>CP136067.1:208791318-209268818 GCA_032622095.1 Siphonodentalium dalli
CGGACAAACCAACAGACAGACAGGCAGATCAGCAACATAATAGATACGTTTTATTAGAAAATTGGGGTATAACCTATGATTCCATATTGATTATTTTTAATTTAAACATGTGCATGTTTCACGGGGAGTTGGTGTCCCCGATAATATGTATCACACCCATTTGTATTAAAACAATACACATCCATGTATTTGTATGCGTGTTAGGGCGGGCTGGAGTTCCAGCTAATATTAGTAACAATCATGATTAACACATACTTTGCTTGTAAACCGCTGAATAAACGCTTTTTGGCTGAATGTGTTTGATTATGGAGCTAATTATCAGACAGCAAAGAGTGGTAAACATTGCGTTGTTGAAATCCGTACATAATCGTGGCAAGGTTATTTTGTTTATCTGGTCATCGGAGGTATCATTGTTTATATGGGGAGGATAGCCCAAATAATATACCTATTACTGAAACGTGGCCCTTCAAGAATTAAGAACCGGTTGCATACAATATCATATGGGGAAATACCCAAGACAATACTATAAGTGTATAGAAGGGACATAAACATTGGAACATAAACTACTAAACAGTTAGTATTGTATAGATATATATATATATAACACAATGTAACGCTCTTTATCATTGGGTATTCTGTTATATTTTATATACATATACCGAATTCTCTACACAGTATATAATAGGTTATATATATTATACACTATCGTGATTTAGCCTAATGTTTGATTGTCAGTGAGACTTGATAACATGCAGGAAACATAAACTTAAATAATTTGGAAAAAGTTTACTACGATCATGCCGAAAATGGTAATTAAAATGTTGGGAATCTAACAAATAATAACCAGCTGGGGTCATCAGGAGAGTACCTCTGGAATAAACGAACTGCACATACAGAACGTTTCTTTATGGCTTCGGTTCTATGTGATCTCGACCTAACATGATCACCAGAGATAGAACCGTGCAGTTCAAATTACCGAACTACACCCCCATGCTGAAAATGGGCCAAATGTAACCTCGAAATCAAGCACACGTAGATTTTCAAACAATTGATCGCGTGCGATGGTGCACCAAAAAAAAACCTGTCAGTATAACCTGTTTGTCGCGTATATCTATATCTATATTTGCGAATGTCTGTCTGTCTGCGTTCTATAAAAATTCACGGAGGACCATGTAGACGGCACCAAAGAGGTCTACCAGTGGTAACTTTCTCCGAGAAAGATAATGGTGCAGATTATAATTTTCTAAAATGACGCTGTGGTTGTCAGGGGCAGAAAAGGGGGAGGGGCTAACAAACGTTTTATCGCCGATATCAAACTTATACATAATGATATCCATGATATGATGAATCTAATGGTGTGGTTTAAAGATGTCAAAAGTGGCGCCCTTCGAGTCAGGGTAGCACGGAAGGGGTGAGGGGCACCAAAACTGATAACATATCTTTAGTACCGATTTCTACCAAATTGATACACATTCTTTCCCACGATACAAGGAATCTAATCGTGTGATTTGAAGACAATAAATTGTTGTCGTTTGGGTGAGAGATGGGCTGGGGTGGGCACTGAATTTGATAAGAATATGTTTAGTTGCCGACTACCACCAATCTTATACATAATCATCTCCATTATATCAGGAGTCGAACGGTGTGACCTAAAGCTGTCAACAGTGGCGCCGTTCGACTCAGGGATGCACATAAGGTGAGAGGGGCACCAAAACTGATATAATAGTCTGTCAGTCTGTATGTCTCTGTTCTATAGAATTTCACGGGGACCATGTAGACGGCACCAAAGGGGTCTACCAGAGGTAACTTTTTCAGATAAAGTTAATGGTGCGGATTAGACGCTGTTGTTGACTTTGTATCGCCGAGATACATAATGATCTGAATGATATGACGAATATAATGATGTCATTTACAGATGTCAAAAGTGTCGCGTTCGAGTCAGGTGTGCACGCAATGGGAGAGGGGCACCAAACCTGATAGAATATTTTGAGCACCGATTTCCACCATATTGATGCACGTTCTTCCCCACGACACAAGGAATCTGATCGTGTGATTTAATGACGCCAAATTTGTGCCGTTTCGGTGAGAGATGGAGGTGGGAGCACTAAATGTTATTAAGAATTTGTTTACCTGATCACTACCAAACTTATACATAATCTTATACATATCTCCGTTATATCAGAAGTGGAATGGTGTGGCTTAAAGCTTGCAAATATGGCGTCATTCAATTCAGGGTGCACGGAATGGGAGAGGGGCATTAAAACTGATGAAATATTTTCGGTTTCATTAATAGGCGACCGATTAAGTGGAATGTGTGCTCAACTTTATTATTTTGGGCGGAAATTTATTTAAGACATTGTTTAGAGAATTAAGGTCTGGAGTTGTCATCCTCAATATAAAACTCCATGCAGCTCCCTCTCCGTTATCACTGCGATAGATCACTGGCGGATGAATGGTACTTTGCGGACCGATACATCTATTTTTACTTATCGTCGAAACTATATTTAGTCATCGATTATCTTATTTTGATCCCAAATGTTTGCAATAATGGTAATTCTTTCAGTATTGATAAGAACAATATAAAGTGAGCCAGCAATATACAATGTTAACGCTAAAACATAAGAACTAAGATCATGTCAGAAATCCTTACCAAATGTCCCTGTGGCAGTGGTATCTCAGATAAGTGAAACAACTCATGTTCGTCTGTTTACTGGTTTTATTTTAATTGTCTTCAACTCCGTTTGAGCTTCTTTTATTTGTCTTGATAGGAATTCATCGCGTCATAATAATGCCATTGTTTGACCAATTTTAAATAGAAGAGTCGCATGATTAGAGTGATCTCACAGGTTATGGTTAGGGTGTGTCCAGTTGTTATATCTGATTGCCTTTGTTATCCTTGTATAATGTAACTATTGCCTTAACTGAATGGACTCGTCGTCGGAGATTGTGCACATCTCCAACAACCAATTTTAATTCGAACATTCCTAGCTATGTTACTATTAGTTCGGCGAATTTCAGGCGTGCAATGGTACTGGTTAAATTATTTCCCCTTCTCACTTTTCACCTACCTATCACAAAGAAGGAATCCGACTGCAGTTACTGGGAGGAAATTGGAGAACGAAAAGATTTTTTTGTCATTTTCAAGCAATCTTTGCAAAGGGTAAGGGTTTCCGAGGAGGTGTACGCGGCAACCGTACTAAGTGAAATTCCTCAGAAGTGTTCTTGCGAGATTAGGGGCACTTTCAAGCAATCTTTGCAAAGGGGGAAGGGTTTCCGATAACGTACGCGGCAATTCTCAGTACGTAATAGACAAGGTCGCCCACTCAAAAGAGTTATCGGTCGCCTTTTTATCTTGGTAGGTTTGCTGTCGCTGTTTAGCAGACTGTCGATGTCGGTGCATTAAACGAAATGGACTATGCATTTCTTGAAGTGCGACCTTATGGAGGTCATCACCCACATACTTGTGATGAGGGCGGAACAAGTTGTCAAGGGGCAGAATTGGATCGCGTTGATATAGGAGGTAACATGGCGAGTATTTAGTTACCAGCTCCACGGTGCTGAAAAAACAGATGGACAATAATGGAGGCTGATTAGTAACCAGCTCCAGGGTGCTGAGAAACAGATGGACAATAGTGGAGGCTGATTTATTAGGTACTGCAAAAATGTCTGGCCAACCACTATAGATGTGAATTGAAGTGGCAATGTACACGTTTCCACTTAACGTCTTGGGGTAGGGTTCACTTAATTCGTGACTAATTGTAGCGATGGGGTAATATCTGTTTCTTGAAGGGTTGTTTTAGGATTAAGGGAAGATGACTGAGTTTACGACTGTGAGACTTTAGTGATCTAAGACAACTGTTCAACCATGCCTTCCTAAGTTTATAGGACTTGTCAGTACATTGACAATGTATTCCGGGATCTGATATAAAGAAGTAAGGTCATTAACATTAATGACTGCATCACTTTAGTTCGAGCCAAGCTGTTCAGGTAAGAACTCATGACCCAGAGGGATAAATTGAAACAGGTTAGTGTTGAATAAGTCACATCTTCCAACGATGTGATCACAAGTTAAGATACAACTCTGGTTTTTGAGAAATGCTTCCTTCTTCAGTCTGACAGAGCTTGCAATTTGTCAGTCGGGTATATTTTCAAGTAATATCGCGATTTTCAGCCTCTTCCGAGTTCTTGGATATTGAAAAGACGAAATTCGTTGTTTGGGGCTAATATTTCTGCTTGGAAATTAATTTATTCCAACGTTTTGTTTTCCCCAAATTTTGTCATTTGGATTGCCATTTTGGTAGCCATCATACAGAACAAATTTAATTTTCGTTTTACGCGGATTTTGTTATTGCCCGTAATTTAATAGGTTACTGTAAGATTGATTTGGTGGGTTTAAAGCATTTTATGCCTTAAAGGGGCACTTAATGGGCGATTTTTAAATATTTCTATTTCTCGGATTTTGTGGTGATTTTTCCGTTCTATTATTAGACGGCGCGGTAAATCTTTGATTTATAGAGTGCTCTTTAGATTCGTGAGCGCTTAATCACGCTGGAGATCCGTGTAACGAGGATCCGGATAAGTAACGACGGACACGACTTCCGTGTGAAGAAATTTTCTCGGGCTGGTCAAGAAAAACGTTCAGTAAAGGCCTTTACAATTAATCTACCTATGTTTTAGTGTGCGTAGTGTTTTGGGACAATATTAGTCTAAATCGGTGGGTGCTAAATTGATGTCAATGTGTCCACAATTAATGTATAAAGAGGAAAGTTGTTGTAAAACCCTGAAATTGCACGCAAATTGACCCAAAAAATAATGTTATCACGTGCAAATCTGAACAATTCATGACGTTGAGGTACCGCCGGCATCCCTGTCATTGAAATATAAGCAATACAACCACCGCCAAGCAACCGGTTTCCAGCAATTCGTATAGCTAGCATTATCAACGAGTAACGAGGACCCGTTATCATGTAACGTTGGACGCGCTTCAGAAATCACATTGATTAACCGCGGACGCGAATATTCCGACAAACAATTTATTTAGAAACATGAATGTTTTGAATGTATAAGGAACACATGTTTTATGTGTTTTACCGTTATTTGTCGCATTGTTAACCATCTGTTTCACAGCAAATTTTAAACAGACGAAACGTTGTTAGGAGATTTGCAAGTTCTTCCTCTCGCCATTACTCTGTTTCTCTTTGCACAACTAAGAGTGAATATGAATGTGTGCTATCGATAGGCACGTGGTTCGGTGTATTTAGGACCCTAGCCGTCGGCGAGATTATATCACTCAAGCTAATATGGGACCCTGATGCAAATACACTTGTGTGTAGATCACTAACCCATGCTAGCAGGCATGTTGTGATACTGAAACAGTAAATTTGTTGTTGAACATTTCAGGCCTTTTAAAATGTGTGCCGACATGAACTAATGAAAGTAATTTGCAGGATAACGAGATATGTTTTCGCTACCAAATACAGGGTCGTGAATAACAAACAATTGTATTGACTACCAAGTACAGAAAACAGAATGGCAGAGTATACAGAATTCCCTCCACCGAACATAGACCCAACTGTTCAATCGGGTTATGCCATGACACCCCCGGATAGCAATATAGTTCATCTGGAGGAGTACCTGATAAATAAACGCTACAATCCAGAGAAGTCGGGAGTGGGCAGTAATAGTTCACAGTCCGACGACAGGTATACACACCTCTCCAGGGGCAATTTTGTCCTCTTATCAATTTGACGACCATCCAAAACACTAGTTAACCAACGAACATTTTGGAGATGATGTTGAACAATTTGTTGAATTGTACCGAAATTTGTTTTTGAGAATAAAATATTTATAAACACATCGGGTGTTTTATTTTCATAATAATAAACACGTCATAGTGTTTATAAAGTGTGTCTGGAAAATAAACAAGTTGGGTGTTTATTATAAAACGCTATGACATGTTTTAATATAAACACTAGTGTTTATTCATAATTGGATAGAGTGTTTATTTTAAAACACTATGACATTTATAGGAAATTATTTCTTACAGTGTAGCACTGTCTGGTTCGGGGCACCTGCTTACTTGCTAACAAAATTGGATGATATTCAATTCGAGCAGCCAGAATAGTTACAGGGTGTACTCGATCTGTTCCGAATGATAGGCTTCTTGTCGAACTTGGATGGGTGAATCTAGAAAATCGACGATACACCAGACGAATGACGATATTCCATAATATTGTTAAAAAGAAGGCCCTTAATTATCTCGTTGAACTCCTCCCACCCACGTTGCGCGAAAGGTGTAACAAAGACCTACGTAACGCATCCGACCTTGTCCCACCAAAACCAGAAGTAAGAGAACTGACGTGACCTTCTTTCCTACTTGCATTAACCAATGGAACGCTCTTGGAAAAGACATCTTTTAGGAATCAATCAAACGTAAAACAATAAAACCGCCAAAATACTTCAATGTTGGTAAACGTTTACTGAATATTTCCCATTGCCGACTGAGAAATCAATGTATAGCAACTTACAAGCTGATAAAAACTAAATTATATCGCTGATACTAAAGCATGTATATGCAGGTATCGTGAAAAGAATGCATTTCATTATTGTTTTGAATGTTCTGTTCATTTTTATGCCAGAATAAGTCTATACAATAAACTCTTTCTCTTCAACATTTATTCGGTAAACATTTTGCTATCTGGAGACCCTGACCTAGAGAATAATGAAAACGAGTTCATTTTCAAAGCTGTCCAAGACTTTTTAAGACTTTTTAAGAGACACCACTTCCACAGCCGTTACACGGGTTCAAAACATATTTCAAGACAGCCAGGTACCGTCGAAGAGCCTAACGCACATACAGGTCATCACCAACAAATAGCTTGTGAAATATGCGGGAAGAGTTGTTCAACAAGGTCAAATTTGGCGTTACATGCTAAAAATAATAAATATAAAAATAGAACCGCGAGAATAATTTCAAAGAGTGTGAGAAAAGATTCATTCGCAAATTCCAATCAGTCGACCATATGACAGTGCGTGCATCTAAAAAACAGTACGTACAGTTTCAACATATGCAAGACAACTTTTGCCCATCGGACGTCCCAGATGCGACACATGAGAAAAGCGGCATGTGGCAGCCTCGTGTGAAGATACATATGTGATATGTGCGGTTCTGAATATAGACACAACAAAAGCCTTATAGACCACATTAAAGCCAAACATAACCGTGGTCTTGATTTTGTCTGCATGTGGCAAATATTATACTTACAGGTCGGGTTTTTCAAGAGAGGAGAGAGACCGGACACATGCACGTGAACATAAACTATGAAAACGTGTCCTAGAAATCATCGTTGTTATTTATTTGTGTTTGTTTGATTAAACATTTTATTTTGTTACTCATATACATAGCGAGATCTCGAGTGAGGTAATTTAAGGGCGATATCATATGGGACGTTTTATAAGTCCACAAGAAAGGTCCGATGTAAACGTTACCGCTTGTATCTTTCAAACGGGTGTTGCCTGTATACATATCTTCGGACAAGATAAACGTTACCATCTCAAAAAGATCAAAACTATATAGTTATTAATGTGTAAAATACAGGCCAATATTCGCTAAAACATTAATTTATAGAGTGGTTACTAAACGAATATCAATGGGAAAAATATATGTCATGTACTAAACCTCCTGAGGGCTATACTATATATACAAATTTGAGCCGTACAGAAGGCGTCGAGTACTATAGCCCACTGTAATCTAATAGCGGACCCGATTTCTTGTAAATCACAAAAGACGGCAAATCGAGTACTGTCGACCACATCGAAAACATTTGTGATTTTGTCAAGGGACATTACTCTAATGATATATGCGAATGATATGGCAATGCCTATTTGTGTCAGTTGGTGAGTGCTTTAACCCTTTACCCAACAAACCGGCCAAAACCGGCCAAATAAAGTTTCAACAGCCTAAAATATCTTCGGTCTGTCTCAATAGAACCATACAAATGTGGATATCATTGGAACCGGCTCCTTGACCACATTGTGATAGTTACAGTTATGCCCTGTGCCAATGCATTCTCTTATATATGCGAGTCGACCATATGTCGCCTCGCATATATAAGAGAATGCATTGGCCTAAAAAAAAACTTTTTTTTAACACTTTTTACCATTTTTTCTTACATTCTTTAACAATTTTATAATTTTTAATGTGTTAAGCCAATGCATTATCTTATATATGCGAGGCGACCTATGGTCGACTCGCATATATAAGAGAATGCATTGGCACAGGGCCCTTCTGTTGGGTAAAGGGTTAGTTGATGTATAAATTAAGGTACACTATATGGGACTCGTTTCAGATACTTGGGTTATTTTGACCACAATTGCGCACGGTGAAAATTCATTCCTTCGGTATCATGTTGAATACTGGTTACCATGTTCAGATGTTTTGTTACATGTTTCTTAACCGTTCGTCGAAAGATGTCGGAAAACACGCATATCGGTTGCACTTGAAATGCAAAATAGCAAATTCAGATTACTAAAGGTGGAGTCTGATTTTTTTTCTAGCTATCTTTGGACAGGGGAAGCGGCCAAAATAGTAACAGTGGGAGAATCTAGACATTAGCAGTGAAAATTTGAGGTACCATGCAGCTGGAACAATTCAACCCATGGTGGGGGTGCGATGGTTGTTCTCGAACTTTGTATTTTCGACATGACTTTGTCAAGGATGCGTGATATGACCATGCCCATACCGCGTCCCTACAATGTACAAACGTTCTTTATGTCTACCATATCAGGAACACTGAACGCTCTCGTGCAAATTTGTTTTTGTTTGGGACCCAAACACAGTGTTCAAAGTTGTATTTTTCATGACTTCAATGTTCCGTTCCGAACACAGGATGATCGTATAAAGGTAGTTCATGTATTTATCGACCTATTTCGATACTGGGAATATTTCAAAGTGGAAAACCATTAGGTACACTTAAGAGCGAACCGTCATGTGGCTTTTAATAAGTTATTGAAAATTGCATTGTCTGCGAAAACAACAAAGAATACTGCAACAAATATCCATTACTAGCATTGCCACAAGTTGATCGAAGCCGCGAGGGATACTGTAACAAGATGAAAACTGTGCATTTATATCACACCTGGTTGAGAGTTATTAAAAGCTGCATTGTCAGTGAACACGACGAACAAACAAAGAATACCGCATTCATATTCATTACTCAGTTACAGCCACGCGACATTATGGGCCACAGGTTGATCGCACATTATGGGAACTCCAGTAACTTGCATGGTTAGTTATACAACGTTTTACGTCGCTACAGCCGCGAGGGATACCTTAACAAGATGAACACTGTGTTTAAAACCCACCGGCGTGTTATCCCTTTGTCCTGACACGGCTGTTATCCGGCAGAATGCTCAAACAATTTGATCGCATGATTTTTATTTGACGCCCATGGTCATTCTTTTAAGAATACGCAAGGGATTATTTGATGCTATTATACTCCCGTCGCGAGTCGAGAACATAGAATCGTAAAAGGGATTCGGGCGTTAATTATGGGGTGGGGATAATTAGTAATTAGCGGGGAATTTCCTACATACGGTCAAAACGTTCGACGGGAATTTTCCATTCTTATTGTCAGTTTGGAAATCTTGAGGCCAGTAAAATTAAAAATGTTAATTGTTCTCCCACCTCATAATAATTGGCCAGTCAAAACCTTCTAATCAATTACAAATTACTAATAAATCAAACTAAAACAAAATGGCGGCCTGAATTTGTCTGTAGTTAGACTTATACATATATATTCTAAGACTGCAGATTTCAGTAAGGTTCGGATTTAAAAAATGTTTAAAACAAAAAACAAATCGAGGCCTGAGTTTTCACGGAGTTAGACTTTTATATAGATGCTTGGTTTTTACAGTGTTTATGCTCATATTTCAAATTGTTTCATGGTTCCTCCCCACAATAGGTACAGTTTGGAAATTCCAAGCCACGGGGTGGAAAGCAAATGAAATTACGCGACATTGCGAGCTCGGCCTGGTTAAAATGGGCGGGATGCAGCTGGAAAATCACCGGAGACCTCTAACCACATCGCTGATGACTAATCAACTATATATTGAATGATATATAAGCACTATTTACGCGATTGTATGCTGTTTCGAAGAAAAGATAACACAATTTATACATTTGTGCACTGACCATTTGTTAACTTTTGGGGGTGATACTTAAAGGTATATATAAGGTCATCGTGGTGGGGGAATAGTTGGAAATCGTGTATATACGATGGGACTTATGGGAATTTGCAAACCACGGGGGATGGCCCATGTCATGTAAGAATTGTCCAATAACTGGAAATGTTATGATACCTTTCAGTTGGAAACATCTATCCTGAAGGGGATGTGTGTGCGAAATTAAAATTGTCATACTGCTCTGAGACACGTCTAGCCACGTCAATGTGTATAGACTATAGAATGATACTTAGAATTCAAGCTAGTACATCTAGGTGTCTTCCTGATAATAATTGGAACTTCAAGATACCCCATACGATTGGACACTATAATACTTCTATTGCGTTTTCTACACAAGACAGCAATGAGAACGAAACAGTACACCACTTAATGCAAGCTTCTTGTGTCCTTCCGACTTCTTAATAATGAGACAGTTTTAACAGGTTTCGTGTTGTTTGGCGCCAGAATATTCGGAAAATGTTATAAAGAGCGTTTTTACTTCATTACCAACCAACGATGAAAATTGAAGAGAAATTTCGAAAATAAGCTATTTATGATCATTCTGATCACATTATCTTGGATGCTTCTTGTGGTGCTGTATTGGTGGTGCATATGTATAGCGACCATTATTTTTCATGTTTTATTGCCTGATAAATTATTATGGAATGTTAACTTATTTGATGTCGAATTAGATGGGGCATCTTTAAATCAAAAAAGAAAAAACAAATAAACAAATACAATTGGATAGAAATATATTGCTCACATACACTGGCCGAATCCATAGGGCAACGGCAAACTTCGAGGAAACGTCCCTCAATTGGCGAGTCCTAATTCGAATTCAATAATAGCTGAAACATGTTGCTTTTCGCCGTGGACAACACTAACTGTCCGTGCTGAACTGTGGGCGTATACTCAGGTAATCAAGACAGATCTGTGGACCAGACCAAATGGATTGGTGGCTCCAATTACAATTCAATGGGTGGGTTTTAAGTCAGATAATATTCTCAGCGTCGGGAATTCGATCTAGAACAGACTCGGTGCAAGCGCCTCGTATATTCTTTTACCAAATCCATTCTGCTTCGAACGGTATCCATTACACAATATATCACCCCTGGTTACGTGTCTCTACTGATGTAAGAATGCACGAAATCATATATCTTTCTCCATATGAATTATCGACGCGGATATGTATACATATGTATATCATTAGACAACAAATACATACGTATACATATCCGTGTCGATAATACATATGGAGAAAGATATATGATTTCGTGTATTCTTACATGAAGGATAGACCGTGCATTGGTCACTGTATCCCCTTTTGTTCAGTTGTGTACCCAGCTTTTTCGAATTTGCAGCTTTCATAAAAGTTACATGTGGGTACCCATGCAGCTCTTGTGAAATCTCACACTACCATAGAACGTGCTTTAAACGCGATTGCCTGTCCGTCAGTTGACTGTCGTGTTTAAATACAGGCCTTAGCTCAGTTTACGGCGTCGTAAATATGGCCGTTAATCTTAAATTTATACTGGGACATCATTCGGGTTATTTCAAAGTTATTTGATGACGGTATACACAAATTTGAAGTCATAAACCTGTACACAGTTTTCTGTGTCAAACAATTCGGATTTGCAGTGTGTACACACATTTGGCAGTCTACATAGTTGTTGCATCACAAAACAGATTAGAACCTTGTTCCCAGCCTCGATAGGCATACTGGACATTCCTCGACAAGCATACCGGACATTCCTCGATAGGCATACCGGACATTCTTCGATAAGCATACCGGACATTCCTCGATAGGCATACTAGTCCATGAGCCAGGACCGAGAATGGTACCATTTTGGTGGGCAAATTCTATCAACATTTTTCTCAAAGCTTATAATCTGAAGTTTATCTCAGTGCTGGGTCGCACTGTGGCAGTGTAGCTTAGTGTGCAAAATGTGTGTGTCCATGGCAACAGAAGGTGTTTTTGGCCAGTATAAAAATATGACTATAATGGTCTACAACTAGAAAGTTTAAAGAAGTAACTCTATCTTTGCATTGATATGGGGTGAAATCCTTGGTGGAATTTCTTTTCGCATGGGGATTTCATCGCTAGAGGTCAAGGTCATACACATATATCAAGGTCATTCACCACAATATTAGCTTTTTTCATATCGGGTCATACATTTTCTACCCACAGATTGTATACATTTGGTCTGAATACGTTCTCTTTGCTCCTAAATAAACTGTAGTGTATATGCTACATGAAGAACTGTTATTGTTATTGATGAAACTAACATGCCAGTCATGAGATATAGGCCTTTAAACTTGGTGACCATTTTCCAAAATGGGTCAAAATCAGTTGTTTCCCAATATATCATGCTTCTGTGTGCAGTTCAGGCATTATTGCATGGAAATGTAACAATTGCAGAAATTATGGTAAAAGCATGAAACTTCCAACATAATTTCCTTAGACATAATCTTTTCATTTTCAGATATAGACCCCATCAAGATATGGCACTGCTTAGCAACGGTTGTTAGACAACTACCCAAATGTATTAAATGCTCATATAAGGATGTATTACAGTATTTCATTCACCTTTAGTTGTTGTGAATTGCATATTTGAGGTCAATGTGTAACATAGGATGAATTATAAAGACTTGTGATCTTGTTTCCTATCATAATGTCCTTAACAACCGTTGCTATGTAACTACCCAGACAGTAACATGTATATTTGGCACTCTTCCCGAGGGCATTTTGGGAACATGTGATGATAGATTAGTCTGACATACATGTTACGTATGCTAACACATCACATAGTGTATGTTATATAGGGATGGATAGTTTCTACGGTTGGAAGGTGTCATTGCGACCGTTTTAAAGAGACCAACCCATATTATTTTTTAATTTCAAAGCATCGATGATCATAACGCAAGTTGTGGCTGATGAACAAAATTGACTATGCTGTCTTATATACGTTGAACTATTTTAACCACTGACATAATAGAATTATTGGAATTTTTCTATTACAGATTTGGCATCAAAATCGGCAAAAATTTACTTTTCAGGTCTCGACCATTTTTTCAAGTAAAATGTAACTATATCATAGGTGCTTATGTTTTTTTCTATCATAAATGTGTCACACTGATGTGTTTTGTAGACAAAATAACTCAAGATGGCTTACAAAATGGAAACCAGATTTGGTACAAAAAAGAGTTGATTTTCCACATATATCCGAACATTATTCTCTGCTGTTCCGAAAGTGTAGCAAATTGTGACTCTGTTGGTTTTTAACCATGTTACTTAATACAAATTGAATGTGCTATTCTGGTTCTCCCAGTATCTTCTGAGATATGATAAATTAATTTTAAAAGATGCAGTGTGGAAATTTGTCAAAAAGTCTCATATTTTGAATGGAAATGCGCAGAAACGGAACTGAACGGGACCATATTGTTTGGCTACTGTCGCACATTAGCATAAACAACGATTTAATACATGGTGTATGTCGAAGTGGTAGCCAGGGAGTGGCTGTTGTGATGTGAGGTGAATAGTTATACAAGGAGTGGCTATATGGTAATGGGTAGGTCCACAGTGAGATGCATGGGAATATAATGAGTGGGCATGTGCGAGGTGGATATGTATACATATACATGGAGTGGATATTTGGTCATTGATGTGGTGTATGTGTAAAACAAGAGTAGCTACACAGTTATCTGTGTTGTTTATGTGTATATGGAGTGACTGTATGATCATGTCTGGGATGCACAGGTGTACATTGGGGGCTGTATTGTCGTGGGTGAGGTACATGTGCCAGTCTGGAGTGCATGAATGACAGTGTATACAGGGAATATGTATATATTGATGGGCTGTATCGCCATGAGTGTGGCAAATAGGACCTTAATCGGTACATGAATACAGGGAGTGACCGTATGACCAAATTGTGGAGTGAATATGTATACACATAATGACTGTATGGAAATACATTAGGTGTATGATTGGCATGGTGATGCATATATATTCAAGTATGGATTGTATGAATGGCGGAGTTTGTGGGGTATTTGGTATATATAGAAGGGCTGCATGGCCATTGGCGGGGTATATACATGGAATGACTCTATGGTTATGGGTGTGGTGTATACACGGTATATCTTGAATGGCTATATGGCCATGTGTGTGGCGACTAGGTATACAGGGAGTGACATTTGGCCAATGGTGGAGTGAATAGGAATACAAGGAGTTACTGTATGGTAGTAGATTTGGTGTCTGATTGTCATGTGTGAGGTGTATATTCAAGCATGGAGTGTATGACCGAGTGTGTGCGGTATTGGTATACATAGAAGGGCTGTATGGCCATATATATATATACTTGACCTGACTCTATGGTTATGGATGTAGTGTATATGTATATCTTGATATATATATATGTATGTATATATATATATATAACGAGAGTCGCACAGCGACCGCATTTATCCCGTCGGGTCGCTAAAACATGACAGCTGGAGAGACACGTTGGCAGTTGTTTACCAAAACTAAGAATAGAACCAAAACAAGATCACGTGCCCGATTGGGTCAGTTGCTAAATAAAGATTTGATGGATCATGCGGATCAATACACAAATTCCATTGGTGGGATTAACATGCAGTATTATATGATCATTAATAAGATTTAATAAGTCAACATCTGCCTGGTAATTTATTCGCAATGTTACCAAAAACTCTCAGCAGCATCAGGGTAATATATAACCAGGGCGCTGATCGTTCTCAGTAAATCGGGAGAGCGGAACTATATCGCCGGAGGCACGTGATCAAGTCGTGAGAGGGCCAAGGTCTTTTCGCAAGATTCGAAAATTGGGGAAAGTATGTTTTTGTTTGAGCTCTCCGTTTTTATTTTGTATTTTGCCAGTCCTCCACGATGGTTCGTGGGCTCGTTCTCGGCCATTCTTTTGTTAATCGTCTGGGGTGCCATTTATACGGAGGGCCGAGGTGCAGGAAATTCCCCAAATGGACAAATTTCGCCCGAAATTTGAACATTAGCACTCATCGGCGAAATGATAATCGTTTGCGACACGTGTGCGTCCGGTTCCTGGGTCGTTCGGGGGCGACAGTACGGCAGTTAAGGGTCGACAGCGACGTAAAGAGAACTCTGGAGCGTTTCCGTCCAGATTTAGTGGTGTTACAGGTGGGGACAGATGACCTTTGTTCCCTGGGTCCGGAAGTGGTCGCCTCCGAGATAGACGAATATGTGACCCACCTGCGGGCACATTATGGAGTTTCGGCCGTCTTTGTGAACCGCCTATTTATACGTAGTACAATTTCACGCCGATTCTCTTCCATCACATTAGACGTCCTTAACCAGCGGATACAGACAACAAACGTTATGCTGGGCAACTACTTCGAAGGCCGACCCGGTACTCTACTCTGGCGCCAGACCCGACTCGAGAGGGCAGTCCGGTACTTCTTGGCGGACGGCGTCCATTTAAACCTTGGGGGGATGCAGAAGTATTACTGGGGCATCCGCGGAGCATTGCTCTTTTTCCTCAACCACTACTAGTACTAGTATTAAACATTAACCTCATCGTCACTGCTTATATCAATATTCTCGGGTCGTGACATGGGGCTTTTCCCCTCCGTCACTCCTCCATGCCTTTTCGTCGTTTAGCATTCCGATTGGGCGGGCCAGTTTTTCCGGGGTGGATGCAAGTACATGTAGGCCACTTGTCACTTCCTCCCCTCCGTAACTCGTCGCATTTTATATTTCCACGCACCAATTCCCCTCGCTTCCCATAAGAATACGGGGTTCATACGAGTGCTTGTACAGGTATATCTTGAAAGTGCTTGATTAGGTTTTGGAATTTTCAAGCCCTTGAAAGTCATTGAATTGTCTCTCAAACACACTAAGGTACGTGCTTGAATTGCGTGTTCAAAGGTTGACTTATTGACACACGCTTGTTTCCTACGCATTATCAAGCTAGATATTTCCACAGCTATATTTCTTCTTCTTTTTACTTATTCAAATTTTATCAAGTTATCTATGGGACAATCATCAGTCCGGATCATATTTTCTTTCCACTATTGAGTACATCATATAAATATGAATGTTCAGTAATTGGATATATAAATATATGCACACTCTTTATTAAAACTGGTATACCCTTGTATTTAATGCAATACATGCAATAGTATGGACGGCATTATTGTTTTATTCTTCATTCAAACAAAGCATAAGATGTGCATCGGACCATTTTGTGAGAGCTGGATTCCTTCGCTCGTCTTAAATGCAAATATTTCTATAATCAGTAGTCTGTCTGGGTAGTGCTTGAAGTTATTCGAACCATTGCTTGAATTGAAAGTTTTTGAAAAGTACTTGAATTTGGTTTGACATTCATAGGGGGAACCTTGGAATAGTCCCAATGTTTTCGACACTGCCGCCTTCCATTTCCCGACAGTTCTCAATTTGGGATTCCAGCGCCTTGCCGTCACTTTCATTACGGTACTCACTAATTTCGCTGCCGAGGGAAGTCGATTATTGTGCGGACATGTCCATGGCTGAGTGTGGGTTTTCTTATCCATCCGCTGTTTCCGATCCGGCTTATGTAATTTTTGGAACCCGATCAAAAAATTGGCGTGCGAGTGTCGTCTTATGTTAAACAAAAAAATTCCTTTCGGCACGCGTCGTCTTCCACGGTTGTACAGGTAGAGCGCAATTTGTCGGGCTGTTCATCGTGCCTGTTCCGTGCTGGCTCAGGCCTCCGCCAGGATTTGTTCAATATGGCTTGGTTCCTTCGCATAGGCCAAGTCCGACGGGTTCCTATACGCATAGGCTCGTCTTTCGTTCCTCATATGCTAAATACATGTATTTAGTCACCGGCATCCTTGGTCCACTCATTAATTTCGGCTTGGTACCTACGCTTAGGACATGTCCGACCGGTTTCCTACGCATAGGCCCGGGCTACTTGACTCTATATAATTATGTTCCCAATGTTCACCGGCTTCTTTGGAACACGCTTAAATATGCCTAGCTTCCTACGTCTTGTCTTCCTACGCCTAGGACAAGACGCTATGTCACTACCTAATATTCGCCGATATATCGAGGCTTCAGTGAGCTTGCTTCCTCAGTTTTGGGCAGGCACAGTTTCATCGTCGTCGGTGCGTTACGCGTAATCCATCGTTTATCCTTCTCGCTTGAGTTCCTTCGCTAGGGCTAGCTTGACGATTTACCTACCAATTATATCGCCGGTTGCTCCTCCGTGTTAACATGATGGCCTTTGCGTTCTCTGCCTCGGGTCTCGTCGCGTCCTGTCTGTTGTCTGTATGTTTCGGTATGCATGTTTTCCTACGCCTAGGGCAGGCACCATTCCGGTGTTTAGCAACGTCACGTAACCGAGGTTTAGAAGGAAGAGATATTTGAACTTGGCCGTTTGTATCTGTGTGGTTTTAACAACGGACCGTTAATTCATCATGCTACTTGAGACGTGCTCATTGTCTTCCTGTTACATGTCAATCTGACGACCTGGTATTTACAATTGTGGAGCACCGCGGCGCGTGGCCAACAATATTTATGATAGGATGCCCGTACCAGCGCAGGGCCATGTTTGGGCTTTCATGTCGGCGCTGTTTATTTTGCTCGTACTAGCGGTGTCGGTCCGTCCCGTGTCATTCCACGGTCGATATTTGGGGTAGCCCATCCCGATTTCCCCGATAGTCACATTTCCATATGGTATCTGGCGCGTAACCCTTTGCCTTCATCTTCGCGACAGGTTCCCTCTGGCTGTTGGGTTACAGATTCATCATAAGTTATGCCTGGGCGCGGTCGCCCTGCCACGAGACACGCAACAGCGCAACATCGTACGGACCATCAAACTCGTCCGGCCGGTCCAGCATCTGTCCACCGATCAACAAGAGGTCGTAAAACTGGGCGTCGACCTGCAACACGCCAAACTACCCGCAGAGCGCTGTCCATTTCTCCGCCTAGACGTTCCGTTTCCTCAATCTGTTCACCCCCTCCCAAACGGGCCGTAGACGTTCGCGACAACCATCTTCACCAGGTAGTGCGTCATCCAGTGAGCGTAGCTCGCCAGCTCGTTCTGTGCCAGTTTCAGACTCGTCAGACGTTTCTCGACAATCACATAACACTTCCGTTAGTCCTGTTTGGGGTGCTTCTGCCACGTCGCTTGAGTGCGAGAGAGTTGCACCCCGGACGTCCGCCCAATTTCAGTCCATTTCGGTGCCATTGGGCACTTCCGTCCCGTCTACAGTGAAGGGTAAAATATGGGGTGACGAATATGTCGACTTCGCAGGGCTGCTTCCGTCTGGCCCCAACCGTTCCGTCTCACAGACCCAGTGAGTTGACTCACCGGTGGGGCAAATTTTATCCGCAGCTCCCCCTCCACCTCGCGCCATTTCCACCATTGAGAGGTGGTTGGACGCGTACGAAATATTCATGTCCATTTATTTACTCAAGTGCCCTGTCGCAGCCATCGCATTGGTTAAGTATCAATCAAATATCCGCCACTTGGCGGCCGTTAAAGCGGATTGGATGGGCTATGATCGTTCTTTCCGGGAGCTGCGGCAACATAGTCCTGGGCTGTGGTGGGACTGTTGGCACTGGGAACTGTATATGCAGGCCCGCGAATTCAGGGACCCCCTAGCAGGCAGACCATATTCTGCGCGCCACCAGTCTAGCCCGGGGAGGGTTCCGGTCCCAGTGGGCTTCTGTCAGCGATTCCACGGTGGGCAATTCTGCTCGTTCGCGCGATGCAATTTCAAACATGGTTGTTTTAAGTGCGGGGGGCTCCATAGGGTGACCCAATGTACAATGGGGTCTCGTCCTCCACATACTTCCTTTCTCCGCAAGGGCCCCGGAGGAGGGCCCCGCGTCGGTTCCCGACTAATAATAATAATAATAATATATAGCATTTGTATAGCGCTTCATCCCTGGTGTAGCTCGAAGCGCTTGGGACTCTATATACAGGTTATATACATGTACAGACATTAGAATATTTACTATCAATGGATACGGAGAAAGATGCAATGTTGCTATCTACGGCTAGTTGTATGCGGGTAAATATTGAACAGGTGCGTCTTAAGTCGTTGCTTGAAGATGTCGATAGAGTGCGAACGACGAATGTCAAGAGGGATGGAGTTCCAGACACTTGGTGCGGCGTGTGTAAACAGACGACGTTCAATTTTCTTATATTTACCCATGTGAACAGCCAGAAGCTGTTTTTCCTTTGAACGGAGGTTATCACGGCCTGGTACATACAACGTAAGAATGTCCGAGATATATGCTGGTGCAGTTGAATTAAAGTAACGATAGCAGAACGTTGCTAACTTGAAATCAATTCGCGCGCGCACTGGGAGCCAATGTAGGTTTTTCAAAATTGGAGAGGCATGGGTTGGCTAGCTCCGTGACACCAATCAGCTCCCAACCCTCATCAACGTCTCTAGATTGGCATCCATGCTAGAGGGTTACGACGACGCTCTAGCTCAATTTGTTATCAAGGGTTGTACATTCGGTTTTTATATTTGTTCTCAGTCGGGTCCAACAGGTACAATGGGCATTGGTAACATTAAATCCGCTCTGGAAAATCCTGGCTTAGTGGCGGAAAAGTTAGACAAAGAGGTGCAAGCCGGGCGGATGGCAGGCCCATTTGCGCAACCTCCTTTTCCGGATCTCGTGATCTCACCAATCGGCCTGGTGGAGAAGTCTATTTCGGGCACTTTTCATATGATCCATCATCTCTCTTTTCCGCACGGATCCTCAGTTAATGATAGCATACCGGAAGCAGTTTCGTCGGTTTCTTATCAAATGATTCAAGATGCTATCTCCATCATCACTGATATTGGTCCTTCAGCCTTCCTCGGAACATTTGATATACAAAATTCCTTCAGACAACTCGCCGTTAGCCCGATAAATGCCTCCCGATGGGGGGCCGCTCTAGCTGCTTTATATTCGAACGGTTTAGCACAGCTTTGTCATGGATTTTCCAGAGCGTTGGTGTCGGTAACGTGGTGCACGTGTTGGACGATTCCTTCGTGGTGAAGAACGATTTTCTAGCCTGTCAGCATAGCCTGGAAACTGCGTTAGATATGTGCGAATTCTTGGGCGTCCCCATCGCAGGGGAGAAAACCGTATTACCAACGCAGACTATTACCTTTCTCGGCATCGAGTTAGACATACCTTCGAAATCTTCTCGCCTTCCATCCGATCAACTATTTTCTCAGCCATCACAGCACGACACTTCGCGAATTACAGTCCCTAGTGGGCCTCCTTAGTTTTACATGTTCCGTCATAATACCCGGGCGTGCTTTTTTGCGTCGGCTGATTAATCTCACAATTGGCGTCAAAAAGCCGTATTACAAAATTCGTTTGACAACCAATGTCAAGGATGACCTGCGGATATGGCTCAGTTTTCTGCAGGCATTTAACGGAAAATCGTTCTTCTTCGCGGAACCCTGGGCGACTAATCAATCCCTCCATCTCTGGACAGATGCCTCGGGAGCGCACGGATGCGGTTCTATTTTAGGGGTGGAATGGTTAACGGTCCCTTGGCAGTCAGCAGAGAAATCTCTGAGTATCGCGATTCTGGAATTTTATCCCATTCTTTTGGCAGTCCGAATTTGGGGACCACAACTCAAAAATCGCAAAATTCTGTTTCATTCCGACAATCAGGCCGTCGTTAGCATTATCAACAGTCAAACAACACGGAACGTTCAGCTCCTGTAGCTCCTGAGGCAACTGGTTCTCGCTTGTTTAATTAATCACATACAGTTCAGGGCCGTGCACGTCCCAGGCACGGCCAACATTCCGGCTGTATGTCATTTTGTCAGGCTATCGCCTCTCCGCCGTTCCCAGCTAGCACCAATACAATTTCGCTCTTCATCGCCTCTCTATACCAGCGAGGCCTGGCTTATAAAACAATCCGCTCTCGTCTGTCCGCCATTACATATTTTAGTAAATTGAAAGCGCTACCCGATCCGGCGTCCAATTTTATGATTCAAAAAATGCTGGTGGGTACCAGATGCTTGCGCGGCTGCCCTGATCGCCGGAAACCGATCACGCCATCGATTCTCAGCAAACTCGTCCGGTCTCTGACCTCTGTCACGGACACAACTTACGCGCTCAACATTTGTTCCAGGCTGCCTTCACTACCGCCTTCTTTGCTTTTGCACGCATCTGCGAACTCTGCCCAACCTCGGTCCGCGACCACAATTTGGTATTACAAGTCGGCGACATTAGCATCTCTGCAAGGAACCACCGGACGTTCCTCACATTCCGACACTTTAAGCACAATGTCGGGGGTGTTCCTCATCGTATTCGCGTCGGGGCCGGCCGCACACCTATTTGCCCCATCGATTCCATGCGGCAGTACTTGCGCTTCCGAGGCGCTCATCCTGGTCCCTTGTTTAGCTGGCCCGATGGCCGCCCTTTATTATATGGCACCTTCGTCACAGTGTTGCGGACGTGCCTCACCTATTGCGCTTTAGACCACATCCTGATTAAGGCGCAAAGTTTTCGGATTGGTGCGGCTTGCTGGGCGGCGGTGAGAGGATATTCGGATGCCCAGATACGGTTGATGGGTAGGTGGAAGTCAAATGCCTTTCTGTCATACATCCGGGGTTGATACTGGTCCCTCTTGGTTTCACTACGCTTGAGCGAGTGGAAAATCGCATCCACACTTTACATTTGTAAGTCACTTATTGAGTCTGCCTGTCGCTTGAGCGCGGTCAGCCTCGCATGCCTATTCATCATTGTTATTATGTTACTTCTTAATGGCTTTCTAATAAACTTTGCAACCAAAACTGGGCGCTCGTGCTTCCTTTGCCCGGTGGCAGGCTAGTCGTTCGCCTTGATTGAGCGGGTGCGACCGGGGCTGTCATCCAGCTTTTCATCAGATATCGTTTCACTGCGGTTTCACCGGGAAATAGCTACCCCTTACGGTCACTTTGTTTGAGCAAGTGCTGCAGGGTACTGTCTCTCCGATTCAACCATTAATTAATTGTCATTTTGCCTATGTGGAACTCTTGGCCCTTCGCTTGAGCGAGGTCCAGTTTAGATTATTTGACCCACCTTCCAACACTCACCCCCCCCCCTTTTTGGCGGGTTCGAAATGCCTGCGCAGCACGCAGTTCGATTTTGGCACATTGTGGGCCAAAAAAGGAAGACGCGAAGCAAGAAATGGATAACTGGACAGTGAACATCCTACCAATAATTTCACGACTACCTTTTTGATTAATAATTCATTAAATAAAGGTAGTCAATCAGGCAGACCTGTCTTTGTTGTGTTACGATCCTGCGGGATAAAACGAGCGTCGCACAGCGACCGCATTTATCCCGTCGGGTCGCTAAAACATGACAGCTGGAGAGACACGTTGGCAGTTGTTTACCAAAACTAAGAATAGAACCAAAACAAGATCACGTGCCCGATTGGGTCAGTTGCTAAATAAAGATTTGATGGATCATGCGGATCGATACACAAATTCCATTGGTGGGATTAACATGCAGTATTATGTGATCATTAATAAGATTTAACAAGTCAACATCTGCCTGGTAATTTATTCGCAATATTACCAAAAACTCTCAGCAGCATCAGGGTAATATATAACGAGGGCGCTGATCGTTCTCAGTAAATCGGGAGAACGGAACTATATCGCCGGAGGCACGTGATCAAGTCGTGAGAGGGCCAAGGTCTTTTCGCAAGATTCGAAAATTGGGGAAAGTATGTTTTTGTTTGAAATTACCCCCCCCCCCACCCTCCCCATTTTTGTTTGTTTGTTTTGTGATCCTGCGGCATTCGCTTGGCACTGACCAGCAGACATCACTAACCAGGGGGTCTAGTGTCTCGTTTCAGGTCCGGGTTCCCTCGAACTCCACTTGTTTGCTTGTGGCCATGGCGCATTGTGGGCCAAAAAAGGAAGACGCGAACAAGAAATGGATAACTGGACAGTGAACATCCTACCAATAATTTCACGACTACCTTTTTGATTAATAATTCATTAAATAAAGGTAGTCAATCAGGCAGACTTGTCTTTGTTGTGTTACGACCCTGCGGGATAAATATATATATATATATATATATATATATATATATTTAACAAAAAGAAGAAATTCTCCTCAGAGGTAGGTGACTGCTGAAGTGAAGAATGGAATAGTTTGAAAATTAAGAAAGGTATCCGTTAATTGTTGAATATTTATTAATTGTATGTACATACATCTATACCGGTTTCGGCACATCTTGCCTTTTCAATAGCTTGGAGTCACTGATGAAATCTTTCACTCATCTTGGAGTATGTAAGAGAGTTCATGGTGAATCACGTGATATTTACATTTAATTAATTAAATTATACGAGGAACCTCATTAAATTGTTATGGCTTTGATAGAGAGACCTGCTCAGACGTGTGTTTCTAACGGCGTGTGTATCATTAAACGCTTGTACATAATGGTCATTTTATTTTAGTTTGACAGCGTTTAATCTGTTGATGGGTTGGTGGTGGCGAGTCCATCTTTATCTAATATTTCTGTCCTTAATATCACTTGCCATCTTTAATGGGGACATTATATTTAAAGCATGTGTATTTGCACTATACATGTTGATTCATAACAAGATTTTATACTGTGTGTAATTATTTATCATTGTTGTGACATTTTCGCTCAGTGAAGTTGATTTTTATCCACTGGAAATGTCTGTAGATATCTGCTGTAGGCGCAATTTGATGAGGTTCCCATGATAGTGATAAACACAACAATAAGATAGAGGTAATCAAGACATCCGTCTGTCGCGTGTTGCCAGTGGGAATTACATGAGGTCTCAAGTATTATTTTTGTTCGGATAATGGCATGTTTTTCAGTTTGGTAATCAATTCGTGTGAACTTAAATGTGCATGTTGCAATAGATATAGTAAATATAGCAAGGGAACTCGATTGCCAACCGACCCCCTAGTGTTCCTATGTGGTCGTTTAGCTTGGTAAGACCACACTGACCACATGTGTTATATACAGATATGCAGTGACAGGCTGACATCCAGGTAACGACATGGTCAACAAAAGTTGAGGACTTCCATAGAAATATGAAGTATGAAGTTTTAAGCAGATGAAAACTGTGATTGCAGCAAGGTGGCCACTTGCCCACAAGCTGCAATCCAATATGATACATCAAGTATTATTATTCTGAAGAGTATCGATGTTTTGTACAACAAGCAGCTATATTTTACGACGAAAACTATGGTTCCAGCATATGGCGGGTTATTAGGGTCACAATCTTAACTTCACATTTTAATTCTAACTTAACATTTTAATTTTTATATTTTAATTCTATTTACATTTTATTTACATTATATTTACATTATATTTACACTCGAGAAACATTCTAGAAACATTCTAGAAACATTATATTAGCTCTAACTTAATCTTTTAATTCTTACTTAATATTGTAATTCTAACTTAACATTTAAATTCTTATATTTTAATTCTAACTTAATATTTTAATTCTTATATTTTAATTCTAACTTGATATTTTCATTATAACTTCATATCTTAATTCTAACTTAACATTTTATTTCTTATATTTTAATTATAACTTGATATTTTAATTATAACTTGATATTTTAATTCTTACTTAATATTTTAATTCTTATATTTTAATTGTTACTCTAACTTTATATTTCAATTCTTACTCAATAGTTTTATTTTAGTATTTTAAATCTACTACAACAAGGTCTAATGTTGGAATTAAAATATAAAATATCAAGTTAGAATTAAATAGTAAAGTTAGAATTAAAATATAAGAATTAAAATGTTAAGTTAGAATTAAAATAATATGACTATACGTAAACGTAATTTGCGAGCCCTCAAACGTACTTTTAATGAGATTAACGAATGCATATTCAAAATATAAATGGGACATATATTTGCTGCCATTGGGCTGGAATTCTGCAACAGTTAATCTGGTATTTCAATACTTTCAACTATTGGAAATATTCATTGAATAAACCTGACATTAACCGTTTTTGTTACTAATTTCCATATATTACAATATAACTGAAATTTTATTGAAAGTATTGGAAAGTAAGAAATTTTTCAAATTTTGATTCGAAATAAACATTTCATCCTAAATAATTGTTTTGTTGAGACAAATTCTAACCTTATTTCTGGTCTGGATTTCCAAAACTGATGATGTATCCCTGGGAGGGGTGCCAATTTCCAACTTCATCCCTGGAATCAGCCCAATGTTACGATTTGCACTCCTTTAATTGTAGCCTATTCTGAATGGATCAGTCGTTTTGAGGAAATTTTGAGATCTGAACCAGAAAAAATACTAACATCTTGTCTTCTAACTGCAGTCAAATTCACACGACCACGGGACGAGAACACATCGGGACCACCATGGTTCGGCCAGGAGTGATAAAATTTTGAAATCTGAAAATTTACAACCTGACACCCCAGTAAGGTTGGGGAACTTTGCAACTGATGGCCTTTTCCACCAAATGTTGACAAAAAGTAGGAAACTATTGTTTTCTTCAATTAATTAGCTGTTTTTGTCAGCCCACGAGAGGGACCAGCACACAAGCTTTCTTTGTGCTACAGACAGTGGAGTGACTAGGAATGTGGAAAGTTGAAAGGTCTACATGTTGTTATGCAAAGAGTAAAATCCAAGATGGCCACTGGCAGCCTTGTTTTTTTTCCGAATGACCCCACAATGACTCATTCCCAATTACATGTCAATGTTAACATCCATGAATAATTTCATGATGATCCGACAAGATAGGACCTGTAGCCTTTGTCAAAAGATTTAGTCACGCAAAGAGTAAAATCCAAGATGCCGTCCAGCTGCCATGTTTTATTGCCGATTGACCCCAAAATAACTCATTCCCATCTATATGTCAATATTAACATCCAAGACAAATTTCATGATGATCAGACTAACACTCCGGCCTGTAGCCCATGCTAATGGACTGAATTTTTAAATCCAAGATGGCCGCTGCTAGCCATGTTTTTTTGCTGAATGACCCCGAAATAACTTGATCCCATCTACATGTCAATGTCAACAGCCATGACAATTTTCATGATGATCGGAAAAAAAATATGACCTGTAGCCTGTAGACGTGCAAACAGTAAAATCCAAAACGGCTGCAGGCGGCCATGTTTTTTTGACGAATGACCACAAAATGACGCGTTTCCATCAACATTTCATTGTCAACATCTGTGACAAATGTCATGATGATCCGACTAAAGGTACGACGTAGAACATGCCAAACAATTTAGTCATGCAAAGATGGCTGCCGGCGGCCATGTTTTGCGGCCGAATGACCCCAAAATGACTCGTTCCAATCTACATGACAATTTCAACAGCCGTGACAAATTTCATAATGATCCGACAAAAGGTACGACCTGTAGCCCATGCCAAAGGATTTAGTCATGCAAAGAGTCAAATCCAAGATGGCTGCTGGCTGCCATGTTATTTTTTGGCCGGATGACTGATTCCCGTCTACATGTCATTGTTAACATCTATGACAAATTTCATGATGATCCGACCTAAGGTACGACCTGTAGTGCGTTCCAAATAATTTAGTCATACAAAGAGTAAAATCCAAGATGGCTGCTGGCGGCCATGTTTTTTGGCCAAAAAACCCCAAAAGTATATATGGTACATGTATATATACCGGTAGTCACAAATAGCCGGGTTACTCAGGAGGTGGAAAAAAGTTTTTTCCGGGCACGTATGCCGAGGTGGGTGGGTGGTCGATAGGACCAACAAACATTTATTTTCAGCAACTCTAAAATATTTTTACTGCAAGTCTTTTTGACTGTTTTTGCAATGAGTTTGGCTTAAAACACATATGTATGTCATTATTAACATAAATGACAAACCTGTAGCCCATGCAAATGGATTGAATTTTTAAATCCAAGATGGCTGCTGGCAGCCATGTTTTTTTTTGGTCGAATGAACTCAAAATTACTTGTTCCCTTTTACATGTCAATGTTAACATCCATTACTAATAGTATGCACATGAATTCATATACAGCTGTTTACAGTGAATCCCCCCCGCAAATCTCTGTTTTAGTGTTAAAAGGGGGTGAGTGTCCAAAAACGATCGAAAAAAACTGCTAAAATCGGAAAACAAATTGGACGCGGGGGTGGGTGGGTCCAAACAAGGTCGAAAGTAAAATGTACATGTACGTGCCTGCAAATTTTTTCAGACTCCCCATGGGTTACTACTGTAGTACCTGACATTGCCAATCTTGTGAACCATTCAAACCCAGTATTAAATTGCTGAATACGTCTGCCCCCCCCCCCCCCCACCAAACTACCAACCCTGAGTTACAAATTATTTGTAAATTTCAGACAAAATTGTGGTGAAATTGTCCTGGTAGTTTGATATTGCACCAATATTTATGGAGAAATGTTTTTTGAGACCAAACATAGATATATGTAGAGGATACGTGTGGTTTTTAAGTAAATACCCTAGTTATGTCATGAGTGACTAGCAGTGGGAATATATATTTTCAATGAGCGACCACATGTCACAAGTTGAAAATTGATAATTCCACTACTAGTCACGAATTAAATACTTGGGGATTCATACAAAACACCATAGAATCTATTTTTATAAGGGCTGGTTGATCTTGGCATAGTCTGCTATATAATGCTATATACATGGGATTTGATGTATATGCATATAACATAATTATCATGGTTATGATCAAACATATGACTAAAGTTCGAACATCAGAAAATAATAGCTGGGAACCTGGTGTGAATTGAACTGTGGTGGTGTCTCAAAGCTATCTACCTCTGCACGTCAGAACAAAAATATGCCATTACATGACATAAGTAGCTTGAGGATGGAAGTGAACCATCATCCCACAATGAATTCAACCAGGCCCACAGGTCCTCGATGTCTGGAATCACATTACCACAAGTACGGGTTTAAATTTGTAATGGATTATTTTTTCATGAATGCAGTAGTAATATACATGTATATACCGGTATATATCACAGCAGAAGTTTACTTAGAATTGATGGAAAAGGAATGCCACTTTAATATTTGAGTCGGTCATACATGTAGATTACCTTAGAAGGCAATCAATGCAATAAGCGTTGTATAAATGGAAATTATTGAATGAAGTGTAGTCAATATGAAGCGTCACTTTAATATTTCAGTCGGACATAGATTACCTTAGTTGAAGACAATCAATGCAATAAGCAATGTAGAAACGGAAATCATTGAATGAAGTGTAGTGAATATGATGTGTCACTTTAATGAAATATGGATTGGGTAGAAAAGAAATGTCACTTTAATAGTTAATGATGATATAGAATTATAGATTATCCTCATTAAAGACGATAAATGCAATAAGCAGTGTAGAAATGGAAAATGTTGCCTGAATGAATCGATGCGCGTAAACATAAAGTATCACTTTAAAATGATGTGAAACACTCCAGTAGGGTGATACAATAGAAATAGAGAATAATCTTGCTCAAAGTTGTTCTTTTTACGAATATTAATCCAAATTGCCAACACACACCGTCATTCTGATATATTAATTAAATGCACTGTCTCTGGATGGCGAAATCGTCTCTTTAAGACATATTTGGGTATATTTTTCGAATAACCGACAACGTCATTACACATGAATTAAGTCATAACGCTCTACAATACGTATCGGTTAATTAATGCGAAATAATGAATCATCCATTATAATAATCAGACAATATTAGACTCATAATTGTTCACTTGTAATACATCCAGATGACAGTTTTACTGGTCAGATCTGATACAACAAAATAGACACAAACTTATTCTTTCAATTTTAACATATGATATATTAAATTGAATTACGTGTTTGGATATGAAATTGTTGAGAAACAGTTGAGAATTGAAAGCGAAAGTGAACACATAAAAAGCTTGTGTGTGACGAACAAGTCGGCCACGCAGAAAAGTGTGAACAAATTAAACATCTGAAACCACAGTTTCGTCATTCTAAACAAAAATCAAAGTCTAGAAATTTTGATTAAAAAACTGGCGCTTTTAAAAAAGTGAAAACAAAATAACTACAATAACAAACGGAGACAATTTGTGTCGTTTTAGACTCTAAATGTTTCTGGGGGGTATATGGCGCTGGTCATCCAGCCATGCTGTCAAATTGACCGATATTCTCACCGTTCTCCAAAATGGTCCATACCCCATTTTCACCCCATCAGGGAGGTACCATCTTGGGTGATGGTGGTGGTAGAGATGTTTCTGGGGGATATTTGAGACGACGAGCCACCCACCCACCCATTCCGTCAAATAGGCCGAAATCATCAGTGTTCTCGAAAATGATCCATATCCCATATTCAGCCAATCAGCCCACTTTTTAGGAATTGACCCAAACATTTTTCGGCCAAATTCCGTTCATTTTCAGACTTTACCTATTTTCGTGCATTTTTGAACTTTTTTCCAAAATATTTGTTCACAGGAAATTTTTGTCTCGCCCTACTTAAGACGTTGCCATGGTCATTTTCCACATTTCCCCAAATTTGCCTGACCGAGCAGAGCGGGAATTTCTATTTGACCCACTTTTTGGGACTCGATCCAAAAACTTTTCGGCAAAAGAGTTCGGCCCAGGTGGCCATTTTATAATATGTGACAGTTTGCCACATTTTCCGAAATTTTCCCGACCGAGCATAGCGAAAACTGGGATTCGACCCACTTTTTCGGACTCGACCCAAATTTTTTTCGGCCCAAAATTTTTGGCCGAGGTGGCCATTTATGACCCCGCACTTGTTTCGGCCAATTTCGTGCATTTTTTAAAACTTTTTTCCAATTTTTTTTTTCACAGGAAATTTTGTCTCGCCCTACTATAGACGTTGCCATGGTCATTTGCCACATTTTCAAATTTTTTTTAATAAGGAATAAGGAATAAGTAACGAAATTCACGCTGCTAAGTCAACCATGATAATTGATGAGTAACGTTAATTTTGATTGGTAATTGATCAGTAACGTTAATTTTGATTGGTCAGCGACATAGAACTTTGGGAAACCGAGAACATCACAAGTAGGTTCGTTGGTGAAGTGAATAGGTATACAAGGGGTAACTGTGTCGTCATAAATGTGGTGTATGGTTGTCATGGGTGACGTGTATATTCAAGCCTGGAGTATATGAATGGCCGAGTGTGCGGGGTATTGGTATATATAGAAGGGCTGTATGGTCATTAGTGGGGAATGTATATATACTTGGGAGTGACTCCAACTTGGTTATGAGTGTGGTGTATAATGTCTATCTTGAGTGGCTACATGTATATGGCCAAGGGCGTGGCGACTAGGTATACAGGGAGTGACCTTTGGCCAATGATGAAGTGAATAGGTATACAGTGGTTGACTGTGTGGTCATAAATGTGGTGTATGATGTCATGAGTGAGGTGTATGTTCAAGCCTGGAGGGTATGAATGGCCGAACGTATGGGGCATTGGTATATATAGAATAGTCGTTCTGCCCACTACCTCGCCGGTACCAAATAGGCTGGCAACTTTTGACCTACATGCATATAGCCAGGAGGGTACTAAATATGTAGTTCAACTAGGGTTGATAGCAATTTCAAATCGGTAGTTTTACTTGTATAAACCCCGTATAAATATTGTATGTAATTATCTGTTGATGTATCCTTTCATAGATGATTCAGTTGACGTTACAAGAGCAGCACGCGATGCGGAGACGACACAACTATGGAAGGCCGTTGAACGTCTTCGCGATCAACGTAATTGTTCACATTGGTGATTATCAGTGCTTCTGCATTATTATTGGTGTCCGGTTACAATCTGATCAACGAAATGTTGGCAGATTTCAACACACAACGTTTGTGTAGGTATAGGCTCTATATATAAGCTACTAGCAGGGTTACCTGGCGTTGCTCAGGTTAATGCGATGAGAAACCCTCTGTATGCTGTGGATATTTGTTGGGGATAGAGAATGCTTTTGCTTAAAAGTGTTACACGTTTTCTCATAAATGGTATATTCAAATAGCATCATAAAACATGATTATTACAGTCATGGGATATGGGTAGTGGCTCACCTTGTCAATTGTCATTCTGTTTGTCGCGATTAATCTGTTCCAACAATAATGAAGTATGTATTTTTATACAACTGCGTATACATTATACGTTATAATATGATACATGAACATCACAAACACATTAGTTCGATAAAAGATGATAATTGGGTTTTAAATATTAAGATGTATCAATCAATTTAGTGGGTTGAACTAAGTTATCGAGGACACCTGGCTATCTACATGAAGATACAGATGTTTCAAAAAAAATTCTAGGTGCTCCTCTGTTCATGGTGCTATATATGGCTAAATATTCTCTGTTTAAACGAAATGTTGATGCGCATAAATATTAACTACATGTGCCAGACACAGAGCGAGATTTTGAGTTGTTTATGTCAGTCGAGGAATCTGTTATAAAACCCTTGTCAGATGTGCAGTATTGGGAGGATCCTGAAAAGTTTTATGCTACTAACTGCAATTTCTTGTATATCAGAAGAAACTATATTTGACTGCACACTGTGACCACTATTTTTGAACAGGCCTTCCATATCTCTTGACAAATTGTAACATTTTTGTGGAAACTGTGTTGAATGGAACAGACTCAATTTTATTATAATATATATGCAATCCTCTGACGGTTCGGGGTCTCTCAGTTTGCACGAATATATGTATCTCTTCAATAGAATGATAAAAATACGTTTAATGCTTCTTCTATGAATCTCTTTTTGCTAGCTCATTTCGTGAATGCCCTGATTGCTATTCCCATATAAATACGACAGTTAAGAAGATATAATTGTTCAAGTGACCTAAGTGGGTCACCATATGTCGGGATTGTGAAATGTGAACGTCCAATACTACTTAAAATGATATGGAGATGGCCTGGGTGACTGTATATAACTTATATGTGGATAAAGGCGAATAGCAATCTTATCAATGAAAGTGCATATCCGCTCGCCATCCGCGACGCAAACGACACCAAATTTGATTTAATTCAATGTTATATCATTAGAGAAAAACGTGTATGAATTCGGTGGAAATTGGTGCCAAATAAACTTGTACCAGCGTTTGCCTCTTTTGGCATATATAAACCACTCCCATTAGACTCATGGATGCATGATATACTGGCGATGATTATATATATTTGTGGTGTAATCAGCAACTAAACAAATTCTGAGAATAGTTATGACCCATATCTCTCACCCAACCGACACCAATTTGCCGACCTCCCCCTTTTCTTCCCCTGACACCAACAGCGTCATTTTAGAAAATGTTTGCCCTCACTGTTATCTTCCTTGTAAACATTTACCCCTCTTAGAACGCCTTGGTGTCATCTCGATTGTACCGGGTAATGTTATATATAGAACGCACACAGACAGACAGAAAGACAGGCAGACAGACAGCACGATTTGATTTCTTGTATCATTTGAGAAGAACGTGTCTGAATTTGATGGTAATTAGTACTAACAATATTTTGTATCAGTCTTGGTGACCCTCCCGTCCCTATTTCAGTCTCAAGTTGCACACGCAACGACTCATTAGAGATTAGAGATGCATATATATGAAATTGGTGAAAATTGGCGAGTATACAAATTCGTATCAAATTTAAGGTCCCCATATATCTCACCCATAGGGCACAAATTTGGTGTACCACAGAGAAGAATATGTATCAATCTGGTGGAAATCGGCACAAAACATATAGATATAATTTGTTGTGTCCCTCTTATCTCTATACACCACTGACTCGAATGGCCCAACTTATGACTTAAACCACACGATTATACTCCTGATATCATGGAGATGATTGTTTATAAGTTTGGTGATAATCGGCGACTAAACAATTTTTTTGATGCCAATCTACACCCCATCTCACAAACAAACAGCACCACGACGGCGTCTTTAAATCACACGATTAGATTCGTCGTATCTTGGATAAGAACGTGCAATTTGGTGGAAATTGGCGCAAAAAAAATTGAGCATCAATTTTGGTGCCCCTGTCACTTTCAATGCAACCCTGACTCAAATTTAGTGCCCACCCCTCCCAATCTCTCAACCAAAAGACAACAATTTGGCGTTGTTAAATCGCACAATATTAGATTCCTTATATCATGAAGAAGAATATATATCAATTTGGTGGAGATCGGCGCTAACATTAGTTTTTCAAATTTGGTGCCCCTCTCCCCTTCCGTGCATCCCTGACTCGAACGACGCCTCTTTTAAACCACACCGTTGGTTTTTTCATATCATGGAGATGATTATATATAAGTTTGGTGGAAATCGGCGACAGAAACAAAATCTGCCCCTCCCCATTCCGGACACCCCTGACGCAAACTGTGCTACTTTTGCCATATTTAAACAACACCATTAGATTCCCCATATCATGGGGATCATTATATATAAGTTTAGTGACCATCGGCGACAATTGTTTTTTCTGCCCCTCCCCTTTTCTGCCCCTGACAACAACGGCATCAGTTTAGAAAATTCTAACCCCGACCATTATCTTTCTCGTAAAAAGCTACTCCTAGTAGACCCCTTTGGCATCATCTAAATAATCCTCTGTGAATTTCTATAGCTTTTTTGACATTTCGTTTACAAACACCGAGCCCAAAACAGAAACAGCACTGTATGTGCGAGTAGACATTATATTATTTATTGCCTCCTTCTTGTGACATAATATGTATATGTCATAGAACGATGTGTATCAGTGTGCCCCAGACTCCAGTATATATAATGATGTTGCATATTGCATCACACAGTATCTAAAACGGTGAGCGTGCATGAATGGCCCACACACTATTTGGGAAGTTGGGAGTCACTGGCGGTTTCCATGTGATCATATAGTTACACGCTTCACGTGCAACAACAAAATGGTCCATATGCATATCACTCGTAAATTGAATTTGAATATATTCGGATTCATGCAGATACAAATAGACCTGTGCTTTTTATTCTAGTAAACATGGTACAATCAATTCACAAATGTAGGCATATATTACACGATCATGTGCATTGTGGTGTTCTAATCCACCATAATATAGTAGGGTAAGCCATCGTGATGCTAATAGATCGATTCGTTAAACGATCTTCACGCAGAAACAAAGCGTGTGAGTCCAATTTCATCTATGAGCTACCTGATACGACGACTTTTTTAAATTTGGTTAACTACATTAAAAGTGTACTTATATATATGTTTAGGAGCAACATGTGCACAACGAAGCATTGCTAACGGGTCGTTAAGTTGGTTTTAAACTTGTGTCTTTACCCCTCTAGCTTTTGCTAATAAAATATGTTTAAACCAACTGATCGCTTTGTTTTTGGTAAGATCAGCTATATTCCATACGTAGAATTGATCTGCGTGACTTGAATGAAGATGATGTGGAATACTCTAAATTATATTATATATTGAAATAACTAATTTCGCCAATCGATTGACCAATCATTTATTTACATATAAAAACAAACGCTTCAAAACAATCATTTCACACGAACTCACGAAGATAACACCACGTAAACTGCAGTCGGCAATTTGTCGTTCGAATGTGTCCTTGACGTTTAAATAATGATTGTAAGTTTCCATCTGAACGCTTAAGTTGTATTAAACATGTGTCTTTATCCCTCTAGCTTTTGCTAATAAAATATGTTTAAATCAACTGATCGCTTTGTTTTTAGTAAGATCAGCAATGAAAGCCAAGTAGTCGATGAAAAATTTCATACGTTGAATTAATCTGCGTGACTTGAATTAAGATGACGTGGAATACTCTAAAAGATATGGGGCGTAAACGATGAAGTCACCATAAATGTAATTTATTTTATAACCAAATTGATAACACGAAACGTCATTTCTATATATGTGCCGCCTGTTGTATCCTGACAAATGCAAGTGGTTTCACTTGGAACATAGATAAACAATTGAAGGAAACCAAGACACCCACGGTGGGTAATGTGAACAAATTATAAAAGTCTGTAAAACATCACCACCAAGAAGAACGTGGAGAATAGACGCACTGTGTGCTAATATTAATAATTGATAGCTCACCAATAAAAACAATTCGTGTGTTGAAATAAATGTTATGTAAACAAATCTGTTTCAGCGATTTGTCAAAAACATCGCCAATCACATATTAAAATAAAATAGTTTAGTCTAAGTGTGATTTGTCGGAATATTTGACAATCATTGACCTTGCCCAGTGTTTGCCGTCAAGTTCTGATTTTACTTTGATGTTTTATTTGCTTAATTCGACTTTGAGTCCATTTAAAGGGATGGTTCTCTAATATCGGAGTTATATTCTCACGAAATGGAACATCATTTTGCGTTCATAATATAAACCAAATTATCACTATATTAAATATTAATGACCAAAGGGGGAAGTTGTCTCAGTCGGCAAGATGCGTATACATGCCAAGCGCCATGTGGGAATGGTTAGTCTTATGATGTGTTTCTAGTCGAGCATCCCATAACGACATGACGCTACAGGAATGAGGAATGAAAAGACTTTATTGACTGATACAATGTAACCTCAGCAAAGCAGGGACGATTCCCAGACTGGACATCAAATCTGCTTGAAAAGAGTACTCAATGTTTATGATAGTGCATATACTGAACCAAGCTACCTGATCCATTTTGAAAATCATAAATTGCAAAGATAACAGAATGCAATTAGGGTTGTCATGACCAAAGGGGGAAGTTTTCTCAGTCGGCAAGATGCGTATACATGCCAAGCGCCATGTGGGAATGGTTATTCTTATGATGTGTTTCTAGTCGAGCATCCCATAACGAGATGACGCTACATGAATTAGGAATGAAAGCCTTTATTGACTGATACAATGTAACCTCAGCGAAGCAGGGACGATTCCCAGACTGGACATCAAATCTGCTTGAAAAGAGTACTCGTGATCCATTTTGAAAATCATAAATTACAAAGATAACAGAATGCAATTAGGGTTGTCATGACCAAAGGGGGGAGTTGTCTCAGTCGGCAAGGTGCGTATACATGCCAAGCGCCATGTGGGAATGGTTATTCTTATGATGTGTTTCTAGTCGAGCATCCCATAACGAGATGACGCAGCATGAATTAGGAGTGAAAGACTTTATTGACTGATACAATGTAACCTCAGCAAAGCAGGGACGATTCCCAGACTGGACATCAAATCTGCTTGAAAAGAGAACTCAATGTTTATGATAGTGCATATACTGAACCAAGCTACCTGATCCATTTTGAAAATCATAAATTGCAAAGATAACAGAATGCAATTAGGGTTGTCATGATATTTACGTGTGGGAAAAATATAATTGAGAGCACACGTTTGTTTCGTGATCATTAGTGGATGGTTGTAAAAGTTATGAAATCATATAGTGACTTCGATGTAATATTGATTATTGACTCTGTAGCTGCCACGGACATAATCGTAATTAGGTACGAATTATATGTAGCAAAGTTTCGAGTTGGTTGGCGGGTCGGTCACAAAGCTTTCTTCTTTGGTATGTTTGTCGCAGACTTAACGAACACACCGGTTGCAAAAGCTTCCACAGCGATCGAATATGATTAATAATAAACAGCGTTTATTCACAAACACTGGTTCACTGACAAAACAAATTGCGGCCATGCCATCCAATTTAAATAAAACTTAACGCAATGATGTAAGCCTGAAGCTGTCTGCATTGACCAACCATTTACATTATTTCAACATAAAATAACCACACCACAAAACAATCACTTCAAACGAAGACAAGTGCTTTTTCAGTTCTCGATTGGTCGTTTGATGTCTTTGAAGAATATAAATATGTATTGTATTTCCCCTCAACATTGTTTCCCTCTGCACGTGACGTCAGTCAGGGCCGCGTGCACCATGACGTGTTGCTTTGCGAGTGATTGGTCGTTTGTAAATGTATTTTATGTTTAGGTTACATAAGGTGTATTATGTATATATGTGTCCATACTTCATATAAGCGTTGCTTACTGAACATTTTGAGAGGTGACCCATTGTGACACCCGATGATATAAGTAGACGATGTGTGTCATTTAAATTATCCAACTTCGTGACGAAATAAGTATACTCAATGTGACACCGTTTGGCCGGGGCAAGTTGCAACTCGGGTCTGCTACTATGCGAGTATATTGCGACTTACAAGAACATATATTTAGCAATAACCAACAATGGTCCAGATGTGGTTTTGTTAACCCTGTATTATACACACGTAAGCAGTCTAGTAATCCGAGTACCGCCTATTAGTGTGTACCGGTGGTACTCGTCACTGAGTACCGGTACCGTAAAAATTGTCCAAGTACCGACAGTTCTGGAACAGGTACTTGTACCGTTGATAAGCCTGCTTTATAGTTTCACTCGTCAACGATATACGATTGGAAGAAAAATGATGTATAGCGTGTGTGGTATTTAATTGAAAATATTCTCATTGCCATCAGACATAGCGATAGTTTGAATGCATTTGATACGATCAACTGTGTCCGACATTAATCGAATGTATATCCGTTTGGTTTCACATGGGCGATAAATACATACATCCGAAATAGTTTTCGCACCCATGCATTTTAGATGCCGATTTTAGAGAGAGAGAGAGATAATTTATTGACAAAGAGCAACTCCAACAAAATATGCACAAATAATAATGAATATGATAAAGTTAATACAGATTAAAAGAAAATACAACAAAATCTATGCTAACCCATCAATTAGATAATAAACTACCGAATTGACATTGCTGTTCTACATTTCCGGATAGCAGGACTGTTGATGCATTTAAAGTTAAGAAATTGCACGCCAATTTGATATCGACAGCAGTTTTTTAGCTATAATATTGGTTAACGGACTCCATTCGCCAAGACCGATAACTCTATTCCAAGAAAAATTTAATGTGCGTTTTTCACGTTCGAGTCACAAACCGCGATAATTTCTTATCATTTTTAATTTTCTTCCAATCAGAATATGGAAAAACATTTATATTATACTTTGACAGACCATTTGACAGTGCACGTGTCTGTTATGCTGAACGTGCGTTTCATAGCTGAAAAACGCATGTGTATATAAGGAATTACGATGTGTCACCCATGCTGAAGTGCTTATATTTCGACTAAACGCCTCTAGAATGACAGTAAAATGATTTCCTGTGAAATCTGGGCGCATTTACCATAACTGGGACCCTTTAGATACGATATTAGTGTCAGCTTTCTTCGCGGACACAAAGAAACACACCCCCCACTGGCGAACAAAAATGCATTTTTCGTGAATGGTATGTCACTTTAAAGGCGATCTTCCGACAGAAAACTACCGAGTTGACATTGCTATCGTACCTACATTGTAACTGGGTAGCTGAGATATTAAACTACTTAAAACGTGCAGTTAGACTTTGCCCGCCGGTTTGGTACCGGCAGGCCCATTTTTGGCTATTGGCTGAAGGACTAGAAGGGCATGTGTGCATGGCCATTAGTGGGTAGCCTATGTATATATATACTTGAGAGTGACTTCAACTTGGTTATGAGTGTGGTGAATACCGGTATGTATATATTGAGTGGCTATATGGCCAAGGGTGTGGCGACTATGTATATATGGAGTGACCTTTGGCCAATGGTGAAGTGAATAGGTATACGAGGGGTGACTGTGTGGTCATAATTGTGGTGTATGATTGGCATGGTGAGGTGTCTATTCAAGCCTGGAGTGTATGAATGGCCGAGCGTATGGGGGATTAGTATATGTAGAAAGGTTTTGTGGCCATTGGTGATGTGTATACTATGTGCATTTGAAGTGACTGATCATGAGTGGGGTGTATCTTTGTATGACCCACATATCTGATTAATGACAGTTGAGTCCACGACCAGAGGAACAATGTCTTGCCCACCAGAAGCCGACATAAGCTAATGGTAGACAGGGCTCCCTCCTGTATAGTTACTTTCAGAATCAGTCAGAAAGTTGAAATGAAATAAAAAAGAAAGCCCCACGTCCTTCGGTATATTGGGTAATGAGTTTACCATATATATATTACATGAATTAAAGGTACACGCATTTATAGATAAGTTATATACATTTCCCAAATTGTATTGGTGTTGTCCCATCCATAGCATTAATAATTAAGTTAATTTCGCCCAAGTAGAATAATATACATGTGTAAACTTATACATGATAATATAAAGCACTAACAGCTATTGGGTTCCAATCGAGTTGAATATAAACGTTATTTTTATTGAGTTCCTTAGTTATGTGTTTCTGCTATCTTAATAAGATATTTCTTATGTCTAGGCTTCCACACACCACAAGAAGCCTGGACTAGTGCATATTATAGAGTTAGATACTTATAGTGGGATTGTGACTTTAATAACTAAAGAATCACAGTTCAAATATATGATACTTAGTGATAGGGAAAACATTTTGGAAGGGGTGTCCTGGTGGGGGAGGGGGGTGTCTTGATAAAATCAGGTTTCCATGGCAAAGGCTTCAAATATTGAATTTTTTTTTACTGAAAGTGTCAATGACATTGCAGCTCAACTTTGAGAGGGGATAATTTCATGTGTTACAGGCAATGGAATGTGGAATGTTGAAAAGTCTAAGTACTGGATATCAACATGAAGATATATATATATATAAAGTTAAATCCAATACGACCGCTGGCGGCCACTCTTCCAATGAAATTCAAAACATTTGATAGCTCCCATCTGGTAGATCAACATCAAGATAAATATGCAGTTTGGTGATGACCGGAAGAGGGAATTGGACTGTAGGGTGTGCTAAGGATTTAGTCATGCAAAGAGTAAAATCCAAAATGGCTGCCGGTGGCTATAAAAGGAAATTCGGGAAACTAGATAACTCCCAGCTTGTGGTCATCCCGAAGATCATTGTGAAGTTTAGTGACGATCGGACAGGTAGGGTGTCGTCAGTAGGGTGTACCAAAAGGATTTAGTCGTACAAAGAGTAATATGCAAGATGGCTGCTGATGGCCATGTGTTTATGTGTACTCACACCATATTATGGTACACATAGTGTCGACGTTCAGATTGACCACTCGTCGTTCGTCCGTCCGTCGTCTTTCTGACCATCCGTAGACACTTTACACATAATGCGATAACTCAAACATTTTTTATCCAATCGGGACAAAATTTTTTATATGGGTTTCTCAACCTAAAATGCAGATCACATCCACAACAAGATATAACTTAAAATGCAGATTAAAATCTGATTAAAATGTGCCATATACCAAATTGAACATGGTGATTGTGCCCTATTTTTGTTTGCATTATGATGGGGATTGCTTTCATGACTAAGGCACTAGGGGTAGCGGATTGTGAGACAATTAACAAAACAAATGACCAAAATATCACATTTTTTCAATGACCTTGATCTTTGCAATTGACGTTGACCTTTTATGTCTTAGTCGCCCAGTCAGTTTGAACAATATATGGTGCCGTTGTAATGGAAACCAGAGTTTATAACGACATTGGACCCCACCCCACCTGGGCACGCCCACCAAAAAGTTTTCCCTATAACTAAGCAACATATATTTGTATAAGTTTCATACCCTTAAAGGACCCCAGATAAGTAAATAACTCTATAATATACACAAAAGCACGATATATTGGGGAAATAACTGATTTTGACCCATTTTGGAAAATGGCCACACAGTTTAGAGGCCTATATCTCATTACTGGCATGTCAGTTGCAAAAATAACTCAGTTCACCAAGTAGCCTATATGCTCTAGATTAATTCCGAGTAAAGATAACGTATTCAAAACTGATATATAAACTCAGTGGGCAGAAAATGTATGGAAAAAAAGCTAATAGAGGCGAAATCTCCAGTGTCAAATGAAAGCCCACCAAGGGTAGCACCCAATATCAATGCCAAGATAGATTTACAGCATTAAACTTTCTTGGTATACATGTAGACCGTTATATGCATATTTGTTTAACTGCCCAAAAACACCATCGGTTGCCATGGAAACACACATTTTCAATACTAAGCTACACTGCCCCAGCGTGCCCCAGCACTGACATAAACTTCAGATTATGACCTTTGAGAAAACTTTTGGTAGAATATGCCCACCAAATTGGTACCATTTTCCATTTTTAGGGAGCCTGGCTCATGGACTATACCGATCATTGCTCGATATGCATACCGGGTATTGCAGACGACAGTCATCAGTGCATTGTTATCCATGTCTGGGGCTCCATAAAGGATTCATGATACCGGATATTGCTCGGGCATGCTCAATTTCAGCTGAACTAATTAATGGATTTGATATTCTTGGCTGTTTATATCGTTTAGCCAGCTTATAGCATTTCGGGAAACACAAATTATAAACAGGTGAATATGTATTCAACACCTGTCGACTATTCGCATTCAGGCAATAGGAAGTCCCTGTCGTAAAAATAACAATAAATAGTGCTGTCGCCGTTAAATAGTGCTGTCGCCGTTATGGACGAATCAGAACGACATACGTCATGAGTATGTTATGAGTATGGTGACGTCACGGCGTAATTTTTGATATCCGTGGCTATTTTTTACGGCACCGTAAACGGAGACATTTCGTTAAATAAAAATCACGTATAACGAGATTTTAAAAAGCTGGGTACCAAAAATGTAAATTCTATAAAAGCTGAGTACCCAAGTGTAAATTCTATAAAAACTGGGTACCCAAATGTAAATTCTATAAAAGCTGGGTACCCAAAAGTAAATTCTATAAAAGCTGAGTACCCAAATGTAAATTCTATATATGCTGAGTACCCGAAAGTAAATTATATAAAAGCTGGGTACCCAAATCTAAATTCTAAAAAAGCTGTGTACACAAATGTAAATTATGTAAAGCTGAGTACCCAACTGTACATTCTATAAAAGCTGGGTACCCAAATGTAAATTCTATAAAAGCTAAGTACCCAAGTGTAAATTCTATAAAAAATAGGTACCAAAATATAAATTCTATAAAAGCTGAGTACCCAAATGTAAATTCTATAAAAGCTAAGTACCCAAGTGTAAATTCTATAAAAAAATAGGTACCCAAATGTAAATTCTCTAAAAACTGGGTACCCAAATGTAAATTCTATAAAAGCTGAGTGCCCGAATGTAAATTCTTTAAAAGCTAAGTACCCAAATGTAAATTCTATAAATGCTGAGTGCCCGAATGTAAATTCTTTAAAATATGGGTACCCAAATGTAAATTCTATAAAAGCTAAGTACCCAAATGTAAATTCTCTAAAAACTGGGTACCCAAATGTAAATTCTATAAAAGCTAAGTACCCAAATGTAAATTATATAAAAGCTGAGCACCCAAATGTAAATTCTATAAAAGCTAAGTACCCAAATGTAAATTATATAAAAGCTAAGTACCCAAATGTAAATTCTTTAAAAACTGGGTACTCAAATATAAATGATGTAAAAGCTGGGTACCCAAATGTAAATTCGAAAAGAGCTGAGTACCCAAATGTAAATTCTATAAAAGCTGAGTACCCAAATGTTAATTCTATAAAAGCTGGGTACCTAAATGTTAATTCTATAAAAGCTGAGTACCCGAATGTAAATTCTATAAAAGCTGGGTACCCAACTGCAAATTTGAAAGGTTGGGTATCTAACTGGGGGGCAAGGGTTGACAGTGACCAATTCATCTGCAGTTAAAGGCACGTGAGGCCTTAGTTGTCGAAAATATTTATATTTGTTCCAATCACCGTAAACAGAAAAACATTAAAACGCATACAGTTTCGTTCATATATACCATGACCATCGCGTAAACAGCATGTTATCACAAAGATTTACTATATTTTACCTAATCAAGAGCCTGGTTGTGTTACAGAAGACAGCACAATGCTGCTGGCTAATCACCCACAAATGGCATAAACGCTCTTTATTCGTTCCATATCAGGAATTCACCAACAAAGAACGCTCTTTATATTTACCATCATAATATAAACAAACACCAGAAAAGTAACTTTTTATGCTCGTGTTTACATAACAATGGTCAAATATATGACAATAACATACTGTTTATGCGATATTTCTTATTTTTATACGGACAAAGTCTATCTAAATTTTGTTGTTCCTCTTGTTTGTGGCGGTTTTTGACGGGTGGAAATATTTTCACAGGATACCCAAGGCCAACCGTACCTTTAAGTTACCAGAATGACATAACAAATTCCCCATGTAATGCCATGTTCAAATAGAACGACCGACGGATTAATAGCAGTATCTTCATCTCCGTGTATCTAAATCAAATGAAATTGATTACGACGTCGACTATATGTTGAGTCCACTGACGATACAGTTGAACGAAGTCGTGTGACGAGTCTGAGATTTGTAATAAAACATAATGAAAAACAAATACTTCTATATTGAAACAAATAACATGTGTGTATAAAAACAGAAGATGTTGAGTGCACACCACTGCCAATATCAGAATTCCAAATATTGAGTGACATATCTAACTTTAGCTTTGTGTGACCCACATTATGTGAGTAGAGGGGGTGCCCTATAGCAGAAGAGTCCACAATTAGAGGTACCATGTCATTCCACCGGAAGCTGACCTAAGCTAATGATAGGTAGAGCACTCTGCTGTATAGGCAGTTTCTGATATAGTCATAAAGAGTAGGAAAATAAAAGATAGCAGAAACCCAGATAACACATACAAATTTCGTGTTATGATTTATATTTCATAATAAGATTTAATTTAATCATTGTATATATATGATCAACGTTATGTGAAAAAGAAATAATCAAAAAAGCGAGGTCCCCTGGTCATTTCTGTAAATTTAGTACTCATGAGGTCTCCATGTCGTTACTGCACATTTATTAACCACGAGTTTCCCAGGTCATTACTATACATTACTACCCACGAAGTCCCTATGTCATAACTTACATGTATTTACCACGAGGTCCCCGGGTCGTTACTGCAATTTCAAATATTGAGTGACGTATCTAATTTTAGTCCTTGATATTATGACACAAACTATAACATCCAGTATTCTGCAGGGAGCCCCACACATATATAGAAGCATATAGAAGAGTGTCGTCTGCTCATGTTTGTCAGGGGCTCTGTATGGGTGAAATTATAAAATTGTTAAAGAATACAAGAACAAATTATTAAAATTGTAAAAAATTGTTAGGCCAATGCATTCTCTTATATATGCGAAGCGACCTATGGTCGACTCGCATATATAAGAGAATGCATTGGCACAGGGTATTTCCCCTTTGAAATAAGGACCGTCAATGGGTAGAATATGAAAATGGCTCAACAAATTACTATATAACCACATATTATATTAGCATATATAACAATAGTGATGGATCAATGTGAGTGAATGTAGATGAGTCTGCGTATATTTTTTATGATAACATTTCGGGGAACTAACTAATATGATTGCACCCGACACACGGAGCAACCACACATGCTGCGGTTCAATATTCCAATAATCATTTGCGATAATTAGGTGTAGTACCACAGTTAATAACTTACAGTCCACTATCAGTATACCACTCAAAGATACACATAGGCCTACGTGTTTGTACTATCATTACAATAAAATACGAAATTTGATAGGGACTAAATTAATATTATTAGTTGAAATTTGTGTGATAGTTTGATTTTCCAATATATATTTAGTATGGAATATATCAAAAATCGAATATTTTACTACTTGCGCCGTTTCGGTAACAACTTTGGAATGACATTTCAAACTGGGGATGTTGCGTTGGAAATTGCCAAAAGATGGAACTCTTGAAGATTCAGTTGGAAAATTCTGAGCCAAGGGTGATGTGCAAAGAGATTTTTTGATCTTGGTCAAGGGTGTGTAGTTGGAATTTCCAAGGTGGAGAACCCACACATGAGGACACTCCGGCCATGTCCCCGGGTGGCTTTAATCTATAGAAAACCACATATGAGGTTTGCAAAGGTTTGAATACTTCTCAATCTGGGCAAAGCCGGTAACCATTCTGGACTCCCCGACATTTGACCTATTATATGCGGTTACGGAGAATGACGAGGTTTTACCAATAACCGGGTAACCTGCTGGTGATGTATAACTATCAGAGATACTGTGATGCCCTAAGTATACTAATGACCCATTAACTGGGGTTAAAATCCGTTAATAGCTGCCCTAAGTATATGACACATTAACTAGGGTTAAAATTCGTTTATAGCTGCCCTAAGTATATGACACATTAACTGGGGTTAAAATTCGTTTATAGCTGCGCTAAACCATTATGACATCTTAACTGTAACTGCAGTGGCAGTACAGCGCCATGCACTTAACTACGGTTAGTTAACTGCAGTTAACTCCGGTTTGTTAACCACCGTTATAACCTTGACTTTTCAAATTACTGTATACCATGTGCTAATTCACCTTCGAGAAAAATTAAACCATGAAGCAAGTGTATCCCCCACCAAGCCCAAGGTGTACCACTGAGGTGTATTAATTGTATGATGTGGCTTATTTTGAAAAAACATGTCTTAATCTGGCCTGTTATAACTAAATAAAGTATACCAAAGAATTTTCTAATCGGTTTATGCCGTTATTTGTTTGAGTTAACAAGCCGGACAAACCAAAATTGCGAATAATAATTGACAAACTAAGGTCGATACCTGAGACAAATTGAAAAAGCAAACAATGCCATTATGTATTCCTTTTAAAATGGGAAAATTGAACGTCAATTGCCTTATTTTGTAATCAGTCATGATGATGAATCTCTATACTAAATTTCAGTTAGATCGTATAACCATTCGTTGAGAACTTGATATACATACATGTAGTACTATTATAATTATTACTGATACATGATGTATCACTATTGGTTACTTGTACAGGCACTGTGATGTTCTGGGTGACATTGGCTGTAGATATGAAACTTGAATTAATACTATTATAATTATTACTGATACGTGATGTATCATTATTGGTTACTTGTACAGGCACTGTGATGTTCTGGGTGACATTGGCTGAGGTTGTGACAATTCAAATAGCACTATTATAATTATTACTGATACATGATGTAACATTGTTGATTACTTATACAGGCAATGTGGCTGTTCTGTGTGACATTGGCTGTAGATATGACACTTTAATTAATACTATTATAATTATTACTGATACGTGATGTATCATTATTGGTTACTTGTACAGGCACTGTGATGTTCTGGGTGACATTGGCTGAGGTTGTGACACTTCAAATGGCACTATTATAATTATTACTGATACATGATGTAACATTGTTGATTACTTGTACAGGCACTCTGACTGTCTGTTCTGAGTGACATTGGCTGTATATGTGACACTTGAACTAGTACTATTATAATTATTATTGATACGTGATGTATCATTATTGGTTACTTGTACATGCACTGTGACTGTTCTGGTGACATTGACTGAGGTTGTGACACTTGAACTTGTACTATTATAATTATTACTGATACACGATGTATCATTATTGGTTACTTGTACATGCACTGTGACTATCACTGCACTAGCAGATGTGGTTGCATTATTGGCCAATGTTGGATCAATTGCATCAATTGTGGTGCCATATTCTTGAAGTTTACCCAGGAAATTGTGCTAGTCAATTCCTTTGTCGATACCGTATTATTGTTCACCGAAAAGATTCATAAATTATAATTAATAAATTGTTCAAAATAAGCAGACGAATTGTTAAGAGTTACGATTGATGGGCAGTAACTCTACTTAATTAAATAGCGCATGTCAAACTCCAGGCAGAGTTATCTCATCATCATTATCATCATCAAATGTTACGGAACAAGTCATTCGGCAATTGCTTTTTCGAAAAAAAACCATGGGACGATTGCCGCCAGTGGCGGGCTAACCTGCTAATCTAATATATATTATGGGACTTCTGTTTGTCTGTCTGTCTGTTAGCTAGTGCCTGGACAACTGCCGGCCGGATTTCGACGAAATTAGATACTTAGGTGTACTTTGGTCCGGGAGTGTTTTAGACGGGTCAAATCGTGACCCCCAACATGACCTTGACATTCAAGATGGTCCATTCATGGTCAAATCGGGTACAACGGACGGATTTCGAAGAAATTTGATACCTAGGGGTACGTTTGTCCGGGGAGTGTTTTCGACGGGTTAGATCGTGACTCCGACCCGACCTTGACCTTCAAAGTGGTTAATTCAAGGTCAAAGCCCGGACGAAGTCGGGTCACCTGCTAGTCATATATTATATACTTCAGACTATATAGTTGATAGTCTATCTGGGATTTGAATTATGTCAGTGAAGTGGCAGTTGACAATGTGTTCGGGAAGTTTGTTCCAATAAACTACAACGCTTTGAGTGAAGAAGTACTTCCCAAAGTTCTTATTCACGGTTTTCATTAGAAGCTTGAGATTATGTCCTCTCGTATTAGAATATGTTGCTTTCTGGAACAATTCATCTATGTTGACGTTATACTGATTATGTAAGTACCTGTACGTCTCTATTAAATCACATCGCAGACGCCTGTACTTTACTTACATTAAGTTCAACTGAACGAGTCGATCTCTTTATCCAAGGTGCTTTAGCTGAGGTACCAGTCTGGTTACACGACGCTGCACTTCCTCTAAAGCTGTGCAGTTGTATTTCAAATGAGAGTCACATGCCGTGTTGCAATATTCACTGATTGGTCTAACCATACATGTATAAAGACGCCTAAAAGTGTTCGGGTCTAACATTACGAACGTTCTTTTTAGGATACCGATTACCCGATATGCCTTAGGCCAAAGTGAAAAATAGGTGTGTTTCCACTCCCATCCATAAAAAAAACAGGGGCGGGGGGGGGGGGGGGGGTGGCTTTTCACTTTATTTATTTTTTTCACTTTATTTTTTCGCGGGGAAATTCAAATATCATATTTGTGCTATCTTTCTAATAATTAAGTCATTTATGAACTTATTGTGAAGGCTAACAAAGTATGTACTGAATTTCAGTGCCTTGTATTTAATCTACATGTGCAAATTGTACATATGTTCATTAATATTCAATAAAACAACTAGTTTCAATATTTACAACAGTGTAGAATAACTTTCCACATAATTGGGCGTCAAGGCCTTTGGGGTGATTCTTTTCATAGACTTGAAAAAAGGTGTTGCAGTGGGGAACCTTTGTCATTTTGTTTCTGCCTTGCGCCATGTGTATGCATTTAAAAAACTTAAGTACCAACACGTTGCTGGCACTTGTTTGGGACGACATGTTGACACTATTTCCCGGATGTTGGCAAAATTGTTTTAGATCTTCCGGTAAATATACACTCCGGCTTCCGTTCGGTAAATTACCGTAGGCCTATATCATCGGGTTGTTACAGTCCGTTCTTTTCAGACACCGTTGGAAGTTTTGGGACAGATGTATTCTTTGCGATTGCGTTCGCGTAAATATTGTGTAGCATTATTTTGCCGGTATATTTGGGCATGTCGTTAGTTGACGTACATTAATAATGCGGTCATAAACTCATCACCCTAATGCCGCCATGGAGCTTCATTTTACAGTGTGTCTGAAAACCACGTGCGCGTTTGTTTTTGTTTACAATCTGTTGCTATATCGGTCACAACACGGAATTTTATTGTCAGTGGGTCGATTTAATAACCAAATAAGGAGACAATTTTAGTATGCTTGTTTATGTGATAGGTCTATATATAACAATATAAATAGCAGGCCTCGCATTATCAAAATCAGTGCGAGGCTGCCAAGGAGGCCCCGCAAAAGAATTTACGAGGCTGCTTTTGTTCGTTGGGGGCCTACATTTGTTTATAGAATCCGAATTAACCTAAAATTGGCTATTCCAAAACTGCTAACCGACAGTGACATAAATATTTTACTAAATTAGTAAAATTACTACTATTTTGTTTAGGCGAGAGATTAATGTTGATGCATTTCCTCGACATAGTTTGCAGTATACCTTCGTGACAAATGACCGACCTTTATCATCAACTGTTGTTTTAATTTCAAAGTTGTCTTTAAAAGTAAATTTGTCAAACGTAGAGACAAGAATTGTTTTGTCTTTCGTAACTCTTTCGTTGCCGAGCTAATTTTACACCTAAATTGCCGGAGAATTTATGAGAAAACTGATTTTATTGTGGAAAAGTATGATACAATGAATAGTCTTCTTCTTATGAAATAATGTTTCAAATATCAAGGACATGTATGTATGTGATTAGCCAAAGAATTGCGGGTGAATATTTTGCCGAAGAATATTCACGACAATTAAGGGGCATAACTCCTTGTAACCCAAGGGAAATAACTCCAAATAAGGATTTTTTGCAATAATCCAATTGAAAAATGGCCCACAACCTGCTATATTCAATATTTGTTTTCTGAGACAGTATTCCAACGATGATGATCTGATAAATCTTTCTACTGTCTTTCTCATTTTAAAAACTTGTAAGAGTAAATTAGGGTCTAGTTCTGTTATAGCTGGACCATATGTGACGAGCTACACAATGCAGCAGCCGATTTAGACTTTAGTTGCGACAGTTTACTACGAAAATAGCTAGGTTTTTTAATTGAGGAAAATGGCAATTTTGACTGTCAAAACAAAACAAAAATTGTGATATATAATTAAATCTCTAACTACAAGCTTATCATCATTGTGCTATAAATACAATAACAGAAATGACACATATGCATGTGGTCTAAACTGTCACTGGGGCACGCTGGGGCCTGTGGGAGTTTATAATCACGCCGTTTGTTTTAATGAATTACGTTTTTACCTTGAAAAATAGGTGATTCATTCAGCAAAAACGGCAATTTTGACTATTAAAAAAAATAATAAAACAATCTAAAGTACACATAATCTTTATTGTAATGTCAGGTTGTCATACTATCATGTTTAAATTAGTTAATGCATTGGTAAAATGCAGATCTTTCATATAAATAATTGTCTAAAAATATTTTTCTTAAATTGTCGGCCATTTTGGATTTCCGACTGCGGATCTTACATTATGTTTACAAACTTATTTCATTATTTTAATTTTCAAACGTCTTAAAAAGGATTAAAATTCAGATATATACTGCAGAATTTAATTAGAAACAATTAAAACAATAATTTTATGAAACTTGAAAAACTTTTTTATTATTGTCATTCAGTTGTGATCAAAATAATTACGGTTACAATTATGATTTAGATGCACGTTCCGGACCCCGGATTGAGTCCTCTTGACCGGAACCCGCCGTGTGGTCGCGTGGTTGCTGACGAGGCCGCCGAAGAGACCTCGTTGACTTTTTTACGGGGCCGGGCGGCCGCGGCCTCGTGATAATGAGAGGCCTGATAAATAGTGTAGTATTAATTCACGTGGAAATAGTAAATACATCGTATTTTATTTTTCGGGATTTTGGAAAATAAATAAAGTGAGTTTCGTCGGGGGGTTTTGAGGTGGGGCGGGCGGGGGAGTGGAAACATGCCTATTTTTCGCTTTGGCCTTATTACATATCGAGTTTATGTGAATGTCGAATTTAAGATCCTTCTCGCACGTACTCTCCAGAATTGGTGGTTTGTTTGACGCGTCTGTCATGTAATATTCTTTATGTGGATTATTATATCCAATATGAACGACTTGAATTTTGTTCGAATTAAATTTGAGCTGCCAGATATTCGACCACTTGCAGAGTGCATCTACATTTTCTTGCATATTATCGTTATTTGGGTCTCCAAGTAGTTTGGTGTCAATATGCAAATATTTCACAAATCCTTCCACACATTCAGGGAGGTCGTTGATAAATATAACGAATAATACAGGGCCTAGAATATTTCCCTCAGGCACACCACTTGTAACATCCTTCCAGTCTGAATATGCACAATTTGCCCGGAATCTTTGAGTCCTGTTGTTTAGAAAGTCCTTAATCCAATCAAGAAATTTTAGATTTATTCCATAGGACTCTAGTTTTAGTAAAAGTCGTTCATGAGGAACTGAGTCAAATGCTTTTCAAAAATCTAAATATATGGTAACAACTGGTTGGTGTTCGTCCAATTTGGATGTGATGTACGGGAGGCATTTTACTAATTGTGTCTTACATGAACGTTTCAGCCTAAATCCGTGCTGGCGGTCTGTAAGTAGATTGTTTTCTTCCATGTGAGCCACCAAAGAATCAGCAACAAACGACTCCAGAATTTTACACAGTACGCATGTAAGACTAACGGGTCGATAATTTCCAGGATAAGATGTTTTTCCCTTTTTGAATAGACACGTGACGATTGCTTTCTTCCAGATATCGGGTAATTTTCCTTCTGATTGAGATCTGTTAAACACCGTACAGAGTGGAACACTTATCTCCTTTGCGATTTCCTTGAGAAGCTTCGAATGAATTTGGTCTGGTCCATTACTTTTGCAAGAGTTTAGATTAGGAAGTTTATGTTCAACTGCCATCGGAGTTAATACTAAGTCAGAAATAAATTTTCCGTCCGATCGACTCTCGATTTCTGGCATAGATTGGAGATTTTCCTTCGTGAAGACATCCGAAAAATAGTTAATTAATACTCGTGCTTTCGCCCTGTCGTCTGATATAATTGCATTTCCTTCTGTTTTCAGGTCTCCAATGCCCCTGTTTGTGATCGTCTTACTGCGTACGTAATTCCAGAACGCCTGTGGGTTGTCCTTGCACTCTAAATATATTTTTCTTTCGAATTTTGGCCTTTGTTATTGCTTTGTTCGCTAGCTCCCTACATCGCATGTACTCTTTGTAATCATCATGTGAACGTGTACTTCGAGATTTTTTTTATCTCCCATCGCTTCGCTGAGATATCACTGCCATAAGGCCATTTGGTAAGGATTTCTTACGTGTTCTTAGTTCTTATGTTTTAGGATTAAAATTGTCTATGCCTGGCTTCGTCTATATTGTTCTTATCAATACCGAAATAATTACCATTAATGCAATCTTTTGGTGGCCAAAATAAGATAATAGGTGACTAAATATATGTAAAAAATAGATGTATCGGTCCGCACAAAGTACCATCCTTGTGGCAGTGCTATATCGCAGTGCTAACGTAGAGGGCGCTGCATGGAGTTTGAGCGCATGTTAGTATTTACAAAGATGAATAAGTCCGATATGCACTGGGCATATTAATTCCCGCTAATTTGCTTTCAGTTTATGGTGGTTTTAATGAATGACTATCTTAACAGCAATACCCTTTACTTTTTAAAGGCATGCAGGAGGGGAACAGACCAAATACATATGCCTTGTCCTGCTATTATCATTATGGTAATTCCCCTCAAGTGAGTGAGGTATTTAATCGTTGAAGTGTTCCCAAAATTTAAAGTGAAGCGATGTTCTACGTCGGTAAAACTTTCAGTTTGCTGATGAATTCGACGATTCACTTTTGGTATGGAATATTTTACAGAAACATAATTACATTTGCAGACCCAAATAAGCATCATCACTATCGGCTGTAACGTATCAACTCTCGGACTCACGTCGACTGAAGCGTTCACACAATGACGTACTTCTATATAAAGTATGAATGATACATATTAAGGGACGTCATCTCATGTTACACCATGACAATTGCGACATATTCATAATTATATAATTAATACATGTGAATTATGTGTGAATAATTTGTGATCACATACGTTGGAGTTGCGTGAGCCCTCATGTCGTTTTTGGTGTTTCGGCATCGTAGCGGTTGAGGCCTCTCATGGCCTCACCTGCTGTGATGACTAGATCAGGCGTGCCATATCGACTGGAGCGTTTCGCACAATAATCTGATTGTGTATTTATAACGGTACTATGTCTGAACTAAACAAATAAAAACGACGTGACGTCACTACACATTCGGTTATGACAACAATACTGAGACTCATATAGACAGAACAGCACGGGTGTGTGAGCTGGCTGACGTGGTTGGGGTGCTGTTGCGACGGTGAAACGAGAATCATAGGTTCGATTTTCACCTCACGGTATGGCAGCCGCGTGCTATGGCGTTAGCACTTTCACACAGCTGTGTTGTTCTGTGTTTATTGCACACTTAGAATATATGCAATAAATGGCTATATTAGAGCGGTATACTCAAACATTGTAATTGTGTAGACATGAATGATATTCAAAGCGACGTGATGTCACCTCATGATATGGTCCACACACTATAAATAAATCGGATATTGTGTCATCGCCTTTGTCGACATGACACTTGTTCGACCCCACTATTGTAGCACTACAGGCACCCAGCCTTATGTGCTGTGATGAAGGGGTCGAACGTGCCATGCCGGCTGGAGCGTTCACATGCACTATATGTATCTCGTTCACATTATGGTGTATCTATCGTGCAATCTACCGTCACTGGACTATGTATCTCGTTCACATTATGGTGTATCTATCGTGCAATCTACCGTCACTGGACGGTGTATCTCGTTCATATTATGGTGAATCTATCGTGTAACCTACCGTCACTGGACGATGTGAATAATCACATATTAGAGATGCACTACATTTACAAGTTTTACTAGATATTTCACAACGAAGTCGGGTATAAAGCTTCGCCTCATATTTATCGTCTACATGTAGTGGCTAAGGAGACGACGTGTACATAATGTGTAATTTAAAAAAAATGGTATACGTTTAAGATTACGCATTGGGAAAATTGCGTGCAACCTGCAACAAATGTCAGTAGCATACACACAAAAATGAATTAATTTCTGCCAATTTTGACAAATTAACTTTCCGTTTACGAAGACCATGGTTTCGCATCATTGCTGATATCGCTGATATTTTAACAATGCATTAATAATTTTAAAGGCCATGATAAAACAAGAAAACCATAATAAGAAATGGTAACGCCCTCAAGATTATATTATTAGTCATAAATATAAATTATTAAAAACAAAGTTAAATATGAATTGGTTACATGAATGCACCGCCTCAGAATTCCGTTAGAACAACTAATCCTTCAAATAATAACAAAAAAATACGGCTTATTACTGCAGGTTTCTAATTCACCACACCAGAAGTCTCTAAATGCAAATAGGGACCTAGTGCGAATTGTCACAACCGGAAAAAAACAATTATCTATTTATAAAACGTCCAGCGACACACAGCTATCTAAAATTTGTCGACCAGTATACACCCGATGGGCGTTAATAATGTCATTTTATATATCGGAATATCAAAGCGGCATGGGGACCGTTCTGGGTAAAAACACTACATAGATGATATGGCGCCATGGGCTCCGACGTCGACCAAAATGAACACCATGTATCACCGGGATATACACACACATAAATAGAAGTTTGGAAGAAAATCAATGATCATCTTTTATCTATTTAGCACCATTTCGTACCCGATGCTGTCAATCAGACAACTTTAATCACTCTTCACTATATCAAAATATAAGATTGTTGAAATTATGCGACAGAAATTGTTCGTAGATTTTGATGGCTCCCTCCTCTTTCCACCCCTTTTCAGCCCTGTGTACGGAATAGATCATCACTGAATGCTCTTTATTCTGTGAAAATCATGGTCTGTTTTATTTGTACAGTTACCCATGTGGCCTATATTCGATACTTATAGACCACACCATTTTGCCATACATGTCTCCGAAATTCACAAAACTTATGTAATCATCATATATACATGGAGTCTAATGTGAGCTTACAGGTGGCGTCGCAGGGGCCAGGGATTGGGACATGATGGTACCAGAATGCCGGGATAAAATATTATATTTCTAATTATTATCAGAGTTAAATATACATGTAGGAATCCCGGTGAATCTAAGGGTCTGGTTCAAAAGTTTTGCCAAATGGTTTTTGTTTTTACCATTGACGTGAATATCGTGGCAAACAATGTTAACGGGGTTGGTAAATCGCAATCCAAGCAAAGTATTGTTGGTATAACTGTTTTCACCATCCTCAGAATGTTTCAGAGATTACATGTCGCTAGATATGAATGGTGTTCAATTAGCCCTAAATGCACGTGTTACATAAACCCAGTAAAGAACGATAAGACATATATTCACTAAATAAATCTTGAATTCCACATACCATTTTAATCGCATACAAAATACTAGAAAGTTATTAAGAGAATACAGAACAAAGATTTATTGTTACATTTGGGAGGTTAACGCACACACAGAGGGTTAATGTGAACCTCACAATACAATGTTTGTTTTTATAAATTTCTGTATAAAAACTTTCATCAACAGGTATACATGTATGTAAAATAGATGAAGTTAATTCTTATCTTTACTAATAATAACTCTCCATGCAATAATGAGATTTCTCATATCAAAACCATTGTTATTTACACAAATTACTGTTACACTGACATCACCCATCGATGTTCAATTAGAACAATAAAATACCGAATTACTGTTACATTGACATCACCCATTGATGTCCAACTATTACAATAAAATATCGCATTACTGTTACACTGACATCACATTTCGATGTCCAATTAGTACAATAAAATACCACATTACTGTTACACTGACATCACCCATCGATGTCCAATTAGTACAATAAAATACCACATTACTGTTACACTGACATCACCCATCGATGTCCAATTAGTACAATAAAATATCGCATTACTGTTACACCGACCTCACCTATCGATCTCCAATTAGTACAATAAATACCGCATTACTGTTACACTGACATCACCCATCAATGTCCAATTAGTACAGTAAAATACAAAAGTACTGTTACACCGACATCACCCATCGATGTCCAATTAGTACAATAAATACCGCATTACCGTTACACTGAAATCACCCATCGATGTCCAATTAGTACAATAAAATACGCATTACTGTTACACTGACATCACCCATCGATGTCCAATTAGTACAGTAAAATACAAAATTACTGTTACACCGACATCACCCATCAATGTCCAATTAGTACAATAAAATACCGAATTACTGTTACACTGACATCACCCATCGATGTCCAATTAGTACAGTAAAATACAAAATTACTGTTGCACTGACATCACCCATCGACGTCCAATTAGTACAATACAATACCGCATTATTGTTACACTGAAATCACACATCGATGTCTAATTAGTACAATAAAATACCGCATTGGAATCTAAGTGCATTGAGCACTATTCCTAATATTAAATTACGACTAAAGTGTTTGAACTTACTATGCGGTTACATGACTGTAACAGTTTTGGTTACATAACAATGGTTTTAACGCGCGATATTTCGCTACTGAGGAACTATCAATAATGGTTATAAGTACTAACCAGTTTTCAATGTTGTTGGTGATGGTTTTTACAAACGTTTCTATTTTTTTTGGGCTCATTAACCCACTGAGAGTGGAACTACCAGGCTACATGCGCCGATGTATATTATTTACACACATTTCTCCGTCTAAATATCTTTTGTATAATATCTCCATTTATTTTTCTCAAAATCCATTTATGCACATTGGCTCAGATAATAAAACATATATACGAGAGCATCGGGTCCCTTTAAACACAGTGTGTAATTTTACTCGCTATTTACCAAAATATCTAGAATAGTTATTAATCTTACAAGATAATTAATACCAAACTCTTTATTCTCTCAATTTACAAGGGAGCTTTGTGTTGTCACAAAATGTTAATTACGTGCACACCATATAATATCGCAGTCCCATATGTTAATTACGTGCACACCATATAATATCGCAGTCCCATATGTTAATTACGTGCACACCATGTAATATCGCAGTCCCATATGTTAATTACGTGCGCACAATATAATATCGCAGTCCCATATGTTAATTACGTGAACACCATATAACATCGCAGTCCCATATGTTAATTACGTGCACACAATATAATATCGCAGTCCCATATGTTAATTACGTGCACACCATATAATATCGCAGACCCGTATGTTAATTACGTCCACACAATATAATATCGCAGTCCCATATGTTAATCACGTGCACACGATATGATATCGCAGTCCCATATGTTAATTACGTGCACACTGTATAATATGGCAGTCCCATATGTTAATTACGTGCTCACCATAGAATATCGCTGTCCCATATGTTAATTACATGCACACAATATAATATCGCAGTCCCATATGTTAATTACGTGCAAACCATATAATATTGCAGTCCCATATGTTAATTACGTGCACACAATATAATATCGCAGTCCCATACGTTAATTACGTGCACACCATATAATATTGCAGTCCCATATGTTAATTACGTGCACACCATATAATATCGCAGTCCCATATGTTAATTACGTGCACACCATATAATATCGCAGTCCCATATGTTAATTACGTGCACACCATATAATATCGCAGTCCCATATGCTGCAATGCAGAATAAATATGTCAATGAGAATTCAACCCTAATAGTATATGCAGCCACTGTCCTTTGAAGCAGAGAGAGTGATTGGCAGAGATTTACAGTGTTGTAGGCGGATGAATTTGTTTATAGACCCATGGCCTATCACTCACTTCAGCCGAAATTTCATTTAGTCATGGGTTATTTTTATTCTTAAATATGAAGTCCATCTATTTGAGAAACATTATTTGTGGATACACACGTGTGTGTTATTTCTGTATCGTGACTGTGCGATTTTAGGATGTACATGGAGCCATTAACACCGACGGAGTCGCCAGGCCGCTTGAACTAATAGTTTGCCAGTTAACACGTGTGGTGAAGCGAATAGACGTTCTGTTTAAATAATTATCAGCCAGTTAACACGTGTGGTGAAGCGAATGGACGTTCTATTTAAATAATTATCAGCCAGTTAACACGTGTGGTGAAGCGAATGGACGTTCTGTTTAAATAATTATCAGCCAGTTAACACGTGTGGTGAAGCGAATAGACGTTCTGTTTAAATAATTATCAGCCAGTTAACACTTGTGGTGAAGCGAATGGACGTTCTGTTTAAATAATTATCAGCGAGTTAACACTTGTGGTGAAGCGAATGGACGTTCTGTTTAAATAATTATCAGCCAGTTAACACGTGTGGTGAAGCGAATGGACGTTCTATTTAAATAATTATCAGCCAGTTAACACTTGTGGTGAAGCGAATGGACGTTCTATTTAAATAATTATCAGCCTCCTCTTGAGATTCTTTGATGTTGCTATTTATTGTCCGCATAAGAGGAGGCCTATTTATGAATGGCCTAGAAATTTCTACCAGCAGTCGGTTTGACAATCGCTTATAACTTTTTACATAGAGAACTGACATACCAGTATGTCTCCACCCATAATCCCATGATTTTAAGATATCATATCATGTACATATAAACCGCACATGCAAACATGTTCAATTCTACATACGTTCTTTATACATATTTCAAGAATTGTACATAGCATAAAAGTGACGAACATGACAATGGACTGTCCATTTATAATACTAGAACAAGATTTAGTACGATTTTGAGAAAATTAATTTCAAAATTGTAAGCAAACCACGTGTCTCTGTTTTAATTAGACATGGTTGTGTTTTAGCCATCGAGCCATTTAAATATGTAATGACACCATGTTAGGAACAACCAACACGTAATATAATGCTCACATTATTTGGAGTTAGCTTTCTGAACCAAATTGTCGTTTTTCACTGTCTGCTGGTCATTGAATAACTACTCACCCCGGAGAAGTGAGCATACAATTTTATTTAGTTCAATTTTATTTAATTTTCAGGATTCAACAACGGTTTCAACAAATGATTCAACAACAGTGTACAAAGGTGAGTTGCAGCTATTAAACGTGAGTACGATGAGGCAATAGTTCGCCCTGATAAAGTGGTCCTGTTGAAATGATATGATGGTGTTGGGTCCTGTTAAATTGATATGATGATTGTGGGTCCTGTTGAACTGATATGGTGCTGTGGGTCCTGTTGAATTGATATGATGCTGGTGGGTCCTGCTAAATAACTTTGATGCTTTGAGGCAAAACGATGCTATTGAGAACAGTAATGCTATTGTATTTAAGGTTCTCATTTTCGCGGTGTTTCTCGGCTCTGAACAAAATCAAGGAATAACCAATATGTGTATAAAACATATATAATAGGCATTATGTGTGTAAAACATATATAATAACCAATATGTGTATAAAACATATATAATAACCACTATGTGTATACAATATATATAATAGCCACTATGTGTATAAAACATATATAATAACCACTATGTGTGTAAAACATATATAATAACCACTATGTGTATACAATATATATAATAGCCACTATGTGTATAAAACATATATAATAACCACTATGTGTATACAATATATATAATAACCACTATGTGTATAAAACATATATAATAACCACTATGTATACAACATATATAATAACCACTATGTATAAAACATATATTATAACCAGTAAGTGTGTAAAACATATATAATAACCACTATGTGTATAAAACATATATAATAACCACTATGTGTGTAAAACATATATAATAACCACTATGTGTATAAAACCTTCCAACGTATGTATACATATATATAGTGAACTACTGTATAACGTGTGTATACATGTATATAGTGAACTAATGTATAAGTTAGGGTCCTGCGAATTGGATATTTTGATTGAATCGAATTCACGAAATCGAATCGAATATGGAATCGAATATGGAATCGAATCATATCTGCGTGTTGCATTCTCGATTAGGCATGTTTGTCAACGATTAGACCATTTGTGAAACGTTCTATGAACTACATGCATGAAGTTCCATCACAACTTATGTGGTGATGAACCATCGTTTGAGATACTATTAACTTCAATTGATAATTGTCGAGAACCAAAACAGATTAAAAAGTTCATGCGACCATCACAACGATTAATATATTACCTCTTGAGTTCTAAACGGATTATCGGAAATAAAATCACGCCGAATTTCTACAGATTGCATTTATATGCATAATTGCAAATCGGCATTCAGAAACACCCGTTGTTATAAACTTGAAGACGCAAAACAACAGTCGCAGGGTAGTCTCTTCATGTAGTGGTTGATGCTTCTTTAACAGATGATTCCATAGATGGGTCGTTGTCCCAGATGTTTGCGATTTATCCACCATGTTGCATTTATCACACGTGTAAGTCCATGCACTGCCTGCCGCTTTATCATGTTTAAAATAAGCATGAATGACGGACGACTTTTTGTCCTGTGTAAAAGAAAGCTCCGAGACTGAAAGTCAATTTCAAAACGGAATAGCGCCAGAATGCACTTTTCGACATCGGGAACACGTGTTGTTTACATTCTCACCCATATTACATAGCGCGGAATATGAGATGGATAGACGGCGGATAAAGCTATTGATTGCTCAGTCTCATAGCTATTATAATTTACCGCGTCGTCGATCCATTGGCAATATGCGAGCTTTTGCTACCATTTTGAAGCTAGAATTCAGACGTGGCTATTCTTATATTTAATAGCATGTGCATGAACATCCGCAATGTACAATAAGAATTACAATGTGCATATATACAGAATTTTCTTTGATTAAACGCCACAAAACAGCTAAGATCGACGTGTGTACTTGTCCGTAAACAGCCTACTTTTCCATCAGAGTATATTCGAAATTTAGAGTTGGCAATTTCGACTCGAATTCGAATCGAATTTTACTTTCGAATCGAATCTCGAATCGAATATCGAATATTCGCAGGAGCCTATGTATAACGTATGTATACATGTATATAGTGAACTATTGTATAACGTATGTATACAAGTATATAGTGAACTATTGTATAACATATGTATACATGTATATAGTGAACTATTGTATAACGTATGTATACATGTATATAGTGAACTATTATATAACGTATGTATACATGTATGTAGTGAACTATTGTATAACGTATGTATACATGTATATAGTGAACTATTTTATTCATTATGTATGTATACGTGTATATAGTGAACTATTGTATAACGTATGTATACATGTAAATAGTGAACTATTGTATTCATTATGTATGTATACATGTATATAGTGAACTATTGTATAACCTATGTATACATGTATATCGTGAACTATTTTATTCATTCTTTTATGTGTTGTTGGTTGTTACAGACCGACCATGGTTTGTCATTTTTCAAACACAAGCGCCACCATTATTAATTTAAAAAATAGATATGTTCTTGAATGTTTCATTCAGTTCATACACTGGCTTTTGCTCAACTCGTTCGGATTAGCCAAACTGCGTAAAACTTTTGAAAAAATAACGGTAAATCGTTTCGCCCTACCAACATCATAGCAGGACACACCAGCATCATATCAATTCAGCAGGACCACTGAATCAAGGGTGTGGCTAGTGAACACGAGTTACCTTTTATAGCAGGACACACCAACATCATATCAATTCAGCAGGACCACTGAATCAGGGGTGTGGCTAGTGAACACGAGTTACCTTTTATAGCAGGACACACCAGCATCATATCAATTCAGCAGGACCACTGAATCATGGGTGTGGCTAGTGAAAATATGAGGAACCTTTCATAGCTGGACACACCAGCATCATATTAATTCAGCAGGACCACTGAATCAGGGGTGTGGCTAGTGAACATGAGTTACCTTTTATAGCTGGACACACCAACATCATATCAATTCACCAGGACCACTGAATCAGGGGTGTGGCTGGTTAATAGAGTTACCTTTCATAGTAGGACACACCAGCATCATATCAATTCACCAGGACAACTGAATCAGGGGTGTGGCTGGTGAACATTAGCTACCTTTCATAGCAGGACACACCAGCATCATATCAATTCAGCAGGACCACTGAATCAGGGGTGTGGCTGGTTAATAGAGTTATCTTTCGTAATCACACACGGTTATTATCTATTTTAAAGGCCCACATATTGTTCAAAACCTCAAATTAATTGCAGCTATACCATTTTGTTTATTCTATATTTAATCATTGGAAAGATCAAGCTCCAATAATTGAATAACCACAGAAGAACAAATATGTTGACACAATCAAGGGGTTCGAAAGATTTTCGGATGCGTATTGGCATTTTTTTCATTCTGGTAACTTTTGGGACCTCCTCAGGTTTTAATATCTTGCAAGTATTGATCACCAATCATTTGAGATAGCCACCCTTTATAATTATACGCCATGACCAAATGAAATGGCGATTGTATTGGATTACATGCGTCCGGTAGTCAATGGGTTATATGATGTTGGTGCCACTATCACAAAGGATTTCAATGAAGTGTCAATCGGTCATGTTTGCATATTGCATTTTAGAGTTATCTCCGTTTATATGGACATATTGATTTTGTAACCGTCCGTATAAATATATCAACCACCGGTTATGAGATCTCTATGAAATTTGGTGCATATTCACAATGACAGGGACTTTCAAAATGTTTAATTGGTGTTATTTGACTTATTCATTCTGATGTTATTTGTCTTTGTTTATATAGAAATGTTGATATTGTGTCTGTCCGAAAAAATATCCATTGATGTCATCTAAATGATTAGGGTTATGTTACTTCCACTTATATTAGGTGTGTCCACTCTTTACGGTATTTAACATGGGTGTGCACCGGGCGACAAACCAGCTCTTGTTCATTTTTAAATTCAGGCCCCGCCCTTTCTTCGTGGTTCTATTGAGTTCATTCTCCTGTGATTTTATCATCTTAAACTCTATTACAGCCAAATAACATGTTCGGTTTGTGTAATCTCCTATGCGACTTAAAGTCTAATAATAATTCATTCGACGTTATTGCTTTAACTGAAACATTTAAAATACGACAAGCATCGCACTTTCAAATACCGGGATATCACCCTATGGAATTCAAGTGTAGAGCTGATGACGATGATGGTAGAGGTGGTGTGTGCCTTTACATAAAAGATTCCATTCACTATAAAAATCGACCCGACCTTAGTGAATTTATTCCACACGTAATAGAAACAATATTCGTGGAAATTAACCCAGGAAAAAATGACTCTCGGATAATCGGCTGCGTTTACAGACCAAATACCGCACCAAAGGCCAACATTGATCAATTTTTAAAAAAATTCGACGATATTCTAGAAAAAATTAATAACCACAAATCATATATATCAGGAGACTTTAATATTGACCTACTCAATTTCAACTCGCATACAAAAACGAATGACTTCATAAATAACATTTTCACAAGAGGATTCGTGCCAAGGATAACTAAACCTACTCGAATGACTGATCATTCAGCAACTCTCATCGATAATATATATACCAATAACCTACAAGGCGAATGTAAATCTGGCATAATCACATGCGACGTTTCCGATCACTTCGGCATATTTTATTCCGAATCTAACCAAAAGAGACAAAACAGCCCCAATAATAATGAAACTATCACTAACCAAAGAAGTTTTAGTCCTGATAATATAATTAGATTCAAAAATCTTTTAAATTCTTGTACCTTTGACTCCGTTACATCCTGTAGAAGTGTCGACCAAGCATATGAAATCTTCTTAGATATATATATGAATGCATATGAACTAGCTTTCCCCATCAAAAGTCGACATATACCCAAAAAATTCATAAAACGCGAACCTTGGATGACATCTGGATTGATTAAGTCAAGTATTGTTAAAAATCAGTTATATTTACGCAAATTGAATAAACCCACGGAAACGAACGTAAATAAATATTTGAGTTATCGTACCCTATATAATAAACTAATCAGAAGGAGTAAAAATATATACTACACAAATATCTTAGAAGTAAATAAAAATAACTTAAAGAAAACATGGGAAATACTTAAGGGTGCATTGAAAATAAATGTAAACACAAATAATAACCCCAAGACCTTTACCGAAAACGGAATAGAACTTGAAAATTCCAAACTCATATCGGAAAAGTTCAATGACTTTTTCTCAAAAATTGGGCGGGAAACTAGCCAACTCAATGAACATGAAAATGACTCTCATTTTACAGAATTTCTCCATAACCGCAAACCAGACGACATAAATTTCAAAATAATTCCGACGTCTATACAGGAGATCATCCTCACATGTTTCTCTATGACTGGGAAAGTATCAAGGGATTTCAATGGTATATCAACTAAACTTATCAAGGAAACAATTGAGGAGATAGCGCCAGCATTGTTGCATATTTTTAACTTGTCCTTAAAGCATGGAATAGTCCCTAACAAAATGAAAATTTCTAAAGTAGTCCCAATCCCTAAAAATACTACCACTCATGAAATTTCCAACTACAGACCTATCAGCATTCTTCCAGCTATCTCTAAAATCCTCGAAAAAATAATGCATAAACGATTACTAGACTTTTTAAATGAACAAAACATACTCTATAAACACCAATACGGCTTCCGCCCTCGTCATTCAACTTTCCATCCTGTATTACACCTCCTCGATCAAGTTGTCTCAAATAATGACAAAATGACAAGAGACTCAACTTTAGCTCTATTTCTCGACCTCTCAAAAGCATTTGACACGATAAACCACGATATTTTACTTCATAAACTAGATCACTATGGCATACGAGGCACAGCATATTCATGGTTTCAGAGTTATCTGCAAAATAGAAGGCAATATGTTGAACTCAATGGTAACAAATCTAATTTAACGGAAGTGACGTGTGGAGTGCCCCAGGGATCAATTCTCGGACCGATAATTTTCTTAATTTACGTTAACGATATGTCAAATTCGACAACCATGGATATCTTATCATACGCGGACGATACTACTCTAGTAACTGGTGGAAAAAATGGCATCCTTGTAGAAAGTTATGTGAATAATGAGTTACGCAACATATTTGCTTGGTGCTGTAGCAATAAGTTAGTGATCAATACTAAAAAAAGCAACTATATGCTAATACACCCAGAGAACAATGATGACAAATGGAACTTTATAAAAGTTTACTTGAATAATACAGAACTAAAAAAGATAGGAAATCTTGAGCACGAATCCTCCACAAAATTCTTAGGAATCCATATTGATGAAAACCTGACTTTCAAAAAACATGTGTCCTCTGTTTGTTCTAAAATGGTGAATGCCATATACCACATCAATAAAGTTAAACACTTCTTTCCTGGTAGCGCACTTAAAACATTATACTATGCTCTAATACAAAGCCATCTTGTCTACGGTGTTCAAATATGGGGACACGTCCCTGCGGTCAAAAAAATTTTCATGCTTCAAAAACGCGCGATACGAGTTTTATGTAATAAAAAATATAGAAGCCACACAGAACCTCTTTTTAAAAAAGAAAATATACTCAAAATATACGACATCCACAAAGTCCAAGCGGCTGTTTTCATGCATGATTGGTATCATATGCGCTTAATAGAATCATTCACCGACATGTTTACCAAACGCAAAAACGGACCAGACACCCGGCAAAAGCACCCACTATTTTTAAAAAAACCAAGAACATCTTGGTCCCAACAACTACCATTCCATTCTTATCCAACTACATGGAACAACTTGGATAATGAATTTACATCATACCAATCCAGACACACATTCAAACGCCGTGTACATGCCGATTGCATTAAAAAATATGCTGCAACAATTAAATGCAACAATCAAAGATGTCCCGACTGTGTGGTAGCTCGTCAATAGTGTAACCTCCCGTACATATATCGCAATCTACAACCTCACTCAGCACACTCCTACTCGACTTCCAAAGATCATGACACTGACAAGAAAGAGACAAACCATCGAGTAACCAATAAACGATTTATATATACGTATACCCTCCATTATATAATTATATAATCCTATAAATGGAACCATTATGTAATACATAATTTCATAGCCGTGCATTGTACAATAAATCTTGACCGCCTATATATGTTAACATTTATTCATCTCTAAAGGGGGTGACAGTAAGACAGTCTAGCCTGACTATGCCACCCCCTCGAATATACATTACAATATTTGTCAAATGTATTATGTATTAATTTATATATGTATATTGAAATAAAATATCCTATCCTATCCTATCCTAGCCTCCAGGTGGGAACTGATATCTCACTTGATACATGCAGGGAATATGCGGGGATATTTTTGTATTTGTAAAATTGGATGCATATACCGTATACTAGTGCTGTGTGTACACCTAGGTTACTGTATAAACCGTATACTAGTGATGTATGTACACCTAGGTTACTGTATTTGTCCACTAAATCGGTGCATTACAATATCCATTTAGCATTATGGAATTTAACCACACAGGTATATCTGGCATACTCCTCTCATCACACAATGACCTGGACAATGCAATTTATGTACGTGGTAGACACATACCTATCAGCCAGTATTTAAACAAAACTCTTCATATTTGCCTGTATTAACCATCTTTTTCAATTAAATCCGCATCTGAAAGTCTAATCTGTCATTTTAACTAAATGAGATAATTTTCCAATCATATCAGCTGATCATATGAGTGATAAAAGTTGGGGTTTTATGCGTTATTAGACCAACATTAGTGAAATTTGGTTGGGGTGTAAAAAAATTGGGAGTAAATGTTTTGTACTAGTTAGGGGATGATGGGTACCCGAAAATGCTAGATGCAAAAAAAAAAAACCTGCATACATTCCTGCAAATATTTTAGTACCCCCTGCTTTTAGCGTCAAAATTTCGACTTCATAAATTCCAAAAAACAAAATTTTTTATCTAGAAACTTCCAATGAATTGACTTTTCACAGCAAGGTTTGCGTTCCTTACCAGAGAGTTACTCGTTTGTTTAACCAGATTCTAATCAACCAAGTCGAAATATTGACATTGAAAGTCATAATATCGAGATAACAAGCACATTTTTTACAATATGGTAAAATTTTTGCCTTATTAAGTCGTCTTTTTAACTTAAAAAAATGGAAATTTTAACTTTATGAAGTTGAAATTTTGACTTTGACTTTGAAATCGACATATTGAATTTTGAAGACAAAAAAAAAACAAAAAGAAAGAAGCAATTATAGTGGCCAATTCTGGCATAATTTATTAAAAAATATAGTTTAATTATGAACTGGCCTTTTGCATACCTGAGTAAGTTAAACATTACGTGCCCTGAGTTCCATGTTATTATATACATAAAGCGCATACACTTCAACAACATGGGCAATCTGGTCCACAGCGGCCTGTCGTTAAAACGAGTAAGATATAAATTAAAAAATATATCAGTTTAATACGAACACGCCACTTTAAAAAAAATCACTTGTATTAACGACTCTCCCCTGTACGAGTAAAATGCAAAATATATCAGTTTAATACGAACGCGCCACTTTAAATATCAGTTTAATACGAAAATGTTGTCCTTACACCCATTATGTTTTCATTGAAGATTGCAAAGAACTGAGGAACGGAGGGTTTGTCACAGACGGGGTCTATACAATTAGACCAGATGGCGGCGTTGATGACGTAGAGGTGGTGTGCGACATGACGACCATGGGAGGCGGCTGGACCGTCTTCCAACAACGACGCAACAGTAATACCGACTTTTACCTAGGTTGGTGCGAATACGAGATCGGATTCGGGGAGACCTCCCTGACTGGAAACCATTGGATTGGGCTCGATTTAATACACAATCTAACTGCAGCTGGACAGAGCGAGATGTACATCACGCTGGCCCAATCCAATGGGGATAAAAAACACGCTTACTACTCCAACTTCGGTGTCGACAATTCCGCCCAGAACTACGCCATCCACGTTTCTAATTACAGCGGGGACGCGGGTGATTCGTTATCCGCCCACGATGGAATGCCGTTCAGCACAGCGGATAACGACCACCCTCCATCTGGATGCCTCCTCCGCTCATGTCCCGTTACATACCACGGCGCGTGGTGGTATGAATGCTGCTTTCGGAGTAATTTGAACGGTGAATACCTCAGCATGACATCCCGAGACGGAGAGGGCAAAGGAATGAGATGGTACCGCGACCTCGGCGTTGACTCGATGATGCACACAACAATGATGCTCCGTCGATCAGGACCATGATCCTCACATCTCTCTCGGTGAAAGGACTCTTATATGTTGATCAGGATGGGGATATATATAGAGTTATCGTTCCTACTGTTATATGACGATCAGGACCGTGATCCTCACATCTCTCAGTGAAAGGACTCTTATATGTATGTGGAATTCAGAACAAAATGCAATATCATATGGTTATTGTAACATGGCTACGATAATGCGTGCATAGGTTTACTCAGAATCTTCAAAAACGTATAATTGATATGTTTTTATTTATATTTTTACTCGTTTTAAACCAACGCGCCTGTGGTATGACCCATATTTATGTCATCCTGATGAATTGCTATGGTGCTGGTATGAAAAACTGATGCTGTTAAGAAAATGTAAGGTCATTTTTCTAAAGTTGTCATTTTTACGGTATTTTGACTAATCTGAACTAATAGATGAAAGGCCATTGTGTTTATAAAACATTAAACAAACATGTCTAATATAACATAATACATAATGTATGGAAGGCCATTTTGTTTATAAAACATTAAACAAACATGTATAATGTAACATATTAAATAATGTATGGAAGGCCATTGTGTTTATAAAACATTAAACAAACATGTATAATGTAACATATTAAATAATGGATGGAAGGCCATTATGTTTATAAAACATTAAACAAACATGTATAATGTAACATATTAAATAATGGATGGAAGACCATTGTGTTCATAAAACATTAAACAAACATGTATAATGTAACATGTTAAATACTGTATTGAAGGCCATTGTGTTATAAAACATTAAACAAACATGTATAATGTAACATATTAAATAATGTATGGAAGGCCATTGTTTTTATAAAACATTAAACAAACATGTATAATGTAACATATTAAATAATGGATGGAAGGCCATTGTGTTCATAAAACATTAAACAAACATGTATAATGTAACATGTTAAATACTGTATGGAAGGCCATTGTGTTATAGAACATTAAACAAACATGTATAATGTAACATATTAAATAATGAATGGAAGGCCATTGTGTTCATAAAACATTGAACAAACATGTATAATGCAACATGTTAAATACTGTATGGAAGACCATTGTGTTATAAAACATTAAACAATCATATATAATGTTACATATTAAATAATGAATGGAAGGCCATTGTGTTTATAAAACATTAAACAAACATGTATAATGTAACATATTAAATAATGGATGGAAGGCCATTGTGTTAAAAAAACATTAAACAAACATGTACAATGTAACATATTAAATAATGGACGGAAGGCCATTATATTTATAAAACATCAAAAAACATATATTGTAACATTTAAATATGACACTTTTGGTGTTTGCACAACGACCATCATCAAAATGGTAATTCCTGTCGTTTTGCAAAAACCTGAGCTGCCATGGTGAATGTTTCATGCAGATAATAACTTGTTCTCAATTCGCTCGTATTAAACAAACACCTGAGCTGCCATGATGAATGTTTCATGCAGATAATAACTTGTTCTCAATTCGCTCGTATTAAACAAACACCTGAGCTGCCATGGTGAATGTTTCATGCAGATAATAACTTGTTCTCAATTCGCTCCTATTAAACAAACACCTGAGCTGCCATGGTGAATGTTTCATGCAGATAATAACTTGTTCTCAATTCGCTCCTATTAAACAAACACCTGAGCTGCCATGATGAATGTTTCATGCAGATAATAACTTGTTCTCAATTCGCTCGTATTAAACTAACACCTGAGCTGCCATGGTGAATGTTTCATGCAGATAATAACTTGTTCTCAATTCGCTCGTATTAAACAAACACCTGAGCTGCCATGGTGAATGTTTCATGCAGATAATAACTTGTTCTCAATTCGCTCGTATTAAACAAACACCTGAGCTGCCATGGTGAATGTTTCATGCAGATAATAACTTGTTCTCAATTCGCTCCTATTAAACAAACACCTGAGCTGCCATGGTGAATGATTCATGCAGATAATAACTTGTTCTCAATTCGCTCGTATTAAACTAACACCTGAGCTGCCATGATGAATGTTTCATGCAGATAATAACTTGTTCTCAATTCGCTCCTATTAAACAAACACCTGAGCTGCCATGGTGAATGTTTCATGCAGATAATAACTTGTTCTCAATTCGCTCGTATTAAACAAACACCTGAGCTGCCATGGTGAATGTTTCATGCAGATAATAACTTGTTCTCAATTCGCTCCTATTAAACAAACACCTGAGCTGCCATGATGAATGTTTCATGCAGATAATAACTTGTTCTCAATTCGCTCCTATTAAACTAACACCTGAGCTGCCATGGTGAATGTTTCATGCAGATAATAACTTGTTCTCAATTCGCTCGTATTAAACTAACACCTGAGCTGCCATGATGAATGTTTCATGCAGATAATAACTTGTTCTCAATTCGCTCGTATTAAACAAACACCTGAGCTGCCATGGTGAATGTTTCATGCAGATAATAACTTGTTCTCAATTCGCTCCTATTAAACAAACACCTGAGCTGCCATGGTGAATGTTTCATGCAGATAATAACTTGTTCTCAATTCGCTCGTATTAAACTAACACCTGAGCTGCCATGATGAATGTTTCATGCAGATAATAACTTGTTCTCAATTCGCTCCTATTAAACTAACACCTGAGCTGCCATGGTGAATGTTTCATGCAGATAATAACTTGTTCTCAATTCGCTCGTATTAAACTAACACCTGAGCTGCCATGATGAATGTTTCATGCAGATAATAACTTGTTCTCAATTCGCTCCTATTAAACAAACACCTGAGCTGCCATGATGAATGTTTCATGCAGATAATAACTTGTTCTCAATTCGCTCGTATTAAACTAACACCTGAGCTGCCATGATGAATGTTTCATGCAGATAATAACTTGTTCTCAATTCGCTCGTATTAAACAAACACCTGAGCTGCCATGATGAATGTTTCATGCAGATAATAACTTGTTCTCAATTCGCTCCTATTAAACAAACACCTGAGCTGCCATGATGAATGTTTCATGCAGATAATAACTTGTTCTCAATTCGCTCGTATTAAACTAACACCTGAGCTGCCATGGTGAATGTTTCATGCAGATAATAACTTGTTCTCAATTCGCTCGTATTAAACTAACACCTGAGCTGCCATGGTGAATGTTTCATGCAGATAATAACTTGTTCTCAATTCGCTCGTATTAAACAAACACCTGAGCTGCCATGGTGAATGTTTCATGCAGATAATAACTTGTTCTCAATTCGCTCCTATTAAACAAACACCTGAGCTGCCATGGTGAATGTTTCATGCAGATAATAACTTGTTCTCAATTCGCTCCTATTAAACAAACACCTGAGCTGCCATGGTGAATGTTTCATGCAGATAATAACTTGTTCTCAATTCGCTCCTATTAAACAAACACCTGAGCTGCCATGGTGAATGTTTCATGCAGATAATAACTTGTTCTCAATTCGCTCCTATTAAACAAACACCTGAGCTGCCATGGTGAATGTTTCATGCAGATAATAACTTGTTCTCAATTCGCTCGTATTAAACAAACACCTGAGCTGCCATGGTGAATGTTTCATGCAGATACTAACTTGTTCTCAATTCGCTCCTATTAAACAAACACCTGAGCTGCCATGATGAATGTTTCATGCAGATAATAACTTGTTCTCAATTCGCTCGTATTAAACAAACACCTGAGCTGCCATGGTGAATGTTTCATGCAGATACTAACTTGTTCTCAATTCGCTCCTATTAAACAAACACCTGAGCTGCCATGATGAATGTTTCATGCAGATAATAACTTGTTCTCAATTCGCTCGTATTAAACTAACACCTGAGCTGCCATGGTGAATGTTTCATGCAGATAATAACTTGTTCTCAATTCGCTCGTATTAAACTAACACCTGAGCTGCCATGGTGAATGTTTCATGCAGATAATAACTTGTTCTCAATTCGCTCGTATTAAACAAACACCTGAGCTGCCATGGTGAATGTTTCATGCAGATAATAACTTGTTCTCAATTCGCTCCTATTAAACAAACACCTGAGCTGCCATGGTGAATGTTTCATGCAGATAATAACTTGTTCTCAATTCGCTCGTATTAAACAAACACCTGAGCTGCCATGGTGAATGTTTCATGCAGATACTAACTTGTTCTCAATTCGCTCCTATTAAACAAACACCTGAGCTGCCATGATGAATGTTTCATGCAGATAATAACTTGTTCTCAATTCGCTCCTATTAAACTAACACCTGAGCTGCCATGGTGAATGTTTCATGCAGATAATAACTTGTTCTCAATTCGCTCGTATTAAACTAGCACCTGAGCTGCCATGATGAATGTTTCATGCAGATAATAACTTGTTCTCAATTCGCTCCTATTAAACAAACACCTGAGCTGCCATGGTGAATGTTTCATGCAGATACTAACTTGTTCTCAATTCGCTCCTATTAAACAAACACCTGAGCTGCCATGATGAATGTTTCATGCAGATAATAACTTGTTCTCAATTCGCTCGTATTAAACTAGCACCTGAGCTGCCATGGTGAATGTTTCATGCAGATAATAACTTGTTCTCAATTCGCTCCTATTAAACAAACACCTGAGCTGCCATGATGAATGTTTTATGCAGATAATAACTTGTTCTCAATTCGCTCGTATTAAACAAACACCTGAGCTGCCATGGTGAATGTTTCATGCAGATACTAACTTGTTCTCAATTCGCTCCTATTAAACAAACACCTGAGCTGCCATGATGAATGTTTCATGCAGATAATAACTTGTTCTCAATTCGCTCGTATTAAACTAGCACCTGAGCTGCCATGGTGAATGTTTCATGCAGATAATAACTTGTTCTCAATTCGCTCCTATTAAACAAACACCTGAGCTGCCATGATGAATGTTTCATGCAGATAATAACTTGTTCTCAATTCGCTCGTATTAAACTAGCACCTGAGCTGCCATGGTGAATGTTTCATGCAGATAATAACTTGTTCTCAATTCGCTCCTATTAAACAAACACCTGAGCTGCCATGGTGAATGTTTCATGCAGATAATAACTTGTTCTCAATTAGCTCGTATTAAACAAACACCTGAGCTGCCATGGTGAATGTTTCATGCAGATAATAACTTGTTCTCAATTCGCTCCTATTAAACAAACACCTGAGCTGCCATGGTGAATGTTTCATGCAGATAATAACTTGTTCTCAATTCGCTCGTATTAAACAAACACCTGAGCTGCCATGATGAATGTTTCATGCAGATAATAACTTGTTCTCAATTCGCTCCTATTAAACTAGCACCTGAGCTGCCATGGTGAATGTTTCATGCAGATAATAACTTGTTCTCAATTCGCTCGTATTAAACTAACACCTGAGCTGCCATGGTGAATGTTTCATGCAGATAATAACTTGTTCTCAACTCGCTCCTATTAAACAAACACCTGAGCTGCCATGGTGAATGTTTCATGCAGATAATAACTTGTTCTCAATTCGCTCCTATTAAACTAGCACCTGAGCTGCCATGGTGAATGTTTCATGCAGATAATAACTTGTTCTCAATTCGCTCCTATTAAACTAGCACCTGAGCTGCCATGGTGAATGTTTCATGCAGATAATAACTTGTTCTCAATTCGCTCGTATTAAACTAACACCTGAGCTGCCATGGTGAATGTTTCATGCAGATAATAACTTGTTCTCAACTCGCTCCTATTAAACTAACACCTGAGCTGCCATGGTGAATGTTTCATGCAGATAATAACTTGTTCTCAATTCGCTCCTATTAAACAAACACCTGAGCTGCCATGGTGAATGTTTCATGCAGATAATAACTTGTTCTCAATTCGCTCGTATTAAACAAACACCTGAGCTGCCATGATGAATGTTTCATGCAGATAATAACTTGTTCTCAATTCGCTCCTATTAAACAAACACCTGAGCTGCCATGATGAATGTTTCATGCAGATAATAACTTGTTCTCAATTCGCTCGTATTAAACTAACACCTGAGCTGCCATGGTGAATGTTTCATGCAGATAATAACTTGTTCTCAATTCGCTCCTATTAAACAAACACCTGAGCTGCCATGGTGAATGTTTCATGCAGATAATAACTTGTTCTCAATTCGCAAGTATTAAACGAACACCTGAGCTGCCATGGTGAATGTTTCATGCAGATAATAACTTGTTCTCAATTCGCTCCTATTAAACTAACACCTGAGCAGCCATGGTGAATGTTTCATGCAGATAATAACTTGTTCTCAATTCGCTCCTATTAAACAAACACCTGAGCTGCCATGGTGAATGTTTCATGCAGATAATAACTTGTTCTCAATTCGCTCGTATTAAACTAACACCTGAGCTGCCATGATGAATGTTTCATGCAGATAATAACTTGTTCTCAATTCGCTCGTATTAAACAAACACCTGAGCTGCCATGATGAATGTTTCATGCAGATACTAACTTGTTCTCAATTCGCTCCTATTAAACAAACACCTGAGCTGCCATGATGAATGTTTCATGCAGATAATAACTTGTTCTCAATTCGCTCCTATTAAACTAACACCTGAGCTGCCATGGTGAATGTTTCATGCAGATAATAACTTGTTCTCAATTCGCTCGTATTAAACTAGCACCTGAGCTGCCATGATGAATGTTTCATGCAGATAATAACTTGTTCTCAATTCGCTCCTATTAAACAAACACCTGAGCTGCCATGGTGAATGTTTCATGCAGATACTAACTTGTTCTCAATTCGCTCCTATTAAACAAACACCTGAGCTGCCATGATGAATGTTTCATGCAGATAATAACTTGTTCTCAATTCGCTCGTATTAAACTAGCACCTGAGCTGCCATGGTGAATGTTTCATGCAGATAATAACTTGTTCTCAATTCGCTCCTATTAAACAAACACCTGAGCTGCCATGATGAATGTTTCATGCAGATAATAACTTGTTCTCAATTCGCTCGTATTAAACAAACACCTGAGCTGCCATGGTGAATGTTTCATGCAGATACTAACTTGTTCTCAATTCGCTCCTATTAAACAAACACCTGAGCTGCCATGATGAATGTTTCATGCAGATAATAACTTGTTCTCAATTCGCTCGTATTAAACTAGCACCTGAGCTGCCACGGTGAATGTTTCATGCAGATAATAACTTGTTCTCAATTCGCTCCTATTAAACAAACACCTGAGCTGCCATGATGAATGTTTCATGCAGATAATAACTTGTTCTCAATTCGCTCGTATTAAACTAGCACCTGAGCTGCCATGGTGAATGTTTCATGCAGATAATAACTTGTTCTCAATTCGCTCCTATTAAACAAACACCTGAGCTGCCATGGTGAATGTTTCATGCAGATAATAACTTGTTCTCAATTAGCTCGTATTAAACAAACACCTGAGCTGCCATGGTGAATGTTTCATGCAGATAATAACTTGTTCTCAATTCGCTCCTATTAAACAAACACCTGAGCTGCCATGGTGAATGTTTCATGCAGATAATAACTTGTTCTCAATTCGCTCGTATTAAACAAACACCTGAGCTGCCATGATGAATGTTTCATGCAGATAATAACTTGTTCTCAATTCGCTCCTATTAAACTAGCACCTGAGCTGCCATGGTGAATGTTTCATGCAGATAATAACTTGTTCTCAATTCGCTCGTATTAAACTAACACCTGAGCTGCCATGGTGAATGTTTCATGCAGATAATAACTTGTTCTCAACTCGCTCCTATTAAACAAACACCTGAGCTGCCATGGTGAATGTTTCATGCAGATAATAACTTGTTCTCAATTCGCTCCTATTAAACTAGCACCTGAGCTGCCATGGTGAATGTTTCATGCAGATAATAACTTGTTCTCAATTCGCTCCTATTAAACTAGCACCTGAGCTGCCATGGTGAATGTTTCATGCAGATAATAACTTGTTCTCAATTCGCTCGTATTAAACTAACACCTGAGCTGCCATGGTGAATGTTTCATGCAGATAATAACTTGTTCTCAACTCGCTCCTATTAAACTAACACCTGAGCTGCCATGGTGAATGTTTCATGCAGATAATAACTTGTTCTCAATTCGCTCCTATTAAACAAACACCTGAGCTGCCATGGTGAATGTTTCATGCAGATAATAACTTGTTCTCAATTCGCTCGTATTAAACAAACACCTGAGCTGCCATGATGAATGTTTCATGCAGATAATAACTTGTTCTCAATTCGCTCCTATTAAACAAACACCTGAGCTGCCATGATGAATGTTTCATGCAGATAATAACTTGTTCTCAATTCGCTCGTATTAAACTAACACCTGAGCTGCCATGGTGAATGTTTCATGCAGATAATAACTTGTTCTCAATTCGCTCCTATTAAACAAACACCTGAGCTGCCATGGTGAATGTTTCATGCAGATAATAACTTGTTCTCAATTCGCAAGTATTAAACGAACACCTGAGCTGCCATGGTGAATGTTTCATGCAGATAATAACTTGTTCTCAATTCGCTCCTATTAAACTAACACCTGAGCAGCCATGGTGAATGTTTCATGCAGATAATAACTTGTTCTCAATTCGCTCCTATTAAACAAACACCTGAGCTGCCATGGTGAATGTTTCATGCAGATAATAACTTGTTCTCAATTCGCTCGTATTAAACTAACACCTGAGCTGCCATGATGAATGTTTCATGCAGATAATAACTTGTTCTCAATTCGCTCGTATTAAACAAACACCTGAGCTGCCATGATGAATGTTTCATGCAGATAATAACTTGTTCTCAATTCGCTCGTATTAAACGAACACCTGAGCTGCCATGGTGAATGTTTCATGCAGATAATAACTTGTTCTCAATTCGCTCCTATTAAACTAACACCTGAGCTGCCATGATGAATGTTTCATACAGATAATAACTTGTTCTCAATTCGCTCCTATTAAACTAACACCTGAGCTGCCATGATGAATGTTTCATGCAGATAATAACTTGTTCTCAATTCGCTCCTATTAAACTAACACCTGAGCTGCCATGATGAATGTTTCATGCAGATAATAACTTGTTCTCAATTCGCTCCTATTAAACAAACACCTGAGCTGCCATGGTGAATGTTTCATGCAGATACTAACTTGTTCTCAATTCGCTCGTATTAAACTAACACCTGAGCTGCCATGGTGAATGTTTCATGCAGATACTAACTTGTTCTCAATTCGCTCGTATTAAACAAACACCTGAGCTGCCATGGTGAATGTTTCATGCAGATAATAACTTGTTCTCAATTCGCTCCTATTAAACAAACACCTGAGCTGCCATGGTGAATGTTTCATGCAGATACTAACTTGTTCTCAATTCGCTCCTATTAAACTAACACCTGAGCAGCCATGGTGAATGTTTCATGCAGATAATAACTTGTTCTCAATTCGCTCCTATTAAACTAACACCTGAGCTGCCATGATGAATGTTTCATGCAGATAATAACTTGTTCTCAATTCGCTCGTATTAAACTAACACCTGAGCTGCCATGGTGAATGTTTCATGCAGATAATAACTTGTTCTCAATTCGCTCCTATTAAACTAACACCTGAGCTGCCATGATGAATGTTTCATGCAGATAATAACTTGTTCTCAATTCGCTCGTATTAAACTAACACCTGAGCTGCCATGGTGAATGTTTCATGCAGATAATAACTTGTTCTCAATTCGCTCCTATTAAACAAACACCTGAGCTGCCATGATGAATGTTTCATGCAGATAATAACTTGTTCTCAATTCGCTCGTATTAAACTAACACCTGAGCTGCCATGGTGAATGTTTCATGCAGATAATAACTTGTTCTCAATTCGCTCCTATTAAACTAACACCTGAGCTGCCATGATGAATGTTTCATGCAGATAATAACTTGTTCTCAATTCGCTCTTATTAAACTAACACCTGAGCTGCCATGATGAATGTTTCATGCAGATAATAACTTGTTCTCAATTCGCTCGTATTAAACTAACACCTGAGCTGCCATGGTGAATGTTTCATGCAGATAATAACTTGTTCTCAATTCGCTCCTATTAAACTAACACCTGAGCTGCCATGATGAATGTTTCATGCAGATAATAACTTGTTCTCAATTCGCTCGTATTAAACTAACACCTGAGCTGCCATGGTGAATGTTTCATGCAGATAATAACTTGTTCTCAATTCGCTCCTATTAAACAAACACCTGAGCTGCCATGGTGAATGTTTCATGCAGATAATAACTTGTTCTCAATTCGCTCGTATTAAACTAACACCTGAGCAGCCATGGTGAATGTTTCATGCAGATAATAACTTGTTCTCAATTCGCTCCTATTAAACAAACACCTGAGCTGCCATGGTGAATGTTTCATGCAGATAATAACTTGTTCTCAATTCGCTCCTATTAAACAAACACCTGAGCTGCCATGGTGAATGTTTCATGCAGATAATAACTTGTTCTCAATTCGCTCCTATTAAACAAACACCTGAGCTGCCATGGTGAATGTTTCATGCAGATAATAACTTGTTCTCAATTCGCTCGTATTAAACGAACACCTGAGCTGCCATGGTGAATGTTTCATGCAGATAATAACTTGTTCTCAATTCGCTCCTATTAAACTAACACCTGAGCAGCCATGGTGAATGTTTCATGCAGATAATAACTTGTTCTCAATTCGCTCCTATTAAACAAACACCTGAGCTGCCATGGTGAATGTTTCATGCAGATAATAACTTGTTCTCAATTCGCTCGTATTAAACTAACACCTGAGCTGCCATGATGAATGTTTCATGCAGATAATAACTTGTTCTCAATTCGCTCGTATTAAACAAACACCTGAGCTGCCATGATGAATGTTTCATGCAGATAATAACTTGTTCTCAATTCGCTCGTATTAAACGAACACCTGAGCTGCCATGGTGAATGTTTCATGCAGATAATAACTTGTTCTCAATTCGCTCCTATTAAACTAACACCTGAGCTGCCATGATGAATGTTTCATACAGATAATAACTTGTTCTCAATTCGCTCCTATTAAACTAACACCTGAGCTGCCATGATGAATGTTTCATGCAGATAATAACTTGTTCTCAATTCGCTCCTATTAAACTAACACCTGAGCTGCCATGATGAATGTTTCATGCAGATAATAACTTGTTCTCAATTCGCTCCTATTAAACAAACACCTGAGCTGCCATGGTGAATGTTTCATGCAGATACTAACTTGTTCTCAATTCGCTCGTATTAAACTAACACCTGAGCTGCCATGGTGAATGTTTCATGCAGATACTAACTTGTTCTCAATTCGCTCGTATTAAACAAACACCTGAGCTGCCATGGTGAATGTTTCATGCAGATAATAACTTGTTCTCAATTCGCTCCTATTAAACAAACACCTGAGCTGCCATGGTGAATGTTTCATGCAGATACTAACTTGTTCTCAATTCGCTCCTATTAAACTAACACCTGAGCTGCCATGGTGAATGTTTCATGCAGATACTAACTTGTTCTCAATTCGCTCCTATTAAACTAACACCTGAGCAGCCATGGTGAATGTTTCATGCAGATAATAACTTGTTCTCAATTCGCTCCTATTAAACTAACACCTGAGCTGCCATGATGAATGTTTCATGCAGATAATAACTTGTTCTCAATTCGCTCGTATTAAACTAACACCTGAGCTGCCATGGTGAATGTTTCATGCAGATAATAACTTGTTCTCAATTCGCTCCTATTAAACTAACACCTGAGCTGCCATGATGAATGTTTCATGCAGATAATAACTTGTTCTCAATTCGCTCGTATTAAACTAACACCTGAGCTGCCATGGTGAATGTTTCATGCAGATAATAACTTGTTCTCAATTCGCTCCTATTAAACAAACACCTGAGCTGCCATGATGAATGTTTCATGCAGATAATAACTTGTTCTCAATTCGCTCGTATTAAACTAACACCTGAGCTGCCATGGTGAATGTTTCATGCAGATAATAACTTGTTCTCAATTCGCTCCTATTAAACTAACACCTGAGCTGCCATGATGAATGTTTCATGCAGATAATAACTTGTTCTCAATTCGCTCTTATTAAACTAACACCTGAGCTGCCATGATGAATGTTTCATGCAGATAATAACTTGTTCTCAATTCGCTCGTATTAAACTAACACCTGAGCTGCCATGGTGAATGTTTCATGCAGATAATAACTTGTTCTCAATTCGCTCCTATTAAACTAACACCTGAGCTGCCATGATGAATGTTTCATGCAGATAATAACTTGTTCTCAATTCGCTCGTATTAAACTAACACCTGAGCTGCCATGGTGAATGTTTCATGCAGATAATAACTTGTTCTCAATTCGCTCCTATTAAACTAACACCTGAGCTGCCATGATGAATGTTTCATGCAGATAATAACTTGTTCTCAATTCGCTCGTATTAAACTAACACCTGAGCTGCCATGGTGAATGTTTCATGCAGATAATAACTTGTTCTCAATTCGCTCCTATTAAACAAACACCTGAGCTGCCATGATGAATGTTTCATGCAGATAATAACTTGTTCTCAATTCGCTCGTATTAAACTAACACCTGAGCTGCCATGGTGAATGTTTCATGCAGATAATAACTTGTTCTCAATTCGCTCCTATTAAACAAACACCTGAGCTGCCATGGTGAATGTTTCATGCAGATAATAACTTGTTCTCAATTCGCTCGTATTAAACTAACACCTGAGCTGCCATGGTGAATGTTTCATGCAGATAATAACTTGTTCTCAATTCGCTCGTATTAAACTAACACCTGAGCTGCCATGGTGAATGTTTCATGCAGATAATAACTTGTTCTCAATTAGCTCGTATTAAACAAACACCTGAGCTGCCATGATGAATGTTTCATGCAGATAATAACTTGTTCTCAATTCGCTCGTATTAAACAAACACCTGAGCTGCCATGGTGAATGTTTCATGCAGATAATAACTTGTTCTCAATTCGCTCGTATTAAACAAACACCTGAGCTGCCATGGTGAATGTTTCATGCAGATAATAACTTGTTCTCAATTAGCTCGTATTAAACAAACACCTGAGCTGCCATGATGAATGTTTCATGCAGATAATAACTTGTTCTCAATTCGCTCGTATTAAACAAACACCTGAGCTGCCATGGTGAATGTTTCATGCAGATAATAACTTGTTCTCAATTCGCTCCTATTAAACTAGCACCTGAGCAGCCATGGTGAATGTTTCATGCAGATAATAACTTGTTCTCAATTCGCTCGTATTAAACAAACACCTGAGCTGCCATGGTGAATGTTTCATGCAGATAATAACTTGTTCTCAATTCGCTCCTATTAAACTAGCACCTGAGCAGCCATGGTGAATGTTTCATGCAGATAATAACTTGTTCTCAATTCGCTCGTATTAAACAAACACCTGAGCTGCCATGGTGAATGTTTCATGCAGATAATAACTTGTTCTCAATTCGCTCGTATTAAACTAACACCTGAGCTGCCATGGTGAATGTTTCATACAGATAATAACTTGTTCTCAATTCGCTCGTATTAAACTAACACCGCAAAATTACCCCTTATAGAAAAAAATCCATTGATGTCCTTGTTCGTATCATCATCAGTGTTGCCTTATACCAGCACCATAGCAAGGCAGAAGTTCCCACCATCACCATAACAAATTAGCAGGACCCACCATTACCATAGCAAATTGAACCCACCATCACCATAGCAAATTAGCGGGACCCACCATCACCATAGCAAATTAGCAGGAACCACCATCACAATAGAGAATTAGCAGGACCCACCATCACCATAGCAAATTAGCAATGCATGGTTGAGTGTGGTTATAAAAGGTTTATCAAAAACTGATGAAGGGTTCATGAGTTTGTCTAGAGGGTCAAATATAATTATTGGCTGCGAGTCCATATCACATTAACACTAATCATTATGACAATAAAACCACATGCGATTAATTTAGAACTTATTTAGAGATTATGAGACCGTGGGTAATCTGATGCGTATTGTGGAGATCCTGAGAAACCTGGAGCAAGTTTGGAAACTGATGCAAATAGCCACGTGACAACGACCAACTCAGCCTCATTACGTAATTGTGCAGAACCCTACAAATAAATAGATGATAACCATACAAATAAATAGATGATAACCCTACAAATAAATAGATGATACATTTCTAGTGTATATGAACATGACATTGCCGAACCATCGGGGAGCAAAATGGTCCTTTCATCGGAAATCAACAAGACTTGCTTTATGTTTGCTGTGTGCTTCTGTGTGTTTATGTGTATTGCTGTGTGTTGCTGTGAGTTGCTGTGGGTTGTTGTGTGTTTCTGTGTGATTCTGTGTGTTACTGTTTGCTTCTGTGTTTTTTGTGTGTTACTGTGTGTTTCTGTGTGTTGCTGTGTGTTTCTGTGTGTTTCTGTGTGTTACTGAGTGTTTATGTGTGTTGCTGTGTGTTTCTGTGTTTTTGTGTGTTGCTGTGTGTTTCTGTGTGTTGCTGTGTGCTACTGTGTGTTTCTGTTTGTTTCTGTGTGTTTCTGTGTATTTATGTGTGATTTATGTGTGTTTCTGTGTATTTTTGTGTGTTTCTGTGTGTTCTGTGTGCTGATGCGTGTTGCTGTGTGTTTCTGTGTGTTTCTGTATGTTTTTGTTATTCTCACCTATTAGTCTATATAGTGAATGTTCTTATGTCGTTCTATGATTGCAATAGCGTAGTAAACTCTCATTTTATATCCTGGAGCGGCTGGTTTAATTAGCAATAACTGTAAACATTTGTAAATGAAGCAAAACTTCTTTCAAAAAATTAAATTTATATTTCAACAAAACTTTACTGTCATTATGACTCATTATATATAGACCTGATGGCGACCATGGCAGTCCCGGACACATAATTATGTTTTCAGTAAATTATTTCACATCCTGGTCAACAAACAATTTTCGTATTAAGAGCAATCGCCTATAGGCATGTATGCACCACTCCGTTCGCACACTTTCTCTCTGCTTCTCCTTATTTCCATTTTGTCTCTCACTCATGCACTGTGTTTTCTCTCTATCTATCTCACCATCAATAATAAACGATGAGCAATTTGCTACTATCTTGTTCTATTAAAAACTCTTTTAAAATTCCAAACGTCTCCAATTAATCCACAAATATCAACCCGATAGCAGACACATATGCCACTTGATATAAACACCCCAATGAAGTAAGATTCCCCTGACATGTTCGAGGATATCTTCAGATGTGGAAGTCAGAATGTGCTGGAAAACTGGGAGAACAATTTCTGTTATCACATAATTAGCCCCTAAATACGACCTCATGTGTTTTAGCAAGACGCACGTGTTTTATCGGCACAATCAGTGACTTAAAGCTTAGTTCGATGATATCGATATCAATGCTGGAACTTTATTATTATGTTAATTATAATATAATTATGGTATTTAATTTGTACTGGGTTATTTAGTGGTGACTGTGCAATACACACAATGAAACTATATCTTTTCTTGAAGGTGTCGTTAATTCCTCTCTGGTTGTGATAAGGAAATTAATGCTAATTTATTTTAAACCCCAGCTGGTTTTGAGATCGTGTTTCCTTGCAAAAATTGGATTATGTGATAAAATATATCTCAAATTCGTCGAGGTTCTATACGAAATGTATTAACCTCGTCCACTAAATTCGAATTTAGTCCACTCGGTTAATAAATTTCGTATAGAATTGCGACTCATTCGAGATCCTCTATATATGTGACCAAACTATAGTTTGACTAATGCAGGATATGTGGAGTTTTGAACCTCCACACAAACGTTCCTCACCCAATGATACAAGCAATCAGCCTCATGATTATTGAGATAAAATGTCAGGGGGACTTACTTATTCTGAGGTGATTAGTTCACATGTTGATGTGGGTATATGCTAACAATAACTATCAACCTTGTCCAGCCGGAATTGGGGGGGGGGGTCACCACAAATTATGCTCACACTTGTGAATGTATACATCAGTCAGGAAGCGACTATATATAATGTAATCACCGCTGGTAAAGTGGCCATGCGAAGTTACCATGCTGCTGGTGGTTTCTGCTGAATTTCTATGATGCTGGCAGGTCAAATAATTGCTGTTAAAGGTAATGAGGTGCTTCGTGGTGGGTATGCTCTTAAAATAGTCACATCCGTTAAAACCTCCACGAACAGAAAGAATATTAAAATATAGATGGGTTTTGTTCTTATACCAATCATAAATATCGCGTAAATAAGATGTCATTGTCAAGTTAATATGCTCTGTTATGGAATCAAAAGCCCAAAACGTTACAGAACCTGGCTTTTGTTTACATAACACATATGAACGTGACAATAACGTACTATTTACGCGTTATTTATGATTGGTATAAGAGCAATACATGTCTATACTTTAATATTCTTTCGGTTTGTGGCAGTTTTAACGGGTGTTACTATTTCAACAGCATACACACCGCGAAGGCATCAGTACCTTTAAGAAAGAAAATTCCCTTATTTAATTTGAATTTGTAATTTTCTAGGTGTTTGGTCGATCAGAATTAGAAATCGAGGAATAAAACATTCAAAAATATTTATATTGTAAAAGTCCATAGTAATGGCCGTGTTGGCTGTTTCGAGCTAGGATTATTTATTTTTCAAACACCAGTGTCACCACAATTGTCAAGTTCATGTGATATGTTATGTAAACAAAAGCCAAAAACGTTACATATAACCTGTCTTTTGTTTACATAACACAGCATCTGAACTTGAAAATAACATACTATTTACTCGATATTTATTATTGGTATAAGACCAAAACATGTCAATAATTTAAGATTCTTTCTGTTTATGGTATTTTCAACGGGTGTGACTATTTTAACAGCATACTCACCGCGAAGGCTATTCATGCCTTAAACATCATCGCTTGGTCTTACCAGCATCATGGTAATTCAGCAGAAACTATAGCAGCTTCATAACAAATTAACAGAACCACTTGACAAGTGGGGGAGGTGATGATCGCCCGGATAGTTAGACCCGTGCAACCGATGACGGGTATGTAATGGTCGCCCGAATAGTTAGACCCGTGTAACCGAGGACGGGTGTGTAATGGTCGCCCGAATATCTAGACCTGCGTGTAACCTAGGACGGGGTAGGGGGTAATAGTCGCCCGAATAGCTAGACCCGCGTGTAACCGGGGGAGGGGGCAATAGTCGCCCGAATAGCTAGACCCGCGTGTAACCGAGGACGGGGGAGGGGTGATGATCGCCCAAATATATAAACCCGCGTGTAACCGAGGACGGGGGGGGGTGTAATGGTCACCCGATTAGCTAGTCCCGCGTGTAGCCGAGGGGGGGGGGGTGATTGCCCGGATAACTAGACCCGCGTGCAACCGAGGACGGGGATGATGATCGCCCGAATAACTAGATAGTTAGACCCGCGTGTAACCGAGGACGGGGAGGGGGAGTAATGATCGCCCGAATAGCTATACCCGCGTGCAACGGAGGACGCGGGAGGGGTGATGATCGCCCGAATAACTAGAGCCGCGTGTAACCAAAGACGGGGAAAGGGTAATGGTCGCCCGATTAGCTACCCAGCGTGTAACCGAGGACGGGGGGCGGGGGTGTTGGTCGCCCGGATAACTAGACCCGCGTGTACCGAGGACGGGGGTGTAATGGTCGCCCGAATAGTAAGACCGACGACGAGCGGTGGGTAAATGTCCCCTGCGTGCAACCGAGGACAGTGGGGGCTGGGTTAGTGGTCGCCTGGATAGCCGGATAGCTGGGAGTTTTAAAGATCCACAGTCCGAGTTATGACAGTCTTAAAGATACACGTTCCGATTTAATACCAATTTAGTAAACGTTTCGAAAAGCTAAATACTTGTAATTACCACCATTTGTATGACACAGGAGTCGTGGAAATCCACAAAAGCGTCCATCCGTTTTGCGTTGAAAACGAGTACAAATTACCATAATTGAAAACGCTCTTTCTTATTTATTTCTTTTTGGGAAACCAAAGCATGAACGCTTGTTATCAGAGTCGATCATATTTGACTTTTTGTTCGGCTGACAGAATTCAAAACGTGCTAAAACTTCCCCATTTTAAAAATATAGTTTTGTCCACCAGACCTCCTTAGTTGGCGCATTAGCACGATGTTCAGGTGTAGAAAACGTCTCCATAGTTGCGCTATGGAAGTGGTAGTCCAGTGGTTAGAGTGTAGGACTTGTAATGGTGTTAATGCACCGGCGCGAGTTGGCGCCCGGCCGGTGGACTATCGTCTCCACAACAGTGGCTTGGCCAGATTGAGCGGTATGTGTGCTATATATAGCCACACGCTGTTTCATATCTCGCGCCAGGTTGTGACCCTTAAATTATATACATTGTTATTATTATTATTATATCGGACATGTATCTTTAATGTGTGGTGAATTCACGTAGAAGTATATCGTGTGTTTCCACCCATGGTCAAGCAGAAACGTGGCTAGAGGGTCTCTGTTGGGGAGGTATCCACCTTGATATTCCAACTGCACCCCCTCCCTTGAATCGGACCAGAGACAAGGTTTTGCATAATTCCATTTGCACTTGAATCAAACGAGAACACAAATCCTAACATCTAGTGGTCTAACTCGAGACAAATGCACACGACTACCGACAATAGACCAGGACACACCCGGCCGAACATGATTGTTCGGCCCGGCGTGAGAAAATTTTGAAAACTAAACAAGAAAATCGCAAAATCCTAGCATCTAAACTGGGGCCTATACTATGGAATTACAATTGCCGTGTTTCTCCACGTGGACAGCGTTAGTCGGTAATTTCCCAGTCTTGTAAAGCTAGACTTGTGTTCTATAGTACTCGAGCAATTGTGTTCTTGTAAATTCCTTGCATTGGATATTGGAATTTAACAATAGGCGATTACCCTTTTTCACACCATATACATCGTTGTGAACTGACTAATATAATGTTCTGGGAGAGCCATTCTGTAACTGGGATTCATTTCAGCAGCAAGCTGCTCGGTTTTTGTGGTGTTTGGAGTGTCCCAACGCTGCATCTTTTTGTTATTCTATAGTACTCGAATTGTCTAACTTGGGAAAAAACAAGAACTCGCTTGACGGGCTGATAAATTACCAACTTAGGGAGTTCCATAGTACAGAAATAACACAAATCGGGTAGAACACGGTGTTAACATTACAAGTACACGAGGCTGAATTAGTGGTTGTCACCGCAATGAAACGCGTGCGAATGTCGATATGTCGGATTATCGCTTTGTGTATTGCGCACTCATGCATTAACCCTTTCTCGACGTGCGAAGTTTCACCGGGTCAATAAAATCGTAGTCATATTGAGATGATGGGTTCAAATACGCATGGGCGTAGATAGATATATTTTGAGATGGGGTTCATAAACATAGATAAATTGGCTTTGATAAATAAGGGTTTGCACATAAATTATGTTGTGACGGGGGCGATTCTCATCAAAATACTCAACAATTGGGAATGTCACGCAGGGACGTCCAATGGGTGTTGGCGCATCACAATAATTTTCGTCCCAGTTAGTGATGATTGATTTATGGGGTAAATGGCAATTAGTTCAGAAGTTTCGATCGGTTGGAATTGTTGGTTTGGGGATTTCTAACAGTTGGAAATCTTGAGAAACCATTGCAGAATTTCAACCGAATGGGGTGCAAATATAGTTTTCTGGTTCAGGGAAGAGGTGTACTCGGGCAGCGGAGTCCTTATACGTGAATGTTACCGCGATTCCATGGTAGAAAATGGCACTGAATTAAAAAATTAAGACTGGAGAATAGGTTATAATCATTACAATGACTAAATTTTCCAGCTAATGTAACTGCAAATTATAATTTATACTACTAGTATGATGTTTTCCTACATTCAATGTAATTTTGGTTGTTAAATCTAAGTTTCTACTTAAACAAAAAGTTACACCGACCCTTTGGAAAATATACTTGAAATATATATTTTCACCCTTTTAACTTGGAAATATTTTTATCAGTCTATTATCTCCGGCAATTCAGTTTGTTTTCAATTACATTATACATGTATCGAAATCGTACGTATACGACAACCAGTTAAAATTTCCCTGCTCAATTTGACACTATAATCACCATGTGTAGGTTTTTCTGTCGATGGGGTTTATTTGTGATCACTCTATCCGTCTCTTTCCCTTTGTGTTCGTACATACATCGTTAAATATATTTGACCATGAACCATGTAAATACAAGGAAAGTCATGAAAAGCTATATATTGTCTTCTATGATGTTGGTCAATAAAACATCTATCTCTTATAAAGAGCGTTTTCGCTTACGATATTTTGTACTCGTATTCAGCGTAAAATGTTGTAATCGTTTGTGTATTTTCGCGATGCTTGTGTCATTGGGATTATGGTCACGCAAGTAGTTTTCGTGTTCCCCGTTGCCTATCATAACATTGACTTTATACATCCACTAAACCACTCGCCAAATGACTCAAATATATATATAGGCATTACTATATCCATTTATGTATAATATTAGAGTAAGTTCCCTTTACCCATTAACAAGCGTTCGCCTCCACGCGTAGAAAACGAAGATCCATAGTACTGGATGTTGTCTGTTCTTGTAAATGACGGGGAGTCGCACACACTTGTAAATTATCGTATCCATAGTATTCGACAGTTTGTCCACGTGGAGAAACACGGCAATTGCAATTCTATAGTATAGGCCCCTGGCCTCAAGCTTTCCTAGTGTTGAAAATATCAAACCTCATACTCTCCCTTAGTTTGGAAATGTTCTAAGTGATGACAATTTCAGTCAACAATTTTAACCAAATGTAGTAAAATAATGTTTTCTTAAACTCATTAGCAGTTTTTTTTATTGGCCACGGGGAGGGATCAGGACACACCGGGCCGACCATGGTTCGGCCCGGTATGGGAAAATTTTGAAATCTGAATAAGAAAATCGCAAAATCCTAGCATCTAGACTAGCCTCAAGCATTCATAGAGTTGGAAATTTCAAACATGACAACCCGACTTAGGTTGGAAAATTTCCAACTGTTGACAATTCCAGTGACAATTTTGACCAAATGTAGGACTATATTGTTTTCTTAAATTAACTAGAGGTTATTGACTGGCCATGGGGGGGGGTGGGGACCAGGACACAAGCTTTCCAAGGGTTGGAAATTTCCAACCTGACACCCACTGAGGTTGGAAAATTTCTAACTGATGGCCTTTTCAGTCCAAATTTGTTACCAAAAGAAGGAAAATATGAAAAATATTGGTCCAAAAACAATAAATTTCCCCTAATAAATTGTTTGAAAATCAAACTACAAGAACATTTTCAACCTATTGTTGGTGTGAAATTTCCAATTAATGTTGTGCCAGGTATGAAATTTCCAACTGTTGAAAATTTTGACCAAAGTTGACAACCCAAACCACCCCTGTCGCCACGTCTCTGTGGTCAAGTGGTCCTGTTAATGTGCTAAGATGCTGCTGGTGAGTCTTGATAATGTGCTATGAAGCTGCTGGTGGGTCCTGCTAATGTGCTATGATGCTGATGGTGGGTCCTACTAATGTGCTATGATGTTGCTGGTGGGTCCTGATAATGTGATATGATGCTGGTGGTGGGTCTTGCTAATGTGCTATGATGCTGCTGGTGAGTTCTGCTAATGTGCTATGATGCTGCTAGTGTGTCCTGCTAATGTGTTATGATGCTGGTGGTGGGTCCTACTAATGTTCTATGGTGTTGCTGGTGGGTCCAGCTAATGTGCTATGATGCTGGTGGTGGGTCCTGCTAATGTGTTATGGTGCTGTTGGTGGGTCCTGCTAATGTGCTATGATGCTGGTGGTGGGTCCTGATAATGTGCTATGATGCTGGTGGTGGGTCCTGATAATGTGCTGTGATGCTGATGGTGGGTCCTGATGATGTGCTATGATGCTGTTGGTGGGTCCTACTATTGTGCTATGATGCTGGTGGTGTGTCCTGCTAATGTGATATGATGCTGCTAGTTTGTCCTGCTAATGTGCTATGATGCTGATGGTGGGTCCTGCTAATGTGCTATGATGCTGCTGGTGAGTCTTGCTAATGTGCTATGAAACTGCTTGTGGGTCTTGCTAATGTGCTATGATGCTGATGGTGGGTCCTCCTAATGTGCTATACTGTTGCTGGTGGGTCCTGCTAATGTGCTATGATGTTGCTGGTGGGTCCTGCTAATGTGCTATGATGCTGGTGGTGGGTCCTGCTAATGTGTTATGGTGCTGGTGGTGGGTCCTGATAATGTGCTATAATGCTGGTGGTGGGTCCTGCTAATGTGTTAATGTACTGGTGGTGGGTCCTGATAATGTGCTATGATGCTGCTGCTGGGTCCTGATAATGTGATATGATGCTGATGGTGGGTCCTGATTATGTGCTATGATGCTGGTGGTGGGTCCTGATAATGTGTTATGATGCTGCTGCTGGGTCCTGCTAATGTGCTATGATGCTGGTGGTGGGTCCTAATAATATGCTATGATGCTGGTGGAGGGTCCTGATAATGTGATATGATGCTGGTGGGTTCTGCTAATATGCTATGATGCTGGTGGTGGGTCCTGCTAATGTGCTATGATGCTGGTGGTGGGTCCTGATAATGTGCTATGATGCTGGTGGTGGGTCCTAATAATGTGCTATGATGTTGCTGGTGGGTCCTGCTAATGTGCTATGATGATGGTGGTGGGTCCTGCTAATGTGTTATGATGCTGGTAGTGGGTCCTGCTAATGTGCTATGATGCTGGTGGTGGGTCCTGCTAATGTGCTATGATGCTGGTGGTGGGTCCTAATAATGTGCCATGATGCTGCTGGTGGTCCTGCTAATGTGTTATAGTGCTGGTGGTGGGTCCTGCTAATGTGCTATGATGCTGTTGGTGGGTCCTGCTAATGTGTTATAGTGCTGGTGGTGGGTCCTGATAATGTGCTATGATGCTGTTGGTGGGTCCTGATAATGTGCTATGATGCTGGTGGTGGGTCCTGCTAATGTGTTATGGTGCTGGTGGTGGGTCCTGATAATGTGCTATGATGCTGCTGCTGTGTCCTGCTAATGTGCTATGCTGCTGATGGTGGGTCCTGATAATGTGCTATGATGCTGCTAGTGTGTCCTGCTAATGTGCTATGATGCTGATGGTGGGTCCTGCTAATGTGTTATGGTGCTGGTGGTGGGTCCCGAGAATGTGCTATGATGTTGCTGCTGGGTCCTGATAATGTGCTATGATGCTGGTGGTGTGTCCTGATAATGTGCTATGATGCTGATGGTGGGTCCTGATAATGTGCTATGATGCTGGTGGTGGGTCCTGATAATGTGCTATGATGCTGATGCTGGGTCCTGCTAATTTGCTATGATGCTGGTGGTTGGTCCTAATAATGTGCTATGATGCTGGTGGAGGGTCCTGATAATGTGATATGATGCTGGTGGGTTCTGCTAATATGCTATGATGCTGGTGGTGGGTCCTGCTAATGTGCTGTGATGTTGGTGGTGGGTCCTGCTAATGTGCTATGATGCTGGTGGTGGGTCCTAATAATGTGATATGATGCTGGTAGTGGGTCCTGCTAATGTGCTGTGATGCTGGTGGTGGGTCCTGCTAATGTGCTATGATGCTGGTGGTGGGTCCTAATAATGTGCCATGATGCTGCTGGTGGGTCCTGCTAATGTGCTATGATGCTGGTGGTGGGTCCTGCTAATGTGTTATGATGCTGGTGGTGGGTCCTGCTAATGTGCTATGATGCTGGTGGTGGGTCTTGCTAATGATGATGGTGGTGGGTCCTAATAATGTGCTATGATGCTGCTGGTGGGTCCAGCTAATATGCTATGATGCTGCTGCTGGGTCCTGCTAATGTGCTATTGTGCTGGTGGTGGGTCCTGCTGATGTGCTATGATGCTGGTGGCGGTTCCTGCTAATGTTATATGATGCTGCTGCTGGGTCCTGCTAATGTGCTATGATGCTGGTGGTGGGTCCTGATAATGTGATATGATGCTGGTGGTGGGTCCTGATCATGTGCTATGATGCTGGTGGTGGATCCTGCTAATGTACTATGATGCTGCTGCTTGGTCCTGCTGATGTGATATGATGCTGCTGCTGGTTCCTGCTAATGTGCTATGATGCTCCTGCTGGGTCCTGCTAATGTGCTATGATGCTGGTGGTGGGTCCTGATAATGTGCTATGATGCTGGTGGTGGGTCCTGCTAATATGTTATGGTGCTGGTGGTGGGTCCTGCTAATGAGCTATGATGCTGCTGCTGGGTCCTGCTAATGTGCTATGATGCTGCTAGTGTGTCCTGCTAATGTGCTATGATGCTGGTGGTGGGTCCTGATAAGGTGCTATGATGCTGGTGGTGGTCCTGATAATGTGCAATGATGCTGGTGGTGGGTCCTGCTAATGTGTTATGATGCTGGTGGTGGGTCCTAGTAATGTGCTATGATGTTGCTGATTGGTCCTGCTAATGTGTTATGATGCTGGTGGTGGGTCCTAATAATGTGCTATGATGTTGCTGGTGGGTCCTGTTAATGTTCTATGATGCTGGTGGTGGTCCTGCTAATGTGCTATGATGATGGTGGTGGGTCCTGATAATGTGATATGATGCTGGTGATTGGTCCTGCTAATGTGCTTTGATGCTGGTGGTGGGTCCTGCTAATGTGTTATGATGCTGGTGCATGGGACCTGCTAATGTGCTATGATGCTGGTGGTGGGTCCTACTAATGTGCTATGATGCTGGTGGTGGGTCCTGCTAATGTGCTATGATGCTGGTGGTGGGTCCTGCTAATGTGTTATGGTGCTGGTGGTGGGTCCTGCTAATGTGTTATGGTGCTGGTGGTGGGTCCTGCTAATGTCCTATGATGCTGGTGGTGGGTCCTGCTAATGTGCTATGATGCTAGCGGTGGGTCCTGATAATGTGTTATGGTGCTGGTGGTGGGTCCTGATAATGTGTTATGATGTTGCTGCTGGGTCCTGATAATGTGCTATGATGTTGCTGCTGGGTCCTGATAATGTGCTATAATGCTGGTGGTGTGTCCTGATAATGTGCTATGATGCTGATGGTGGGTCCTGATAATGTGCTATGATGCTGGTGGTGGGTCCTGATAATGTGCTATGATGCTGATGCTGGGTCCTGCTAATTTGCTATGATGCTGGTGGTGGGTCCTGCTAATGTGTTATGATGCTGGTGGTGGGTCCTGCTAATGTGCTATGATGCTGGTGGTGGGTCTTGCTAATGTGCTATGATGCTGGTGGTTGGTCCTAATAATGTGCTATGATGCTGCTGCTGGGTCCTGCTAATGTGCTATTGTGCTGGTGGTGGGTCCTGCTGATGTGCTATGATGCTGGTGGTGGTTCCTGCTGATGTGATATGATGCTGATGGTGGGTCCCGCGAATGTGATATGATGCTGCTTGGTCCTGCTAATGTTATATGATGCTGCTGCTGGGTCCTGCTAATGTGCTATGATGCTGGTGGTGGGTCCTGCTAATGTGTTATGGTGCTGGTGGTGGGTCCTGATAATGTGTTATGGTGCTGGTGGTGGGTCCTGCTAATGTGCTATGATGCTGGTGGTGTGTCCTGCTAATGTGCTATGATGCTGGCGGTGGGTCCTGATAATGTACATTGATGCTGGTGGTGGGTCCTGCTAATGTGTTATGGTGCTGGTGGTGGGTCCTGATAATGTGCTATGATGCTGCTGCTGTGTCCTGCTAATGTGCTATGCTGCCTATGGTGGGTCCTGATAATGTGCTATGATGCTGCTAGTGTGTCCTGCTAATGTGCTATGATGCCTGTGTTCGGTCCTGCTAATGTGTTATGGTGCTGGTGGTGGGTCCTGATAATGTGTTATGGTGCTGGTGGTGGGTCCCGATAATGTGCTATGATGTTGCTGCTGGGTCTTGATAATGTGCTATGATGCTGGTGGTGGGTCCTGATAATGTGCTATGATGCTGCCGGGTCCTGCTAATGTGCTATGATGCTGGTGGTGGGTCCTAATAATGTGCTATGATGCTGGTGGAGGGTCCTGATAATGTGATATGATGCTGTTGGGTTCTGCTAATATGCTATGATGCTGGTGGTGGGTCCTGCTAATGTGCTATGATGCTGGTGGTGGGTCCTGCTGATGTGCTATGATGCTGGTGGTGGTTCCTGCTGATGTGATATGATGCTGCTGCTTGGTCCTGCTAATGTTATATGATGCTGCTGCTGGGTCCTGCTACTGTGCTATGATGCTGGTGGTGGGTCCTGCTAATGTGTTATGGTGCTGGTGGTGGGTCCTGATAATGTGTTATGATGCTGGTGGTGGGTCCTGCTAATGTGCTATGATGCTGGCGGTGGGTCCTGATAATGTGCATTGATGCTGGTGGTGGGTCCTGCTAATGTGCTATGCTGCTGATGGTGGGTCCTGATAATGTGCTATGATGCTGCTAGTGTGTCCTGCTAATGTGCTATGATGCTGATGTTGGGTCCTGCTAATGTATTATGGTGCTGGTGGTGGGTCCTGATAATGTGTTATGGTGCTGGTGGTGGGTCCCGATAATGTGCTATGATGTTGCTGCTGGGTCTTGATAATGTGCTATGATGCTGGTGGTGGGTCCTGATAATGTGCTATGATGCTGCCGGGTCCTGCTAATGTGCTATGATGCTGGTGGTGGGTCCTAATAATGTGCTATGATGCTGGTGGAAGGTCCTGATAATGTGCTATGATGTTGCTGCTGGGTCTTGATAATGTGCTATGATGCTGGTGGTGGGTCCTGATAATGTGCTATGATGCTGCCGGGTCCTGCTAATGTCCTATGATGCTGGTGGTGGGTCCTAATAATGTGCTATGATGCTGGTGGTGGGTCCTGCTAATGTGCTATGATGCTGGTGGTGGGTCCTGCTAATGTGCTATGATGCTGGTGGTGGGTTCTAATAATGTGCTATGATGTTGCTGGTGGGTCCTGCTAATGTGCTATGATGCTGGTGATGGGTCCTGCTAATGTGTTATGATGCTGGTAGTGGGTCCTGCTAATGTGCTATGATGCTGGTGGAGGTCCTACTAATGTGCTATGATGCTGGTGGTGGGCCCTGCTAATGTGTTATGATGCTGGTGGTGGGTCCTGCTAATGTGCTATGATGCTGGTGGTGGGTCCTGCTAATGTGCTATGATGCTGGTGGTGGGTCCTAATAATGTGCTATGATGCTGCTGGTGGGTCCAGCTAATGTTCTATGATGCTGCTGGTGGGTCCTGCTAATGTGCTATGGTGCTGGTGGTGGGTCCTGCTGATGTGATATGATGCTGCTGCTTGGTCCTGCTAATGTGAAATGATGCTGCTGCTTGGTCCTCCTAATGTTATATGATGCTGGTGGTGGGTCCTGCTAATGTGCTATGATGCTGGTGGTGGGTCCTGATAATGTGATATGATGCTGGTGTTGGTTCCTAATAATGTGCTATGATGCTGGTGGTGGGTCCTGCTAATGTACTATGATGCTGCTGCTTGGTCCTGCTGATGTGATATGATGCTGCTGGGTTCTGCTAATGTGCTATGATGCTGCTGCTGGGTCCTGCTAATGTGCTATGATGCTGGTGGTGGGTCCTGATAATGTGCTATGATGCTGGTGGTGGGTCCTGACAATATATTATGGTGCTGGTGGTGGGTCCTGATAATGATGCTGCTGCTTGGTCCTGCTAATGTGATATGATGCTGCTGCTGGGTCCTGCTAATGTGATATGATGCTGGTGGTGGGTCCTTATAAGGTGCTATGATGCTGGTGGTGGTCCTGATAATGTGCTATGTTGCTGGTGGTGGGTCCTGCTAATGTGTTATGATGCTGCTGGTGGGTCCTAGTAATGTGCTATGATGTTGCTGGTTGGTCCTGCGAATTTGCTATGATGCTGGTGGTGGGTCCTAATAATATGCTATGATGTTGATGGTTGGTCCTGCTAATGTGTTATGATGCTGGTGGTGGGTCCTAATAATGTGCTATGATGTTGCTGGTGGGTCCTGCTAATGTGCTATGATGCTGGTGGTGGGTCCTGATAATGTGATATGATGCTGGTGTTGGTTCCTAATAATGTGCTATGATGCTGGTGGTGGGTCCTGCTGATGTGATATGATGCTGCTGGGTTCTGCTAATGTGCTATGATGCTGCTGCTGGGTCCTGCTAATGTGCTATGGTGCTGGTTGTGGGTCCTGATAATGTGCTATGATGCTGGTGGTGGGTCCTAATAATGTGCTATGATGTTGCTGGTGGGTCCTGCTAATGTGCTATGATGCTGCTGGTGGGTCCTGCTAATGTGCAATGATGCTGCTGGTGGGTCCTGATAATGTGCTATGATGCTGGTGGTGGGTCTTGCTAAAGTGCTATGATGCTGGTGGTGGGTCCTGCTAATGTGTCATGATGCTGGTGGTGGGTCCTAATAATGTGCTATGATGTTGCTGGTGGGTCCTGCTAATGTGATATGATGCTGGTAATTGGTCCTGATAATGAGCTATGATGCTGGTGGTGGGTCCTGCTAATGTGTCATGATGCTGGTTGTGGGTCCTAATAATGTGCTATGATGTTGCTGGTGGGTCCTGCTAATGTGATATGATGCTGGTAATTGGTCCTGATAATGAGCTATGATGCTGGTAATTGGTCCTGATAATGAGCTATGATGCTGGTGGTGGGTCTTGCTAATGTGCTATGATGCTGTTGCTGGGTCCTGCTAATGTGCCATGATGCTGCTGCTGGGTCCTACTATTGTGCTATGATGCTGGTGGTGGGTCCTGCCAATGTGCTATGATGCTGGTGGTGGGTCCTACTATTGTGATATGATGCTGGTGGTGGGTGCTGCTAATGTGCCATGATGCTGCTGCTGGGTCCTGCTAATGTGCTATGATGCTGCTGGTGGGTCCTGCTAATGTGCTATGATGCTGGTGCATGGGTCCTGATAATGTGCGAAGATGCTGCTGGTGGGGCCTGTTGAATTATAGCATGATGTTGAGCAAACTGATGATGTTAAGAATGAGAGCCCTATTTAATAAAGTTACCATTTTCGCTTGGTTCGGATAGTCTGAACTTATATAGGAAAAGCCATTACGTGTATCAAACATTCAGACACATATATATTTCTAACTATATTAATACTGGTTGTATTTAAATTAGTTTTTGCAAATCGACTATAATAGAGATGGCTATTCACGTCGTTTTGCAAACACCAGTGCAGCCATTATTAATTTAACAAACACCAGCGCAGCCATTATTAATTTAACAAACACCATCGCAGCCATTATTAATTTAACAAACACCAGCGCAGCCATTATTAATTTAACAAACACCATCGCAGCCATTATTAATTTAACAAACACCAGCGCAGCCATTATTAATTTAACAAACACCAGCGCAGCCATTATTAATTTAACAAATACCAGCGCAGCCATTATTAATTTAACAAACACCAGCGCAGCCATTATTAATTTAACAAACACCATCGCAGCCATTATTAATTTAACAAACACCAGCGCAGCCATTATTAATTTAACAAACACCATCGCAGCCATTATTAATTTAACAAACACCATCGCAGCCATTATTAATTTAACAAACACCAGCGCAGCCATTATTAATTTAACAAACACCAGCGCAGCCATTATTAATTTAACAAATACCAGCGCAGCCATTATTAATTTAACAAACACCAGCGCAGCCATTATTAATTTAACAAACACCATCGCAGCCATTATTAATTTAACAAACACCAGCGCAGCCATTATTAATTTAACAAACACCATCGCAGCCATTATTAATTTTACAAACACCAGCGCAGCCATTATTAATTTAACAAACACCATCGCAGCCATTATTAATTTAACAAACACCAGCGCAGCCATTATTAATTTAACAAACACCAGCGCAGCCATTATTAATTTAACAAACACCAGCGCAGCCATTATTAATTTAACAAACACCAGCGCAGCCATTATTAATTTAACACACACCAGTGCAGCCATTATTAATTTAACACACACCAGCGCAGCCATTATTAATTTAACAAACACCAGCGCAGCCATTATTAATTTAACAAACACCAGCGCAGCCATTATTAATTTAACAAACACCAGCGCAGCCATTATTAATTTAACAAACACCAGCGCAGCCATTATTATTTTTTTCAAATATATGTCTTTAAATGTTTAATATATACACAGACACTGTTTTATTATCAAGACGCTCTGATTAGGCAAACACCGCGAAAATGACTTCTTCGGAAGGAAAAAAGTAACGGTACTCTGTCGTAACGGATTCAAATTGGCTGAAAAAGTTACACATGTTCCCCGAAATTTTAATAAAGTTAAATAAAGAAATTTTAGTATTGGAGGTGGCATTTTGATCCCAAATAAATTAGTATTTGGTTGCCATACACACATAATTGTATTAATCTTGGTAAGTTTTTCACAATTTCGGGAACCTGCATGGTTAGTTTTATTACAAAACCCGATGAGAGTGACCAATTCAACATCAGTTTGCCCTACCAGCATCATAGCATACTAGCAGGACCACGTGACCAGGTGGGATTTTGCCGGTAGGGATAGATACTGTTCGTGGGGCATAACCAGGGTTACTGATGCCCCACCCCTTATCTCCCCGGGTTAAAGGGTCCCGACCATGTGTCATGAAGATGGTGGGTCCTGCTGAATTGATATATGATGCATGAATGGCAATATGATGACAAATTGCACCGTTATCTATCATATATTTTGGAACTTATGCCTGTCTGTCTGTATGGGTGTATGTGTGTTGTAGACTCGAAAACAGACTCAAATTTGGTATGTAGGCCTACTTTGATCCCGGGAACAATATGGGCGGGTCCAATTTTAAGTGCAACTCGACCGTGCCCTTGACATTGACCTCGCTTATATCAATTTGAAAATTGAAAACTACCTTTAATTGTTATAAGCTTCCGGTGAGTAAGGCAGAGTACCTTGTTTGCGGGCCCAGGACACTGTGGCATCACCCATTGCTCATTCTTATGTGGGCACCATAATACAAGTTCGTGTCGGCATTAAATATTCATAATAATAGGAATTCCTGTTTATTGTGAATATTTCAACAAAGTGTGCAATAGTTTAAAAATATTTTACAATACAGGTGTTTTCGATGTTTTATGAACATTACGGCCTTCCATCCATTCGTTCAGAGAACAGTCACACCGTGAACATGAAAAATACCTTTAATTTTTCAAAAAGTCTTCATTTTCGCGGTGAATTTAAAGGGGGACTGTACATTAAATCCGGCCATATATGGGAACATTTCATTTTATACTCAACAGAATATATGCAACAAATGAATGGACTTGAGCCATGGCTTAGTGCTAAAAAGTCTGAACAAAGCAAACAACATGATAATTATAATGAAAATGAGGTTATGACTTGAGATTCATTAAGTCATTTTCACTATACTTACCATGTTGTTTGCATCGGACATAGAGCACATTAGAGTATTTTGCTCTAATCAATGGCTCAAATGCATTCATTTGTTGCATTTATTCTGTTTAATATAACAGGAGATAGTACTATAAATGTCCGGATTTAGTGTACAGAACCCCTTTAAGAACTTTGTATATTAACGAAATAATAATGATTATGCTGGGTTTTGCAAAATGACGAGAATAGCAACCTTGATTTTGGTCGGTAAGGAACAACCAATGCAGCCATTATTAAAACAGTTTATAAATGAATGTTTATACAGATAATGCACTTTCCTTGATATGTTCAGACATCAGATAATAGTTTATAAATGAATGTTTATACACATAATGCCATTTCATTGATAGGTTCAGACATCAGATAATAGTTTATAAATGAATGTTTATACACATAATGCCATTTCCTTGATATGTTCAGACATCAGATACTAGTTTACAAATGAATGTTTATACATATAGTGGTCGGTATGGAACAACCAATGCAGCCATTGTTAAAATAGTTTATAAATGAATGTTTATACAGATAATGGTCGGTATGGAACAACCAATGCAGCCATTATTAAAATAGTTTATAAATGAATGTTTATACAGATAATGCCATTTCCTTGATAGGTTCAGACATCAGATAATAGTTTATAAATGAATGTTTATACACATAATGGTCGGTATGGAACAACCAATGCAGCCATTATTAAAATAGTTTATAAATGAATGTTTATACAGATAATGCCATTTCCTTGATAGGTTCAGACATCAGATAATAGTTTATAAATGAATGTTTATACACATAATGCACTTTCCTTGATATGTTCAGACATCAGATAATAGTTTATAAATGAATGTTTATACACATAATGCCATTTCATTGATTGGTTCAGACATCAGATAATAGTTTATAAATGAATGTTTATACACATAATGGCATTTCCTTGATATGTTCAGACATCAGATACTAGTTTATAAATGAATGTTTATACACATAATGCCATTTCCTTGATAGGCTCAAATATCAGATAATAGTTTATAAATGAATGTCTATACACATAATGGCAATTCCTTGATATGTTCAGACATCAGATACTAGTTTATAAATGAATGTTTATACACATAATGCACTTTTCTTGATAGGTTCAAATATCAGGTAATAGTTTATAAATGAATGTTTATACAGATAATGCCATTTCCTTGATAGGTTCAGACATCAGATAATAGTTTATAAATGAATGTTTATACACATAATGCCATTTCCTTGATAGGTTCAGACATCAGATAATAGTTTATAAGTGAATGTTTATACACATAATGCCATTTCCTTGATATGTTCATACATCAGATACTAGTTTATAAATGAATGTTTATACACTTAATGCCATCTCATTGATAAGTTCAAATATCAGATAATAGTTTATAAATGAATGTTTATACACATAATGGTCGGTATGGAACAACCAATGCAGCATTATTAATATAGTTTATATATGAATGTTTATATAAGATAATGCACTTTCCTTGATAGGTTCAGACATCAGATAATAATTTATAAATGAATGTTTATACACATAATGCCATTTCCTTGATAGGTTCAGACATCAAATAATAGTTTATAAATGAATGTTTATACACATAATTCCATTTCCTTGATATGTTCAGACATAGGATAATAGTTTATAAATGAATGTTTATACACATAATGTCATTTCCTTGATATGTTCATACATCAGATACTAGTTTATAAATGAATGTTTATACACATAATGCCATTTCATTGATATGTTCAGACATCAGATACTAGTGTATAAATGAATGTTTATACACATATTGGTCGGTATGGAACAACCAAAGCAACCATTATTAATATAGTTAATAAATGAATGTTTATAAACATAATGCCATTTCCTTGATAGGTTCAGACATCAGATAATAGTTTATAAATGAATGTTTATAGACATAATGCCATTTCCTTGATATGTTCAAATATCAGATAATAGTTTATAAATGAATGTTTATACACATAATGCCATTTCCTTGATAGGTTCAAATATCAGATAATAGTTTATAAATGAATGTTTATACACATAATGGTCGGTATGGAACAACCAATGCAGCCATTATTAAAATTGTTTATAAATGAATGTTTATACAGATAATGCCATTTCCTTGATATGTTCAGACATCAGATAATAATTTATAAATGAATATTCATACACATAATGCCATTTCCTTGATAGGTTCAGACATCAGATAATAGATTATAAATGAATGTTTATACACATAATGCCATCTCATTAATAGATTCAAATATCAGATAATAGTTTATAAATGAATGTTTATGCACATAATGCCATTTCCTTGTTAGGTTCAGAAATAGAATAATAGTTTATAAATGAATGTTTATACACATAATGTCATTTCCTTGATATGTCCATACATCAGATACTAGTTTATAAATGAATGTTTATACATATAATGCCATTTCTTTGATATGTTCAGACATCAGATACTAGTTTATAAATGAATGTTTATACACATAATGCCATTTTATTGATATGTTCAGACATCAGATACTAGTTTATAAATGAATGTTTATACACATAATGTACTTTCCTTGATATGTTCAGACATCAGATAATAGTTTATAAATGAAAGTTTATACACATAATGCCATTTCATTGATAGGTTCAGATAATAGTTTATAAATGAATGTTTATACACATAATGCCATTTCCTTGATATGTTCAAATATCAGATAATAGTTTATAAATGAAGTTTATACAGATAATGCGATTTCCTTGATAGGTTCAGACATCAGATAATAATTTATAAATGAATGTTTATACACATAATGCCATTTCCTTGATATGTTCAAACATCAGATACTAGTTTATAAATGAATGTTTATACACATAATGCCATTTCCATGATATGTTCAGACATCAGATACTAGTTTATAAATGAATGTTTATACACATAATGCCATCTCATTGATAGGTTCAGACATCAGATACTAGTTTATAAATGAATGTTTATACACATAATGCCATTTCCATGATATGTTCAGACATCAGATAATAGTTTATAAATGAATGTTTATACACATAATGCCATTTCATTGATATGTTCAGACATCAGATACTAGTTTATAAATGAATGTTTATACACATAATGCCATTTCCTTGATATGTTTAGACATCAGATAATAGTTTATAAATGAATGTTTATACACATAATGCCATTTCCTTGATATGTTCAGACATCAGATAATAGTTTATAAATGAATGTTTATACACATAATGCCATTTCCTAGATATATTCAGACATCAGATAATAGTTTATAAATGAATGTTTATACACATAATGCCATTTCATTGATATGTTCAGACATCAGATAATAGTTTATAAATGAATGTTTATACACATAATGCGATTTCATTGATATGTTCAGACATCAGATACTAGTTTATAAATGAATGTTTATACACATAATGCCATTTCCTTGATATGTTCAGACATCAGATACTAGTTTATAAATGAATGTTTATACACATAATGCCATTTTCTTGATATTTTCAGACATCAGATACTAGTTTATAAATGAATGTTTATTCACATAATGCCATTTCCTTGATATGTTCAGACATCAGATACTAGTTTATAAATGAATGTTTATACACATAATGCCATTTCATTGATATGTTCAGACATCAGATAATAGTTTATAAATGAATGTTTATACACATAATGCCATTTCCTTGATATGTTCAGACATCAGATAATAGTTTATAAATGAATGTTTATACACATAATGCCATTTCATTGATATGTTCAGACATCAGATAATAGTTTATAAATTAATGTTTATACACATAATGCCATTTCATAGATAGGTTCAGACATCAGATAATAGTTTATAAATGAATGTTTATACACATAATGCCATTTCCTTGATATGTTTAGACATCAGATAATAGGTTATAAATGAATGTTTATACACATAATACCATTTCATTGATATGTTCAGACATCAGATAATAGTTTATAAATGAATGTTTATACACATAATGCCATTTATTTGATATGTTTAGACATCAGATAATAGTTTATAAATGAATGTTTATACACATAATACCATTTCATTGATATGTTCAGACATCAGATAATAGTTTATAAATGAATGTTTATACACATAATGCCATTTATTTGATAGGTTCAGACATCAGATAATAGTTTATAAATGAATGTTTATACACATAATGCCATTTCCTTGATATGTTCAGACATCAGATAATAGTTTATAAATGAATGTTTATACACATAATGTCATTTCCTTGATATGTTCAGACATCAGATAATAGTTTATAAATGAATGTTTATAGACATAATGCCATTTCCTTGATATGTTCAAATATCAGATAATAGTTTATAAATGAATGTTTATACACATAATGCCATTTCCTTGATAGGTTCAAATATCAGATAATAGTTTATAAATGAATGTTTATACACATAATGGTCGGTATGGAACAACCAATGCAGCCATTATTAAAATAGTTTATAAATGAATGTTTATACAGATAATGCCATTTCCTTGATATGTTCAGACATCAGATAATAGTTTATAAATGAATATTTATACACATAATGCCATTTCCTTGATAGGTTCAGACATCAGATAATAGATTATAAATGAATGTTTATACACATAATGCCATCTCATTGATAGGTTCAAATATCAGATAATAGTTTATAAATGAATGTTTATGCACATAATGCCATTTCCTTGTTAGGTTCAGAAATAGAATAATAGTTTATAAATGAATGTTTATACACATAATGTCATTTCCTTGATATGTCCATACATCAGATACTAGTTTATAAATGAATGTTTATACATATAATGCCATTTCATTGATATGTTCAGACATCAGATACTAGTTTATAAATGAATGTTTATACACATAATGCCATTTCATTGATATGTTCAGACATCAGATACTAGTTTATAAATGAATGTTTATACACATAATGCACTTTCCTTGATATGTTCAGACATCAGATAATAGTTTATAAATGAAAGTTTATACACATAATGCCATTTCATTGATAGGTTCAGATAATAGTTTATAAATGAATGTTTATACACATAATGCCATTTCCTTGATATGTTCAAATATCAGATAATAGTTTATAAATGAAGTTTATACAGATAATGCGATTTCCTTGATAGGTTCAGACATCAGATAATAATTTATAAATGAATGTTTATACACATAATGCCATTTCCTTGATATGTTCAAACATCAGATACTAGTTTATAAATGAATGTTTATACACATAATGCCATTTCCATGATATGTTCAGACATCAGATACTAGTTTATAAATGAATGTTTATACACATAATGCCATCTCATTGATAGGTTCAGACATCAGATACTAGTTTATAAATGAATGTTTATACACATAATGCCATTTCCTTGATATGTTCAGACATCAGATAATAGTTTATAAATGAAAGTTTATACACATAATGCCATTTCATTGATATGTTCAGACATCAGATACTAGTTTATAAATGAATGTTTATACACATAATGCCATTTCCTTGATATGTTCAGACATCAGATAATAGTTTATAAATGAATGTTTATACACATAATGCCATTTCCTTGATATGTTCAGACATCAGATAATAGTTTATAAATGAATGTTTATACACATAATGCCATTTCCTTGATATGTTCAGACATCAGATAATAGTTTATAAATGAATGTTTATACACATAATGCCATTTCATTGATATGTTCAGACATCAGATAATAGTTTATAAATGAATGTTTATACACATAATGCCATTTCACTGATATGTTCAGACATCAGATACTAGTTTATAAATGAATGTTTATACACATAATGCCATTTCCTTGATATGTTCAGACATCAGATACTAGTTTATAAATAAATGTTTATACACATAATGCCATTTCCTTGATATATTCAGACATCAGATACTAGTTTATAAATGAATGTTTATTCACATAATGCCATTTCCTTGATATGTTCAGACATCAGATAATAGTTTATAAATGAATGTTTATACACATAATGCCATTTCATTGATATGTTCAGACATCAGATAATAGTTTATAAATGAATGTTTATACACATAATGCCATTTCCTTGATATGTTCAGTCATCAGATAATAGTTTATAAATGAATGTTTATACACATAATGCCATTTCCTTGATATGTTCAGACATCAGATAATAGTTTATAAATGAATGTTTATACACATAATGCCATTTCATAGATAGGTTCAGACATCAGATAATAGTTTATAAATGAATGTTTATACACATAATGCCATTTCCTTGATATGTTTAGACATCAGATAATAGTTTATAAATGAATGTTTATACACATAATACCATTTCATTGATATGTTCAGACATCAGATAATAGTTTATAAATGAATGTTTATACACATAATGCCATTTATTTGATATGTTTAGACATCAGATAATAGTTTATAAATGAATGTTTATACACATAATACCATTTCATTGATATGTTCAGACATCAGATAATAGTTTATAAATGAATGTTTATACACATAATGCCATTTATTTGATAGGTTCAGACATCAGATAATAGTTTATAAATGAATGTTTATATACATAATGCCATTTCCTTGATATGTTCAGACATCAGATAATAGTTTATAAATGAATGTTTATACACATAATGTCATTTCCTTGATATGTTCAGACATCAGATAATTGTTTATAAATGAAGGTTTATACACATAATACCATTTCATTGATAGGTTCAGACATCAGATAATAGTTTATAAATGAATGTTTATACACATAATGCCATTTCATTGATATATTCAGACATCAGCTAATAGTTTATAAATGAATGTTTATACACATAATGCCATTTCATTGATAGGGTCAGACATCAGATAATAGTTTATAAATGAATGTTTATACACATAATACCATTTCATTGATAGGTTCAGACATCAGATAATAGTTTATAAATGAATGTTTATACACATAATGCCATTTCATAGATAGATTCAGACATCAGATAATAGTTTATAAATGAATGTTTATACACATAATGCCATTTCCTTGATATGTTTAGACATCAGATAATAGTTTATAAATGAATGTTTATAGACATAATGCCATTTCATTGATAGGGTCAGACATCAGATAATAGTTTATAAATGAATGTTTATACACATAATACCATTTCATTGATAGGTTCAGACATCAGATAATAGTTTATAAATGAATGTTTATACACATAATGCCATTTCATTGACAGGTTCAACCATCAGATAATAGTTTATAAATGAATGTTTATACACAAAATGCCATTTATTTGATATGTTCAGACATCAGATACTAGTTTATAAATGAATGTTTATACACACAATGCCATTTCCTTGATATGTTCAGACATCAGATAATAGTTTATAAATGAATGTTTATACACATAATGCCATTTCATTGATATGTTCAGACATCAGATAATAGTTTATAAATGAATGTTTATACACATAATGCCATTTATTTGATAGGTTCAGACATCAGATAATAGTTTATAAATGAATGTTTATACACATAATGCACTTTCCTTGATATGTTCAGACATCAGATAATAGTTTATAAATGAATGTTTATACACATAATGCCATTTCCATGATATGTTCAGACATCAGATACTAGTTTATAAATGAATGTTTATACACATAATGCCATTTCATTGATAGGTTTAGCCATCAGATAATAGTTTATAAATGAATGTTTATACACATAATGCCATTTCCTTGATATGTTCAGACATCAGATAATAGTTTATAAATGAATGTTTATACACATAATGTCATTTCCTTGATATGTTCAGACATCAGATAATAGTTTATAAATGAATGTTTATACTCATAATGCCATTTCTTTGATATGTTCAGACATCAGATAATAGTTTATAAATGAATGTTTATACACATAATGCCATTTCATTGATATATTCAGACATCAGATAATAGTTTATAAATGAATGTTTATACACATAATGCCATTTCCTTGATATGTTCAGACATCAGATACTAGTTTATAAATGAATGTTTATACACATAATGCCATTTCATTGATATGTTCAGACATCAGATAATAGTTTATAAATGAATGTTTATACACATAATGCCATTTCCTTGATATGTTCAGACATCAGATAATAGTTTATAAATGAATGTTTATACACATAATGCCATTTCCTTGATATGTTCAGACATCAGATACTAGTTTATAAATGAATGTTTATACACATAATGCCATTTCCTTGATATGTTCAGACATCAGATAATAGTTTATAAATGAATGTTTATACACATAATGCCATTTCCTTGATAGGTTCAGACATCAGATAATAGTTTATAAATGAATGTCTATACACATAATGCACTTTCCTTGATAGGTTCAGACATCAGATAATAGTTTATAAATGAATGTTTATACACATAATGCCATTTCCTTGATAGGTTCAGACATCAGATAATAGTTTATAAATGAATGTCTATACACATAATGCACTTTCCTTGATAGGTTCAGACATCAGATAATAGTTTATAAATGAATGTCTATACACATAATGCACTTTCCTTGATATGTTCAGACATCAGATAATAGTTTATAAATGAATGTTTATACACATAATGCCATTTCCTTTATTTATTCAGACATCAGATAATAGTTTATATATGAATGTTTATACACATAATGCCATTTCCTTGATATGTTCAGACATCAGATAATAGTTTATAAATGAATGTTTATACACATAATGCATGATATTGAATTTTTATAATAATATAAACGCAACTCCACCTTAGGATTTCGCTACCACCACGTGAACGCGCCTCGTTGTTATAATCATTAATTTCGCGATGGACACGTCCATTTTAGATACCCATTTACGATATTTTTTACAATAATATGAATACTCTTCAAAGGTATGGTTATTAGCCACTTACTAGTACTAGTACATGCTCATGCAACAACACTCTTCAAAAGAGCTCACACCAACTCAATGTAATGCTCGCAGCTCGGAACCATTCACCATAATCTATCTTGGAATTAATATATATTATGCACACACCAACAGTACAGTTGGTTACTTACAACGAAATTGTTTTCTGAAATCTACAACTTAGTTTGTAAATAAAACGCATCCGATATATATCCCTTTAAATAATTTTTGCACGCACCTGACTTGTGACGTCACTGGTAAGTACGTCATACCGGAGCGCGTGGTTGTGACGTGTTTCTGTAACGTCTGGTACTTCAGAGCTGTGACAGCCATCTTGGGGTAGACTACACATTTGTATTCAGTACCATGACATATGTTGTGTTTTCTAAAATCAGGCATATATGCCGCACGGACAATCATATATTACGTGAGGGACCACATATGAGGACTCTGACCTATATTCTTATAAAAAGGTAACATAGCTCTTCAGTTATAGCGTACATTATCGCATGAAATTGATTTGTTATAAAATATAAACACAACTCCCCCCATGTATGATTTCCCTACAACCACGTGAACGCGCCTCGTTCATCACACGAATCTCGTGTTAATATATCGTGTAAAATCTAAACAATTAACGGACTCGTGATTACCGGTATGAGAGACTCTCGTTCGCGCGGATTGTTTATCTAGTTTGACGTCATGTATTTTGATGGAGAGGGAAATTTAATAGTAATGAGAATGATTGGTATCCGGTAAAATTCATCCAATTAAATTACTTGGTACAGGACTCATGCATACAATGGAGTACCACCCCCTTTTCACAACCTTAACCACGACAGTAAAGTCGCTATGCATAATATTTACACATGATGCCTTCACGATATTATTTATAAACACAACTCCCCCTTATTATTCCCATACCACCACGTGAACGCGCCCTATTGTTATAATCATTAATTTCGCAGTGGACACAGAAAACCCGGTACCCATTTACGATAATCATACAAATTTATGAACACTCCTTAATTGTGTGGTGCCAATCACACACATCTCAAGAAACAACGCTCTTTAAATGAGCTACACTAACCTAAGGGAATGGCCAAAAGTCGGAATCATTTCACTAAAATTAATCTTGGAATTATTATATAATATACACATCCCAACAGTACAAGTGATCGAAACCTTAATCACGACAGTACAGTCGTGATACATAACATTTACACAAAATATGTTTTCAAGATATTATTTATAAATGGAACTTCCCGCTTATGATTTCCATACCATCACGTGAACGCGCCTCGTTGGTATAATAATTAATTTCGCGATGTACATAGCCATTTTGATACCCAATTACGATATATTTTTACAAATGTATAGACACTCCTTAATGGGTTGGTTCAATCATGCACATGCTCAAGTAACAACGCTCTTTAAAAGAGCTTAAACTAACCTAAGGGAATGGCCGCAACTCGAAATCATAATTCACCCAAATTATTCTTGGAATAATTATATAATATCCACATCCCAACTGTACAGTTGATTATATAATACGAATTTATTTTGTTATGGGCGACACACGTTCAATATGTATCCCTTTAAATTGTCTTACACGCACCTGACGTGTGACGTCACGGGCGGATATACGTCACACCGGAGCTCGTGAATCATGACGTTTCTCATAACGTCTGCGCTTCATACTGGCAGGAATTAAGCCCGGGTAGGCTGTGCATTTTAGGCTCCTTCGCGAATAGAGGATATGTGTTCTTAAATTATTCACATGTACTGACGAACGGGAAAACTACATGCAGGTTAATACATGTGTTTATTTTCTGATTACAGGTAAACTAATGTTAATTTATACTACGTTTTGTTTTGATGGGGTTTTTACCGTACAAAACACGGTTTTACTTTGCGCAAATTTGTGGTTAGACCACCTATAAACTATCAACACAGTTTATAAATATATTATGTGTTCGGACAATAATACCGTCGCGATTTTACAGTGCACTGTTACCATCGCGCGTGATAAAATACCTTTGGCAGTTCATACTAGTTCGATATTGAAGGAATCAGCAGGCAATTTTCTGGCTTTCAGCGTACAGGCCAAGGACTTGGTCTGTACGGGAGAACTGGTCTGTCCATAAGGTCGTGCACTTAACTCCCGAAACCATATATGAAATAACAGATTGCTTTATATCTGTTATAGACCAGAGGTGTACCTGATGAGCTGCTGTGGCCAAACATTTTTTTATAGGACCAAATTTCGGTACAAAAATATGATTTCGGAACGGACTTAGTAAACATTTTCCAAACAATTGATTCCTTCTGTGTTATCAAGCTAGTACGATAAGTCAAAAAATAAACACTAAAAAAATAAACACTCAAATACAGTAAATATGACATGTTTACATAATTCCACATGTCAACACCACTTTAGAAACATATACATAAACATACCACCAGAAAAGGTGTGCCATTTATAATAAGGTTTATAAAATCAAAATATATAATATCTGACAGCGATAAACTGTTGCTGTATGTATGCATCTATGGAAACCATTTAACTCTATCCATATATTTATGAATTTACTGACAATTTTCATCCTATAGGCAACGATAACCCTTACCGATATTATGAGTAACTGCTCGTCCAATAAGAGACGATAACCTTCAACTATATATAGTTTGCCCAAATTATCATATCTGACATACACGTTAACATGTTGACATAGAACTTAACTAATGGGAAAGGAGTGATATACATTATAACTGTAAGATGTGCGACGTATACATCATACATAAATGGGGAGGGTTACTATGCATCATAACTATGGATGGAAATGTGGAAATATACGTCATAAACATATATTTGGAAATTTGCAAACAATATCCATACATCTAATATACTACGATGACCTTTAACTATATTTATCGGGACCTACATATATATATTCTTATCCAATGCACACTACGATTACCTTTAACTATATTTATCGGGAACTACAGGTATATATACTCATCCAATGCATGCTACGATGACCTTTATCTATATTTGTGTAACTATGGATGTGTAACTTCTCTGTATACTCAATATATACATGTATATGCCTTATACTATTATCGCATAATTAAAACTTCACATAACCGATGAATAATCAACCGTTCTACTATCCTAACTGTTTTTGTTGACTTTTAGATAGCCGTGGGTTCACGCCTTCCGGTTACCAGTCGATGCATCACGCGGGTTTTTATCTGCCTGCTCGGTGTGTCGGCGTGGTGCTTGCGGACCTTGCCAATAAGTTATCATTCCTGACATCCCCTTTGGCATAATTGCCATAAACCATAAAACATATACTATCCGTCGGTGAGGCTTTTGGCAACACGCAACATTCGTTTTAAACGTTTGACGACTTAATTTCACACTCTTGTTATATTCAGTTTATTATACCTTTAGTTAATAGACAGACTCGTTCTTATTTTAAGTACCCGTTCATTTGTTGATCTTCATGACGTTATGTACTTCAGATCGGCCATATTGGCATAAGTGCGATACAGGTACCGATGGCATGTACATGGTTGCAAAAAATTACTAGTTACAAAACTAGTTACAAAACTTATTGATTGCACGTGTTAAATATGTATATATATATGATACCTACATATATCACAGTTGGTGGCACTGAGTTCATTATTATTACACTTTTGCTAATTGACACATAGACTAACTTTACTTCCAACAGTATAGTTGGTTATATTAGGTAATTTGATTCCTAGCATATATAACAATTATAAATGGTAATAGCGGTATGTTATAATCATTAATTTCGGAATGATCACGTCCATTTTGATACCTGTTTACAATATTTTACAATTTTATGAATACTCTTTAATGATATGGTTTTAATCATTTATATGCTCAAGTAAGAACGCTCTTTATAAGAGCCCATACTAACCTAAGTACTGGCCGCAGCTCCGAAACATTCACCATAATCAATCTTGGAATTAATATGTAGCATCCACATCCCAGCAGTACAGCTGGTCATATAGCACGAATTTGTTTCCGTAGCTTTTAGGTTATATAACACATTGGCGATGAAATTAAATTTTTATAATGATATAATCACACCCCTTAGGATTTTTCTACCACCACGCGAACGCGCCTCTTTGTTATAATCACTAATTTCGCGGTAGGCATGTCCATTTTTGATACCCATTTACGATAATTGATAAAATTTTATGTTGAGTCACTTACACATTCAAGCAACAACGCTCTTTAACAGAGCTCACGCTAACTTAATGGTATGGCCCAGCTCAGAACCATTCAACATAATCTATCTTGGAATTAAGATATAATATCCACATCCCAACAGTGCAGTTGGTTATATAAAACGAATTTGTTTCCGTGACTTTTAGGGGATAGCATATATTGATGCATGATATTGAATTTTTATAATAATATAAACGCAACTCCACCTTAGGATTTCGCTACCACCACGTGAACGCGCCTCGTTGTTATAATCATTAATTTCGCGATGGACACGTCCATTTTAGATACCCATTTACGATATTTTTTACAATAGTATGAATACTCTTCAAAGGTATGGTTATTAGCCACTTACTAGTACTAGTACATGCTCATGCAACAACACTCTTCAAAAGAGCTCACACCAACTCAATGTAATGCTCGCAGCTCGGAACCATTCACCATAATCTATCTTGGAATTAATATATATTATGCACACACCAACAGTACAGTTGGTTACATACAACGAAATTGTTTTCTGAAATCTACAACTTAGTTTGTAAATAAAACGCATCCGATATATATCCCTTTAAATAATTTTTGCACGCACCTGACTTGTGACGTCACTGGTAAGTACGTCATACCGGAGCGCGTGGTTGTGACGTGTTTCTGTAACGTCTGGTACTTCAGAGCTGTGACAGCCATCTTGGGGTAGACTACACATTTGTATTCAGTACCATGACATATGTAGTGTTTTCTAAAATCAGGCATATATGCCGCACGGACAATCATATATTACGTGAGGGACCACATATGAGGACTCTGACCTATATTCTTATAAAAAGGTAACATAGCTCTTCAGTTATAGCGTACATTATCGCATGAAATTGATTTGTTATAAAATATAAACACAACTCCCCCATGTATGATTCCCTACAACCACGTGAACGCGCCTCGTTCATCACACGAATCTCGTGTTAATATATCGTGTAAAATCTAAACAATTAACGGACTCGTGATTACCGGTATGAGAGACTCTCGTTCGCGCGGATTGTTTATCTAGTTTGACGTCATGTATTTTGATGGAGAGGGAAATTTAATAGTAATGAGAATGATTGGTAACCGGTAAAATTCATCCAATTAAATTACTTGGTACAGGACTCATGCATACAATGGAGTACCACCCCCTTTTCACAACCTTAACCACGACAGTAAAGTCGCTATGCATAATATTTACACATGGTGCCTTCATGATATTATTTATAAACACAACTCCCCCTTATTATTCCCATACCACCACGTGAACGCGCCCTATTGTTATAATCATTAATTTCGCAGTGGACACAGAAAACCCGGTACCCATTTACGATAATCATACAAATTTATGAACACTCCTTAATTGTGTGGTGCCAATCACACACATCTCAAGAAACAACGCTCTTTAAATGAGCTACACTAACCTAAGGGAATGGCCAAAAGTCGGAATCATTTCACTAAAATTAATCTTGGAATTATTATATAATATACACATCCCAACAATACAAGTGATCGAAACCTTAATCACGACAGTACAGTCGTGATACATAACATTTACACAAAATATGTTTTCAAGATATTATTTATAAATGGAACTTCCCGCTTATGATTTCCATACCATCACGTGAACGCGCCTCGTTGGTATAATAATTAATTTCGCGATGTACATAGCCATTTTGATACCCAATTACGATATATTTTTACAAATGTATAGACACTCCTTAATGGGTTGGTTCAATCATGCACATGCTCAAGTAACAACGCTCTTTAAAAGAGCTTAAACTAACCTAAGGGAATGGCCGCAACTCGAAATCATAATTCACCCAAATTATTCTTGGAATAATTATATAATATCCACATCCCAACTGTACAGTTGATTATATAATACGAATTTATTTTGTTATGGGCGACACACGTTCAATATGTATCCCTTTAAATTGTCTTACACGCACCTGACGTGTGACGTCACGGGCGGATATACGTCACACCGGAGCTCGTGAATCATGACGTTTCTCATAACGTCTGCGCTTCATACTGGCAGGAATTAAGCCCGGGTAGGCTGTGCATTTTAGGCTCCTTCGCGAATAGAGGATATGTGTTCTTAAATCATTCACATGTACTGACGAACGGGAAAACTACATGCAGGTTAATACATGTGTTTATTTTCTGATTACAGGTAAACTAATGTTAATTTATACTACGTTTTGTTTTGATGGGGTTTTTACCGTACAAAACACGGTTTTACTTTGCGCAAATTTGTGGTTAGACCACCTATAAACTATCAACACAGTTTATAAATATATTATGTGTTCGGACAATAATACCGTCGCGATTTTACAGTGCACTGTTACCATCGCGCGTGATAAAATACCTTTGGCAGTTCATACTAGTTCGATATTGAAGGAATCAGCAGGCAATTTTCTGGCTTTCAGCGTACAGGCCAAGGACTTGGTCTGTACGGGAGAACTGGTCTGTCCATAAGGTCGTGCACTTAACTCCCGAAACCATATATGAAATAACAGATTGCTTTATATCTGTTATAGACCAGAGGTGTACCTGATGAGCTGCTGTGGCCAAACATTTTTTTATAGGACCAAATTTCGGTACAAAAATATGATTTCGGAACGGACTTAGTAAACATTTTCCAAACAATTGATTCCTTCTGTGTTATCAAGCTAGTACGATAAGTCAAAAAATAAACACTAAAAAAATAAACACTCAAATACAGTAAATATGACATGTTTACATAATTCCACATGTCAACACCACTTTAGAAACATATACATAAACATACCACCAGAAAAGGTGTGCCATTTATAATAAGGTTTATAAAATCAAAATATATAATATCTGACAGCGATAAACTGTTGCTGTATGTATGCATCTATGGAAACCATTTAACTCTATCCATATATTTATGAATTTACTAACAATTTTCATCCTATAGGCAACGATAACCCTTAACGATATTATGAGTAACTGCTCGTCCAATAAGAGACGATAACCTTCAACTATATATAGTTTGCCCAAATTATCATATCTGACATACACGTTAACATGTTGACATAGAACTTAACTAATGGGAAAGGAGTGATATACATTATAACTGTAAGATGTGCGACGTATACATCATACATAAATGGGGAGGGTTACTATGCATCATAACTATGGATGGAAATGTGGAAATATACGTCATAAACATATATTTGGGAATTTGCAAACAATATCCATACATCTAATATACTACGATGACCTTTAACTATATTTATCGGGACCTACATGTATATATTCTCATCCAATGCACACTACGATGACCTTTAACTATATTTATCGGGAACTACAGGTATATATACTCATCCAATGCATGCTACGATGACCTTTATCTATATTTGTGTAACTATGGATGTGTAACTTCTCTGTATACTCAATATATACATGTATATGCCTTATACTATTATCGCATAATTAAAACTTCACATAACCGATGAATAATCAACCGTTCTACTATCCTAACTGTTTTTGTTGACTTTTAGATAGCCGTGGGTTCACGCCTTCCGGTTACCAGTCGGTGCATCACGCGGGTTTTTATCTGCCTGCTCGGTGTGTCGGCGTGGTGCTTGCGGACCTTGCCAATAAGTTATCATTCCTGACATCCCCTTTGGCATAATTGCCATAAACCATAAAACATAATAGTTTATAAATGAATGTTTATACACATAATACCATTTCCTTGATATGTTCAGACATCAGATAATAGTTTATAAATGAATGTTTATACACATAATGCCATTTCATTGATATGTTCAGACATCAGATAATAGTTTATAAATGAATGTTTATACACATAATGCCATTTCCTTGATATGTTCAGACATCAGATAATAGTTTATAAATGAATGTTTATACACATAATGCAATTTCCTTGATATGTTCAGACATCAGATACTAGTTTATAAATGAATGTTTATACACATAATGCGATTTCTGTGATATGTTCAGACATCAGATAATAGTTTATAAATGAATGTTTATACACATAATGCCATTTCCTTGATAGGTTCAGACATCAGATACTAGTTTATAAATGAATGTTTATACACATAATGCCATTTCCTTGATAGGTTCAGACATCAGATAATAGTTTATAAATGAATGTTTATACACATAATGCTCTTTCTGTGATATGTTCAGACATCAGATACTAGTTTGTTAATGAATGTTTATACACATAATGCCATTTCCTTGATATGTTCATACATCAGATAATAGTTTATAAATGAATGTTTATACACATAATGCACTTTCTGTGATATGTTCAGACATCAGATAATAGTTTATAAATTAATGTTTATACACATAATGCCATTTCATTGATATGTTCAGATAGTAGTTTATAAATGAATGTTTATACAGATAATGCGATTTCATTGATAGGTTCAGACATCAGATACTAGTTTATAAATGAATGTTTATACAGATAATGCCATTTCCTTGATAGGTTCAGACATCAGATAATAGTTTATAAATGAATGTTTATACAGATAATGCGATTTCATTGATAGGTTCAGACATCAGATACTAGTTTATAAATGAATGTTTATACAGATAATGCCATTTCCTTTATAGGTTCAGACATCAGATAATAGTTTATAAATGAATGTTTATACAGATAATGCGATTTCATTGATAGGTTGAGACATCAGATAATATTTTATAAATGAATGTTTATACAGATAATGCGATTTCATTGATAGGTTCAGACATCAGATACTAGTTTATAAATGAATGTTTATACAGATAATGCCATTTCCTTAATAGGTTCAGACATCAGATAATAGTTTATAAATGAATGTTTATACACATAATGTCATTTCCTTGATATGTTCAGACATCAGATAATAGTTTATAAATGAATGTTTATACACATAATGCGATTTCCTTGATATGTTCAGACATCAGATAATAGTTTATAAATGAATGTTTATACACATAATGCCATTTCATTGATAGGTTCAGACATCAGATAATAGTTTATAAATTAATGTTTATACACATAATGCCATTTATTTGATATGTTCAGACATCAGATAATAGTTTATAAATGAATGTTTATACACATAATGCCATTTCCTTGATATGTTCAGACATCAGATAATAGTTTGTAAATTAATGTTTATACACATAATGCCATTTATTTGATATGTTCAGACATCAGATAATAGTTTATAAATTAATGTTTATACACATAATGCCATTTATTTGATATGTTCAGACATCAGATAATAGTTTATAAATTAATGTTTATACACATAATGCCATTTCCTTGATATGTTCAGACATCAGATAATAGTTTATAAATGAATGTTTATACACATAATGCACTTTCCTTGATAGGTTCAGACATCAGATAATAGTTTACAAATGAATGTTTATACACAGAATGCCATTTCCTTGATAGGTTCAGACATCAGATAATAGTTTATAAATGACTGTTTATACAGATAATGCCATTTCCTTGTTAGGTTCAGACATCAGATAATAGTTTATAAATGACTGTTTATACAGATAATGCCATTTCCGTATATGTTCAGACATCAGATACTAGTTTATAAATTAATGTTTATACACATAATGCCATTTCATTGATAGGTTCAGACATCAGATACTAGTTTATAAATTAATGTTTATACACATAATGCCATTTATTTGATATGTTCAGACATCAGATAATAGTTTATAAATTAATGTTTATACACATAATGCCATTTCATTGATATGTTCAGACATCAGACAATAGTTTATAAATGAATGTTTATACAGATAATGCCATTTCCTTGATATGTTCAGACATCAGATACTAGTTTATAAATGAATGTTTATACAGATAATGCCATTTCCTTGATATGTTCAGACATCAGATAATAGTTTATAAATTAATGTTTATACACATAATGCCATTTCCTTGATAGGTTCAGACATCAGATACTAGTTTATAAATGAATGTTTATACACATAATACCATTTATTTGATATGTTCAGACATCAGATACTAGTTTATAAATGAATGTTTATACACATAATGCCATTTCCTTGATATGTTCAGACATCAGATAATAGTTTATAAATGAATGTTTATACACATAATGCCATTTCCTTGATAGGCTCAAATATCAGATAATAGTTTACAAATGAATGTTTATACACATAATGCAATTTCCTTGATATTTTCAGACATCAGATAATAGTTTATAAATGAATGTTTATACAGATAATGCCATTTCCTTGATATGTTCAGACATCAGATACTAGTTTATAAATGAATGTTTATACAGATAATGCCATTTCCTTGATATGTTCAGACATCAGATACTAGTTTATAAATGAATGTTTATACACATAATGCCATTTCCTTGATATGTTCAGACATCAGATAATAGTTTATAAATGAATGTTTATACACATAATGCCATTTCATTGATATGTTCAGACATCAGATACTAGTTTATAAATGAATGTTTATACACAAAATGCCATTTCCTTGATATGTTCAGACATCAGATACTAGTTTATAAATTAATGTTTATACACATAATGCCATTTCCTTGATAGGCTCAAATATCAGATAATAGTTTACAATTGAATGTTTATACACATAATGCAATTTCCTTGATATTTTCAGACATCAGATAATAGTTTATAAATGAATGTTTATACACATAATGCCATTTCCTTGATAGGTTCAGACATCAGATACTAGTTTATAAATGAATGTTTATACACATAATGCGATTTCCTTGATATTTTCAGACATCAGATAATAGTTTATAAATGAATGTTTATACACATAATGCAATTTCCTTGATATTTTCAGACATCAGATACTAGTTTATAAATGAATGTTTATACACATAATTCCATTTCCTTGATATGTTCAGACATCAGATAATAGCAACCACCCCAGTGGGTGTTTATACCTAAATGCATGTGAATTATGACGTCATATAATTTTTATATAATTTTTATATATTTCTATATACCATGAGAGAAATTACCGTGTACGTTTATTTGTGAATTTAACACGTGACTTCCGGGTGGTGACTGCGCAGAATCCAGCAGAAACTACAGGGTGCTCCGATATAACGGAGGAATATGCAGACAACAACAACAACTGATCAAATTCATTCCCAGATTCTAGAATGTACCCGACTTTCAAGTTTAGCCTATTCAGTTCTTTCTGAGGATTAATTACAGCCTTTTCATCTGATAAAAATAATTGGTATATCATTAGCATAATAATTAATTACCCCCCCCCCCGTCAAGCGACCGTCCTGTCAGTGTCATCCGGCTTACGGCAGTTACTTGATCGGAAATTACTTCCGTATATCCCATAGACCGATAAAGCCTTCACCTTCGCTTCATGCCAACATTTTTCACAAATGTACGAGTGTACGTAGATTAATTAATCGCTTGATTTCGTGACAATCGAGAGTTACTGCGTTAGGCTTCACTGTAAGCTGTTACAGACAACAATGATCAAGATTCCAGAATCATTCAATGAACCAAAAAGTTCGAAGTTCAAAGAAAGATAAAAAAAATGAAAGAACGAATTCTGTGTTACGTGTATTGTAAATTGTGATACTAAAATTGTAGTATGTTTCCTAGTTACCATCTTAAACTTAAGTTCAAGGAATTGATATCTGATGAGGATTCTTGTGGAGTTGTGAACACAACAGCACAATGCGTGCTCCTGGAGGTATTTTTCTCCAAATCCAAGATTTTTTTAAAGGTAGGTCTGTTTGCTTTAAATTAAAAATTAAATTTTGATTATTATTTCATTTAATCATTTTTGATCATTTGACAATTTGTTGTGGTCATTCGTTGGTCATCAGTGTCACAGTCAGTGTGTTTGTCGTCATTCGTGTTTGGTTGTCGTCTGTCGTTTTTCGTCCTTGGTAGTTTGTCGTCGTGTTTATTGTTGGTCGTTTGTTTTCATCCTTTGTTCATTTGTGATCAGTCGTGGTTTTTGTGGCAAGTACACCGCAGCCCAAATGTAGTTAGCCAGTGTAGCCGCGGTGTACAATGTAGTGCATTTCGGCCGCAGTGGCAATGCTAACTGCACCGTGGTCAACTGGAAACTTGTTTGGTCCAGCAGGGTACATTATATCCCGTAGATTTGGACTAGGATTACCTAAGCACAAACCAGGCGAAAACAAAATACATGTACTGTAGGTTACACATAATTTTGAAACCTGCAGGCCTGGGTCGATGTGTTTGTCATCAAGACATTTTTCGTCATCGATCATTCGACATCGTGTTTATCTTTGGCTGTTTGTTTTTCGTCATCAGTAATTTTTCGTCATCGATTGTTCGACATCGTGTTAGTCGTTGGCCATTTGTTTTTCGTCATCAGTCATTTTTTGTCATCAGTCGGTATTTTTCTTCGTTGTTGTTTGTTGCCATTTGCCATCGTCATCCTCGCCATTTATCTGTCATTTGCCACCATTCGTCAGCCGGTGTGTTTTTTCATTAGTTGTTTTTCATCATCGGTCATTTGTTCATCGGTTGTTTTTCGGAAATTCTGTCTGTGTGTGGAACCACTTAACTGTGGTGCGGTTAGCATTGCCACCGCAGCTGAAATGCAACTACACCGCGGCGCCACCGGCTAACAGTTGGGTCGTGATGTAATTGCCATTCGGCATGGTGTATTTGCCACGGTGTACTTTCATCAAACTGAAAAAAGACAATACAAACCAGAAATCTAACCACGGTGTACATGCCATTCGACCGTGAGGGTAGTTGCCTTTCGGCCGCAGTGAACTTGCCGTTTGGCCGCAATGTACTTGCCGTTCGGCTGCGGTGCTCAACTGCAGTTACAAACTCTGACACCGCAGCCGAACAGCAAATACACTGCGGTGCCAATGGATACTTGTTTTGTCCAGCGGGGTACATGTATTGTATGTCTACTTTGATCCCGGAAATGGGCGGGTCCAATTTCATGAGTGACCATGTCCTTGACCATGACCTCGCTCATATACATGTAGGTACATAGAACTTCTGTCTCTGTGATTTATATACTTGAAAACTGCACGACTGATCGGACTAAAATTTGGTATTAATGTACCAAAGGCCAACTTTGATCCCGGGAACTATATGGGTGGGTCCAATTTCATATGCGACTGTGTCCTTGACTGCGACCTCGATATATACTCATACATTGTACATGTATACCGGTTGGCAACGTTGTTCCCTAAAGAGCCCGGATGAAGCAGGCACATCAGCTAAGTGTACCGGTACAGACTTTCATTTTTGAGGCGCGCGGCTAAAACTGAAAACCAGCGAGCGATCGATTGCGCACCTAGGCCAAATACAGAGAGCGAACCTGATAACGCTATTATCAGTGTCTACCCAGATGAGGTCACACGGTGTGACGTGTCAAATGCACTATCTATCTGAGACTGAATGATTCGAAGCTAAAAATACATTTCTGTGTACCGGTATGGCTTATGACGTCACATAAATTCCTCGAAAATCAAATCGAGACCACGTGGCCGGGAGATGTTGATATTTATTCTGTCAGCTTGGAATCTGAGTATTAAATTGATTCCTTATTAAGTATTATGAATTACATTTAATATAGGAGCATGTAGAATATAAAACATAGTGTGTAACATTCACTTGTGCTTATGGATAGTGGATTAAGCAGTGTTAAACTATCAAAGAGAATCACTGGACATCGATCGTGAGTAAACAAATTCAATTTACGCGGCATTTATGAATGTATTTCCGCTGTTTATTTTATCTTGATAGAAACGCGCGCCTGGCCAAAACCCAGCGAGCGGGACTCTGCGCGCCTACATTTTCTAAAAATGAAAGTCTGCCGGTATACATGTATGTGTACATGTACATATGTACGGTACATGTAATAAGTAATAATTTAGAAATAACAGTTACCAAATTATTAAATTTTCCTCAATAAAATCCTAATAGTATACATGTAGAATAATGATCATATTAAGAATGCGTTATTTTCCGCAAAACACTTTGTGTGAGCGGAGCGTTTGTATATATACAGCATGTAAATAGTGAGCGATAAGCAAAACACCGTGGTGATTGATTAGGTTGAGAGTGATTCATGGTGACCCATTCAACACCAAAATCGGAGATTTAGCTTATTAAATGGCTATACCGGTAATGCGGTATGTTGTAAATAAGTTCATGATTCCACTGAATTGTAGGGGCTATGAATCATTGCTGCCTTATCGTAGCGAAAATTTGATATAACCCTTTCTTTACTAAATGGATTCTCCCACCAAGTAAAAAAGAATTTATTTGAATGATCTATTATTCATTCAGAGGGGTGTTCAGGAAATGCAAGCAGATGACAACAGACTAACAGATATTCATACATGTACATGTGTAGAAGGATATCTATTAATTGGTTGGAAATGTTCAGAAAAGTTCAACAAACGACTTTATCTGAACACTTCCCACAACTTCTACTTGTCAATAAGCATTTAGTAAATGAAGGGTTAATATATGATTCTCAATAGAACTAGAGGTGGGCGGTCCCCAAGCCTGAATTTAGTGTGGCTGACATTTGCGGAATGAGGTCCCCAGAGGGCTAGCATCACCAAATTCACCCTCTGGGAACCTCATTCAGCTTAGGCCTCTCTGTATGGGAGGCATTGGGTCAGATTTCACAGTTGAAGTTGGTGATGTTCAGCCATTAATTACTTTGATTATGCGATTTAACTTGGATTAAATTAAATTTTAATTGGAAATACCCATGATCAGTGTGTTGGTGAACTGCTTGGTGAACTTTCAAGCACCGTACATCTATAAAATGGCTTTGTTGGTGTCAAATGATCCAATATTCAATAAATTGTGACCTATACAACTTGAAAATATAAGGGTACATGTAACATAACTTGCTGAATGCTGATATAAGCCCAAGTTGCCAGGAAATGATAGGGGGGCCATTGGTTCATTTCTTTCACCTTTCATATGCTTCAGAACAACCAAACAGCCCCCATTTTAGGTTTACTTTAAAAAGTACCCCCAATAGTCACAAGGGGGTACCCCCCCCTCACTCAAACCTATCACCTCTGTCCCCCAAAATGCCCCCAAATTAGCCTAATCTAAAGGCGTGAAATAACGGTGGTATTTCTAACAAAATTTCATATACATGTATATGCAGTGGGGATCTACTCGGTGTTGAGTGTTTTGCTTATCGCATACTCTTTACATACATGTAGATGTACTGTTTGTTTACATAAGATGACGTTTGCTTACATACAATGTAACACAAAGTACTAACATAACAACATGCTGAAATTAATGTGATACATGTATTTATGATTGGTTACTAATCATTGGTATAAGAACATGGTTTGTTTATAATATTAATTCTGTTTATGGCGGTTTTAACGGATGTTTTAACAGCTATACCCAGCGCCAACACTTACCCAATCTTTAAAAAGATCCTCATGGACATATATCATAATTTTCTTCAGCGTCTGGTGTGACAACCCGCTAATACCTGTAGGGCTGTAGACCGTGTATCATAACCTAACGGCATGTATCGTAACCCACCGCAGTGACCGTTTCCATACTGCTGTCATTGCCAATTCATTAAAAGCGACACATCACATATTCATTATTAGCTCAACGACGTCCATGTGTGCGTGTGTGTGTCCGTCAACAATTTCCTTTGGCGCGGGCTACAGGTCGTACCTTTGGTCTGATCTTTATCAAATTTGTCACGAATGTTGACATGTAGATGGGAACAGGTCATTTTGGGTCATTGGGTCAAAAAACATGGCGACTGACAGCCATCTTGGATTTCAAAATTAAATCGATTGGCGCGGTCTACATGTCTTACTGTTTGTCTGATCATCATGAAATTTATCATGGATGTTAACGAGTCATTTTGTGGTTGTTCCACCAAAAAACATGGCTGCCAGCAGCCATCTTTGATTTTACTCTTTGCATGACTAAATCCTTTGGCGCGGGCTACAGTTCGTAGCTTTGGTAGGATCTTCATGAAATTTGTCATGGATGTTAACAATCACATGTAGATTGGAAATAATCCTTTTGGGGTCATTCGGCCAAAAAACATGGCCGCTGGCAGCCATCTTGGATTTCAAAATTAAATCGATTTGCGTGGTCTACAGGTCATACTGTTCGTCTGATTATCATGAAATTTGTCATGGATGTTAATAATGACAGGCAGATGGGAACGAGCCATTTTGGGGTCGTTCGGCCAAAAAAACATGGCCGCCAGCAGCCATCTTGGATTTTACTCTTTGCATGACTAAATCCTCTGGCGCGGGCTACAGGTCGTAGCTTTGGTCGGATCTTCATGAAATTTGTCATTGGTGTTAACAATGACATGTAGATGGGAACGAGCTGTTTTGTGGTCATTCGGCCAAAATACATCTTGGATTTTACTCTTTGCTTGACTAAATCCTTCAGCACAGGCTCTAGGTTGTACATTTGGTCATATCATTATGATATTTGTCATCGCTATTGACATGTAGATGACATGTAGATGTGAACGAGTCATTTTGGGGTAGTTTGACCAAAAAACATGGCCGACAGCAGCCATCTTGGATTTTACTCTTTGCATGACTTAATCCTTTGGCACAGGCTACAGGTCCTTACTTTGGTCAGATCATTATGAAATTTGTCATGAATGTTGATGTTGACATGTGGATGGGAGTGAGTCATTTTGGGGTCATTTGGCCAGAAAACATGGCCGGCAGCGGTCATCTTGGATTTCAAAATTCAATCCATTAGCACGGGCCACAGGTCGTATCTTTTGTCTGATCATTATTAAATTTGTCATGGATGTTAAAATGGACATGTAGATGGGAAATGAGTAATTTTGGGGTTGTTCGGCCAAAAACATGGCCGCCAGCAGTCATCTTGGATTATACTCTTTGCATGACTAAATTCTTTGTCAAGGGCTACAAGTCGAATCTTTGGTCCAATCATCATGAGATTTGTAATGGATGTTAACAATTACATGTAGATGGGAAAAGGTTCATTTTGAATTCAACCAAGAAACCTGGTCGCCAGCAGCCATCTTGTATTTTACTTTTTACACGACTAAATCCATTGACATGGGCTACAGGTCGTATCTTTTGTCGGATCATCATGAAATTTGTGAAGGATGTTAACAATGACATGTAAATAGGAAGGAGTCTTTTTTGTGTCATTTGGCAAAAAAACGATGGCTGTCGCAGCCATCTTGGATTTTAATCTTTGCATAACTAGGCCTTTCAACTTTCCACATTCCTAATCGCTCCATTAACTGTAACACATGAAATTATTCCCTTTCCTCATTGAGCTACAGTGTCATTGACACTTTCATAATTACATTTCAGTCAATTCACATTTTCAGCTGCATATACATGTATACCGGTATGTGAACCAATTTCATCATTACAGAAATTGCAAATTCATCGTTGATTCCATCATCTCAACATTTCATTAAAGTGAGACTTTATGTTCACACATCGATTCATTCAGGCAACATTTTTTTTCCATTTCTACACTGGTCATTGCATTGATCGTCTTCAATGGGGATAATCTATAATTATATATATATGTATATCATTGTTAACTATTAAAGTGACATTTCTTTTCCTCCCAATCGATATTGCATTAAATGACGCTTCATATTCATTACACTTCATTCAATAATTTCTGTTTCTACATCACTTATTGCATTGATTGCCTTCAGGTAAGGTAAGCTATGTCCGACTCAAATATTAAAGTGACGCATCATATTCGCTACACTTTATTCAATAATTTCTTTTTCTACATAGTTTACACGTATTGCATTGATTGCCTGCAGCTAAGGTAATCTATGTCCGACTCAAATAATACAAATATTAGAGGCATTCCATTTCCATCCATTAATTCTAAGGAAACTTCTGCTGTGATATATATATATGTAAATATGCATACAGGGTACTACATGTGCTACACCACTCGGAGAAATGTCTGTGTCATCACACTAAAATACCATGTTAGAACTTGAATTGATATATTCGTAATCGTATATAGTCACCAATAGCCGGGTTACTACCGTAGTACCTGACATTGCCTATCTAGTGAACTAGTCAAACCCAACAGGCCTGGTTGATTTCACTGTGGGATGATGGTTCACTTCCATCCTCAAGCTACTTTTCTTTTCTGACGTGCAGGGGTAGATATGCTTGAGGCCCCACCACAGTTAAATTCGCACCAGGTTCTCAGCTATTATTATCTTATGTTCGAACTTTACTCATATGTTTGGACTGATCATAACCATGATTTCAATGCTGGGTTTGAATAGTTCACTAGATGGGCAATGTCCGTTACTACGGTAGTAACCCGGCTATTGGTGACTATATACGATTACGAATATATTAATCCAAGTTCTAGCATGGTATTTGTGTGACGACACAGATATTTCTCCGAGTAGTGTAACACATGCAGTACCCTGTATGGTACATCATATAATTATTGTAACGTTGAACTTAATGATCAACTTGGTGGTTGCTCCATTACGTGTCACGTACGATCATATTAGTTTATAAATGAATGTTTATACCCATAATGCTATTTCTTTGATATATTCAGACATCAGATAATAGTTTATAAATTAATGTTTATACACATAATGCCATTTCCTTGATATGTTCAGACATCAGATTGTCTCAGTTATTGACCGCTCAGCTGTTACCAGTAAACATAGAACTACGAAGAACTCACCGCGCAGATATTCTCTGACAGCCCTATGGTAATTTCGAAAAACACTGTTTGTATAAACCCCACTGTTTCATAACAACCGCGAACTGTGGTGTTTGCTAATTTGCATAATTGTGTGTTTTTTTTATTTGCAATTAAAGCACGCTATGTATAAATGGTGTTATCACATACACATATATGTTATAAGGTGTAATATTCCTATTGGACCTTTTTATATCAATAATAAAGACCGTGGGACAAATAGATAAACCTTATTATGCAGTTGGTATGTGCTGCAGACAATTGCGCATACGATGTACATACGTTACAACTACGTTTATGTACTAGGTCAAATAGCCACTCTTTGCTGTTTATCAATTGACTATTTCTTTTCTTCAGTAAATTCCTCAGGCTTCAGAGAATACCCATATGTTGCGTAACGATCTGTGACATATATCAATTTCTTTTTGCACTACTACAACGTGTTAGTTTCACATTTTAGCATTCTGGAAATTAACACGTCTGTCGGCGACTTCACGCTCATTTGAAACGAAGCCGAACATTTCGCTACTCAACTTCGAAATTGCTTTACTCCTCTTTGCGTGAACCGATTTCCACCATGCAACCAGAAACTGTGCAAATGACGGGTCTGATTGATCCCGATTATGAATGTTTTATTTTCTATATAGCGATGATTCCAACACAAAATTAACTTTTCGAACTGGATTAAAGAATATATGCACGCATTTATGCCTGCTATTAAGGAGGTTCGTGTGTACTCCTTTGTCAGATAACAAAACAGTTATCACCCTTGTTTTCGTGAGACACGGGGATTAGACGCCGCTCTCGACCTGGAATGTCACCCTCGGGCCTGGCGGCCCTCGGGTGACATTCCAGGTCTCGAGCGGGCGACAAATCCCCGTGTCTCACTCAATCGCGGGCGATAACTGTATATTATCACAGTCACAAATCCGTTATACGGTGTAATGTTCCTATTGGACCTTTCTATATCAATAATAAAGACCGTGGGACAAATAGATAAACCTTATTATGCAGTTGGTATGTGCTGCAGACAATTCTACTTACGATGTACATACGTTACAAATACGTTTATGTACTAGATCAAATAGCCGCTCTTTACTGTTTATCAATTGACTATTTCTTTTCGGCTATACATTCCTCAGACTTACAGAATACCCGTATGTTGCGTAACATTCTGTGACATATGTCAATTTCTTTTTGCACTACTACAACGTGTTAGTTTCACATTTTAGCATTCTGGAAATTAACACGTCTGTCGGCGTCTTCACGCGCATTTGAAACGAAACCGAACATGGCTACTCAGCTTCGAAATTGCTATACTCCCCTTTCCGTGAACCGATTTCCACCATGCGACCAGCAAACTGACCCGATAATAGCTGCACAATTGACGGGTCTGTTAATTGATCCAGATTATGAATGTTTTATTTTCTAAATAGCGATGATTCCAACCAAAAATTCACTTTTCGAACTGGATTAAAGAATATATGCGCGTATTTATGCTTGCAATTCAAGAGGTTCGTGTGCACTCCTTTGTCAGATAACAAAACAGTTATCATCCTTGTTTTCGTGAGACACTGGGATTTGCCGCCCGCTCGAGACCTGGAATGTCCAGGTCTCGAGCGGGCTACAAATCCCCGTGTCTCACTCAATTGCGGGCGGTAACTGTAGATTATTACCCCACCCCTCTGGATTAGAAAAAAAACAAACAAAAATGTGTTTTCCCAATCCATCCCCTTCCCAGAGTCCCCACCTGTTGTTGACTTGTGAACTCCTCAAGTTGTTCATAGTGCCACCCTAATTGGAACATATGTGTGATAACAAGACATATTTAGGTCACGACAAATACCGGTACGCATCTGTCAATGTTGCTTAATAACAAAAAGTCACGAGTCCTTCAAACCATCGGTTTTCATGTATAGTTATCGTCATTATAGTCAGTTGATTGACTGAACATATATTTACACAATATATATGATCTACATACAATAGTAGTTTTATCACACAATTAGGCTACTGTGCGAGCAAATTTGTATTACTGCAACAAATAAACCTTCTAACATATTCTGGTCTTGCAGCACATTTTGTACTTAATGTAACGAACATGCGATCTAATCGTGAATTAAACAGTAACTAATCATAACTAACTCAGCTATGCTTGCCCACCATACCCAAATATAGCCATTGCCACTAATTTATTATTAGTATAAAGGTGGAAGGTTTTTCCGCCTTACACTATAATACTAAATTAGTGACAGCTAATCGTAGTATTTCGTGTAACGTTAATGTGTGCTTGAAAATGTATCACTATCATGTTAACTTCGATATTTCCAAATCAGTTTCACACTGCCCATCCAAATATTAAATATCTACACACAGAAAACTAATGCTGAACAGAATAACAAACGATTACGATTTCCAGCTATTACTTACAATAGTATAATCCATGTAACACACTGTCCTCCATCGTGTTACTCGCAGAGTATTTCACGTAACGAAAACACCATTTGATACGTCTCACATGTAGAATATGTATGGTATATTATCATATGTGTTCGTTCATGTCAGATTAAGAGCACGAAGTCGACAAAGTGACTAAAAGCGGATTTTATTCAAAACTAACTCCGTTTTAGGTAAGACTTTTATATCCTGTAACAATTCAAGTATTTCCCGTAACGGAATTTCACATGATACACCATCCCAGCAAATGATGTCTCATAGAAATATAACTTCTTCACGAAAATTAAAAATTAATGATACCCAACAGTTTACACGTAATTCCACTTAAAATTTAGGTGCCTATATTTCAAATAGTCTGATCTTAATGTAATGTTTTATTTCCAGTAACAAAACAGGTCATTCCTGCAATTGTTTTTTTTTTCGTAACAGGAGACCGTTACAGGAGATATGTATTGGCTATCAAAAACAAATTATCTCAACGATTTATCCCATCAGCGGGGAGATAATGTGGCAATCAAAATGACTTAGAAACATCTCTTCAAAAATGATTTAGAGATACTGAGGTCCCTGGTTATATCGATTAAATTCACGTTACATTTCAGACGCTTTTGAAATATACGGTTGTGGGTGCACCTACCTGATACATATTTTTTTAACGACACTTTCTGAAAATTCCAAATCTGCGCACATTTTTGAACATACCATGTGTTCTCACTTTTTTAAGGCAAGTGATGTAATTTACTATTTACAGGTAGGTCCTATTATTTTGCTCTTATACCACTTCGTTACAGAAGAGACATTGAGTTGAGGGACAAGATGTAACGAACAAAAAATATGTGGAAATCTTGGATATTGATGGCCTAAGGTTTATTATCATTAAGAGTAATGACCATTGTTAAATTACACGTGAAAGTTTCCATATTTTGTTTGAACAATATCTATAGATGGATGAGGAAACTCGAAATTTTGAAATTGGGACATGAGTTTTAGTGGAAATTCAGCTATACAAGTGACGAGTAGGGTGAATATACCGCTATACGACAGGACTGGTGTACGGTATATATTTTATAGAACTCATTGCGGGCCATATATAAAATCATAATTTGTCAGCATATATCTTGTCTAGAAGACGCTAGTGTCAAAGGACAAGAATATGGGCCAAAATTGATAATGACTCATATGAGTCTCTTGCAACAATATCTCGGACGAGTTCAATAACCTGGTTTGTCCGAATTTTTTTTCGGGAGTTATATGTCTTAGTTTGTCTATTTTAATAATAATTTTTATCACCGTTAGTGCGATAACTCAGTGAAATATTAACGGACTAAATTGATATTTGGTATATATTTCTATTGCAATAATATACCACCGTCCGACTTTTCCCCCCGGAGTTGTGCACCTTATTGGCAGAAGTTTGGTTCGACTGCATAGAAACTCGACGAAAGCATCTTAGAAGCTTACCCCTTGTTAGCATTGTTTTCACCTTCACCTCTAGCGCGATAACTCAATTAAATATTAACTGATTCAAACCATATTTGGTATATAAGTCTCTTGCAACATTATCTGGGACGAGTTCGAAAACCAGGTTTTGTCCGAATTTTTGGGCCTTGTGTGGGCCTCATTGCAAAGTTATTGGCTGAAGTTTTTTTTCGACTGCCAATAAAGTCGACATAGCATCTTAGATGCGTACCCTTGTTAAAATGTATTATAGCCTGTGCGCATGCGCATATTTTCTTACCCGTTTCTAGCGGGCAGCCAATCCATATACACTCCTTTGCCAGCGCAAATCCGTACTAAATCCCATTTAGCTTTCTAATTACACATATATCACACGATTCAAGACATGCATTACAGATAAAACTGCGTTGCTGTTCGGTTTCTAGACGCCAAAAAAGGTCAGATTTAACTGTTGTGTGAGACCCTGCCTTCGCTTCCTCTGTCATGAGATAACTTAGAGAGAATTCGTACATCTCTAATCAAAAGTTTCTCTTATACTCTGCAATCATTCTTCATCGCGTAATTATATCGTTTATTCATTCTGATAAGACTAGCTAATCAATTTTGCACAAAATGTAAATTTCATTCGATTTTGTCCAGTTTGGCGAAAATTTTAGGATAAAACATTTTACATATATGGTTTACGACTAAGTACCGCTAGTGTATATTTAAATTTGTTACAAAATTGGCATTAATTTGTGCACCTACCACCTAAATTCAGCATTTGCCGATACCAACTGCCATTTTGGACGCCATGTTGAATTGAGGACTTTCCCCAAAACGGATTTTAGCGGATTTTGTATATCTTGTTCAGCAAACCAGTCCGCGCGTTTTGAGTCCAAAACGGCTTCTTTACCAATTTAATCCGGGTCTAACCGCCTAACGACCATACTAGTATTGGTGATAGTGAAAGTCATGATTTGTCAAAGATATTTAGTTTCATTGGGAATGTGAAATAACAAGTTAATAGGGGGTGTTTGACACTTCAAATTGTCAGGATAATCTATCTCTTCTTGATTTATCTCCCATATCCTGGACTGATTTTAACCAAATTTGGTCATGATTCGGGGTACCCCAGTGGTTGTGGTAATGGCAATAGTTTTTGAAAATTTAAATTGAAAAATAAATGAAAAACAATTCACATTAATTTTTGTTTTTATTAAAAAAAACAACAGCACGCCGTCTGTCATGTCAAACGCAGTCAAAAGCACGCGGATGAAACCCATATTCGAACTTGATCTGTATTTTGGGGTGGTAAACTAATATACCAAATTTGGTTCAGTTCACTTGATTCGATCGAAAGTTATCACCCGGAAACCGCAAATCATGTAAAATCTAAGTCGAAAAAGGGGCATATGGTAACTCAGTCAAAATCATGCGGACTAAGCCCATATTCGAGCTTGATCTGTATTTTGGTGTGGTAAACTAACATACCAAATTTGGTTCAGTTCACTCGATTCAATCTAAAGTTATCATCCGGAAACCAAAAGCGGACGGACGGACATACGGACGACGAATGGACTTCCAGACGGACGGACCGACATTGAAGGTTCATGGAATATTAAGATTAAGGGGTAATTTTTGTCCATATATAAAGAGTTACTGTTTTTTTTTACCAACATTAGGGATTATGTGCTATCATGTCCAAAACCGACCAACATTAGGGATTATGTGCTACCCTGTCCAAAACCGACCAACGTTTGGGTTTATGTGCTAACCTGTCCAAAAACACACACAATTAGGAGCTATACTAGTAATAAGTATATGTTGGTAAAATGGAATAATGGAATATGTTAAGATGGCACTTTGGTTTTTGGGACTTTATATATCATGTGACCATTTCCGAGTAACACAATAATTGGCTTATGTATGCCAAATTCCATAGCACTGGAAGCTGTCTTTACAGATAGTGACGTCGCCTGGGTTGACAACTGATCATTGGACAGTATTATTACATTGTAATATCTGGACCCGGTTGATCATTATTACATATTTATAATTGATATATTTCTAAGTTAATGCGTGTCCAGTACACGACCTATTGTGATTGGTTTATTTCTACACAAGGAACATGACAAGTGTATATTTGATCAAGGCTTGAAGTGGGTATTTCACTTTAATTCAACATTGAATGATGCATGTCAATGTCATGGGTGGAACTTGTAAGAAGCAATATTATTCAAATGTGATTTCTGAACATTAACAAAATTTGAGGACATACCAATTATTTGGATAACAGCTAATCATCTCTTTTAATAGGGTGAAGTTATGCCAACATGACTGCAATTGGATCCAAATTCAAAATGATCATAAGTAGCCATGTATTTTGCAAATAATTTGTTTTTACATTTGATATCAGTTAAAGGGGCAGTTTGCACTCAATGCAAAAACATGAACTCCTCTGGAACGGTTAAGTGGCTAAAAATATTAAGAAAAATATGCTTCAATGTCCATGTTCTCTAAAATAGCCGAAATATCGCATGAGGTGCGTTTAAGATTCATCACATCATTAATACATCATCTGGCTCGAGGTACAATCACATGCTTATGATCAACAATGGCATGATTTGGCAGAAAGAACATTCGTTGTAGTTTTATAACTTTCAATGCATTTATAGATCATGGTATATTTCACACAATAAAGATGTAGGTATATGTGTAGTTTTCATTTAAGACATTTCCAACAGTATATAATGTTATATATCCCATATTTACACCTTCCAGTGCAAACTGCCCCTTTAAATGGACAGTGACATTAATGGCAGTAGAGTCGTTTGTGCCAATGAACCAAAAACATTTCTATCTGAATGAAAATTCTGTATATATTTCCCCCGAGCTTTCTCACTCGTTATATAAACCTTTAATTGAGCAAACCACACATATTCTGATTGGAAAGACAATATATGTATACCTGCTCAAATAAAATTTCTTACAAATTGATAAGTTGTATAACAGAAAAAATGCCATTCAGAGATTAATATTGTATTAAATAAGACAAAATACTGACTTATATTAAAATACCTAAATTTATTTAACAAAAATATACGTATTTTTTCCTTTATAATGAATATATTGTATATACCAGCCATGATTACAACATGTAACAAGTGCAAAATAAATGACATAAATGAGGTGGTATGCATACAAACAGTGCAAAATTATTAAATATTTGAATTATGAGACAAATGTATACAGAAACCTGTGCTAAAGAATATAGTGTATACAAGTCATGATTACATCTTGTAACAAGTAAATAAATGGCATAAATGAGGTGGTATGCATCCAAACAATAAATGAAAATGCCACTGACACTATAGCTTGCTTTTTAACGAATAATAACCGATGTCGGTTTTTTTTTTAAATAATAAGGATAACTGTGCTATGTCTTTTAATGTCCAAATTAACCACATTGAAACCAGAACGCTGCCGTTAAATTTAAGGCACATAATAAAATTGTGTATATAGATACAACTCTCAAAACTATACCAGCACGATACAAATAGTTCTCTATAGAAAATGATGAAGCTCGAACAATCATCATATAGATTTGTCAGGGTAATACTCAAAACTAGTTCAGCGCATAGAGTATCCTCGAGGGTATCAGACCATAGTGTTCAAGACCAAACACAAACGTCAAGATTCCGGGTTTTAAAACCACCCCCAAATTTGGGCCCTAAACAGAATATCTTCAGTTAAAATTCATAATAAGCAAGAAAAAATTACTCAAAATAAATAGCGCATTGGATATGCTGCCGCAAGTGCTATTTGAATACAAATAATACAGACTGGGTATTTACAATAACGAAACACCGGTTTGAACCATTTGAACCCGTAACACCGTTATTTAGGTGCAAACGAACCATGACTACTAGTATATTCCGTAACACCGATATTTCGGTGCAGCGACAACATGAGTCGGTAGCAAATTTATATATAGTACAACGAGCGTCAGACCCACTGATTTATATTTAAATGGCCCCCACATAATTATGTCAGCGGTGCCCATGGAATGGTTGGCCGCTAGTATCGGGTAGAAATATATGCGCATAGCACATAATCTACAAATACATATCATATTTTAAGCGAACTGTGCCGCTATATTTACGGCATGTAATTTCGTGTTCCCCGTGTGTGTACAGAACAGACATAATTTAGTCACACAATTTCAGTTTAAATTGCCCTCTCGTATATTAATCAGTGTTCTGCTACATATGGGGAAGGGTCTATCGCATTTCAAGTTGATTTATTCGCGCATGCTCAGACCAGCGCAATGACAAATAAATGGTTTAAAACGTACTTATACACGACATACCCACTAATATATAAATATATATATTTAAATGGGCCTATTAAAGTCAGCGCTGGCAAAGGTGTGTATATGGATTGGCTGCCCGCTAGAAACGGGTAAGAAAATATGCGCATGCGCACAGGCTATAATACATTTTAACAAGGATACGCATCTAAGATGCTATGTCGACTTTATTGGCAGTCGAAAAAAACTTCTGCCAGTAACTTTGCAATGAGGCCCACACAAGGCCCAAAAATTCGGACAAGCCTGGTTTTCGAACTCGTCCCAGATATTGTTGCAAGAGACTTATATACCAAATATGGTTTGAATCAGTTAATATTTAATTGAGTTATCGCGCTAGCGGTGAAGGTGAAAACAATGCTAACAAGGGGTACGCAGCTAAGATGCTTTTGTCGAGTTTTTATGCAGTCGAACAAAACTTCTGCCAATAAGGTGCACAACTCCGGGGGGAAAATTCGGACGGTGGTATATTATGCAATAGAAATATATACCAAATATCAATTTAATCTGTTAATATTTCATTGAGTTATCGCACTAACGGTGATAACATTATTATTAAAATAGACAAACTAAGACATATAACTCCCTAAATTTTTTTCGGACAAACCAGGCTATTGAACTCGTCCGAGATATTGTTGCAAGAGACTCATATGAGTCATTATCAATTTTGGCCCATATTCTTGTCCTTTGACACTAGCGTCTTCTAGACAAGATATATGCTGACAAATTATGATTTTATATATGGCCCGCAATGAGTTCTATAAAATATATACCGTACACCAGTCCTGTCGTATAGCGGTATATTCACCCCCTACTCGTCACTTGTATAGCTAAATTTCCACTAAAACTCATGTCCCAATTTCAAAATTTCGAGTTTCCTCATCCATCTATAGATATTGTTCAAACAAATTATGGAAACTTTCACGTGTAATTTAACAATGGTCATTACTCTTAATGATAATAAACCTTAGGCCATCAATATCCAAGATTTCTACATATTTTTTGTTCGTTACATCTTGTCCCTCAACTCAATGTCTCTTCTGTAACGAAGTGGTATAAGAGCAAAATAATAGGACCTACCTGTAAATAGTAAATTACATCACTTGCCTTATAAAAGTGAGAATACATGGTATGTTCAAAAATGTGCGCAGATTTGGAATTTTCAGAAAGTGTCATTAACAAAATATGTATCAGGTAGGTGCACCCACAACCGTATATTTCAAACGCGTCTGAAATGTAACGTGAATTTAATCGATATAACCAGGGACCTCAGTATCTCTAAATCATTTTTGAAGAGATGTTTCTAAGTCATTTTGATTGCCACATTATCTCCCCGCTGATGGGATAAATCGTTGAGATAATTTGTTTTTGATAGCCAATACATATCTCCTGCAACGGTCTCCTCCTGTTACGAAAAAAAAACAATTACAGGAATGACCTGTTTTGTTACTGGAAATAAAACATTACATTAAGATCAGACTATTTGAAATATAGGCACCTAAATTTTAAGTGGAATTACGTGTAAACTGTTGGGTCTCATTAACTTTTAATTTTAGTGAAGAAGTTATATTTCCATGAGACATCATTTTCTGGGATGGTGTATCATGTGAAATTTCATTATGGGAAATACTTGAATTGTTACAGGATATAAAAGTCTTACCTAAAACGGAGTTAGTTTTGAATAACATCCGCTTTTAGTCACTTTGTCGACTTCGTGCTCTTAATCTGACATGAACGAACACATATGATAATATACCATACATATTTTACATGTGAGACGTATCAAATGGTGTTTTCGTTACATGAAATACTCTGCGAGTAACACGATGGAGGACAGTGTGTTACATGGATTAAACTATTGTAAGTAATAGCTGGAAATCGTAATCGTTTGTTATTCTGTTCAGCATTAGTTTTCTGTGTGTAGATATTTAATATGTGGATGGGCAGTGTGAAACTGATTTGGAAATATCGAAGTTAACATGATAGTGATACATTTTCAAGCACACATTAACGTTACACGAAATACTACGATTAGCTGTCACTAATTTAGTATTATAGTGAAAGGCGGACAAACCTTCCACCTTTATACTAATAATAAATTAATGGCAATGGCTATATTTGGGTATGGTGGGCAAGCATAGCTGAGTTAGTTATGATTAGTTACTGTTTAATTCACGATTAGATCGCATGTTCGTTACATTAAGTACAAAATGTGCTGCAAGACCAGAATATGTTAGAAGGTTTATTTGTTGCAGTAATACAAATTTGCCCGCACAGTAGCCTAATTGTGTGATAAAACTGTCGAACTATATGTGGAACAATGTTTTATTGTTGGGAATCCTAATGTGAACCACAGGCAGGCGTGCCCATATACATGTACCATTTCCTGAAAAGGGGCTACAGGAAAGAGAAATATGTCAAAATGCCACTAATGTAGAACTCACGAATGTGTTATCGCAATTTTTGGGAAGTAGCATCTGTCATGAATGTTGAGGCTGTGGACAGAACATATAAAGTGCAACTCCAGTAGAGAGTGTGCACATAGGTCATATATATGTCGTAGAAAGAGAGGAAGTTGTTCCGTGGACATCTGCAAGAAATAGAGATGTTGTGCAAGTGAGCGAGACAGTACACTGTTGTCAAGGAAAGTGGTATATGCAGATGGAGATGGAGAGTATTGATGAGACAATCATGTCCGGAGACTGCAGTAGATAGTGAGTATGATATTAGGACAGTTTCGAGGAAAGTGGTATACAAATGGATTATCATATAAATCGAGAGCCCGGAGAGCTATAGATATGTCGTAAGACTGCATAGAGAGTGAACAGGCTTGTAAAACAGGTAGTTAAGACAGATGTCATTGGTGATGAAAGCGCAGAGGAGAAGCATGTTGATAATATTGTGTTGACGAGGATTGTTGTGAAACGAAAGCAGGGCACGAAGAGGTGAATAAGACATATATTTAAATCGAAGGGTAACACCAGGTTGAGGGTGTGGACGAGACTGTGTGAAACTGATGTAGAGAGTAAACAGGATGGTACGACAGATATCATTGACAGCAAATGGGGAGAAAACGATTTAGGGTGTTTGCGAAGGTGATTATTGACGAATGTGCCATGTCTAGTTGAATGTATCAATAAATATGTCATAATTGAATACCAATTGATTAACCAAACTATGTTTTGAATATAGGGACGTGTCAACAGGGGTGGGTCAACTTTGGTAAAACAAATTGGAAGTTTCATGCCTGACAGAATATAAGTTGGACATATTGCACCACATATAGGTTGAATTTTTTCTCATTGTTGGATTTTCCAACCAGTAATTTTGGTTGCTTTGTTGGTAATAATTTCATTTGCAAATTCTCCAATCTTAGGAGGGGGAGTCCGATTGAAAATATCCAACAGATAGAGAGCTTATAATGTATCGGTTAGAAAGTACCAGTCCGAGGGATGCTGTTAGCAATTTTCAGGATGGGCACCCCAACGGGGCCATCTAGCCACGCATAATGTTTCGGGTGATATGAGTTGTTCATAAAGTCCATAGGTTATATAAATTAGAAGAATGCACATTTTTTTGCATGGCCAAAATGATGTGCAGATAATTCACGGAACAGTATACGTATATAAATGTATTATGCCAATATGTAATGAATTACTGAGTAAAGATGGAATTTATGAAAGATTGTTGGCCGAGTATATTTTCTCAGTTTCCCCGTATATTTAAAGGTTTCACATACTGCTTACTATTAAAGTTTGAAATGTCAGTTATACATTACACACTTAGAAATAACAAGCCGTATAGGTACTAAGGTAGTGCCAATATGTCTGTTAGTACCAGACCAACAGGTATCGAGAAGAATTTGGTTCTATATATTGATATAATACCATATCATGTTTGTACTAGCCACTCTCGTAACCTAAAAGTTACCCACGTGATGGCGTCTCGTGATAATTCATTTGGTACTAGCCGATCTCGGAACCCAAGTGTTACCCACGTGATGGCATCACGTGATAATTCATTTGGTACTATCCGATCTCGATAACATGGCGGCGTCCAGCCACTTCAAGTTGAGGCGATTGAGTTTTTTTACAGTATATAAACATGGACGAAGAGACAAACAAACATCAGGCTTAGACATTTTATGTTGATATCGGATTCGGCTTACACGATGTAGCGTTTGCCAGTTTAGGTACATTGTTCGCTCGCTGTGTGGATTTAAGATTAGGGAAGTAACTTATCTGAAATTCATCAACATATTTTGTGTGTGTGAAATTGGACCTAACTGGCTTCTCAATAACCTGGAATATTATCAGCACTGTGTGGATTATATTTGTACATGGACGGGACAAGATGATATACATGTATAACCTCCGACAAAATAACGGGCGCTAACATTATTGATATTCTCCTCTGCAAGAGTCTGAAGAAAGCAGCTTTTCGGTGAACTGAGACAGACCAAATTCAAAAGTCATTGAGTGCAGTGGGGTTACCTTTTACATGCACAACAGTATTGTGAATTACAAATGACAGATACTTAAGTTTCACAACATTATAAACCGCCCAATTAACTCAAAAGAGTCAACCACTGGTGACTATGATTACGAGACATCCAATTCTGTAGAAATTAGTCGGAGTTATGACGTCACAGATCAGTCATGACCTATGAGCCAGTAACAAGTTTGATAGCTATAACGTACAAGTACATGTGCAAAGGACGATGGATCATATTCTTCAATTTTCATCGAAACGTGATTTGAGAACTATGTCACCATGACATGTCGCCCAGTTACGGAGTCTGCTATTCTTTTGATCGAAACGCCTGTGATGCTGTGATATTGTTCTGATATATTTATGGAATGGTGGATAATCTCGGAGATACGGATCCAATTCTGTGACACACGTTATAACTGAATCAATCGCAAGCTTTTAGTAACGTACTACAGCTATGCTCTAATTAATCATCCCCCTTTAGCAAGGTTGTAGGGCGTTAATGTCACCGTTATACCATACCGCCGTTCAACCATGGTCAAGTGGTTGATATGTGGAAACCGCAGATAATCTTTATACAGTCTTATTAATAATATTTTGCGACCACTGTACCGGTACTCCGCACTAATTTGTCACATGGCCACCGTGTAAACACCCAGGCTAGCTTTTCATCAGCGCCATGCACCATATTAACTATACACAAAACAATATTTCAATTAATAATTTGTTTAGGGTTTAATTGACATTCAAAGTTGGCCACTGACCGATATTCGCAACTACCATTGTAACTAGACCAACAAATGGCCACATTTAGAATATTCATAACTTTATGAACTTGAAGTACCAGTTGTAAAATTATTCAATCATACGAGATCGAAGCCACGGGAACATCCATGTTGGTCGGTAGATAGAGGTTTATCGTCGTTTCAGCCGCTATACCATATCAAAACATCAGTTTTACTGGTTGAATGACAACACAAAAAGTTAATTGCCCCACCCCACCAAACGGGCACCCATGTTGTTCAGCTTTGGTTCGTTAATTAAGCTAGCTTATGTTCATATTACCATTAACCCTCTTTGTACTAAACACTCATTAATGAGTAGCTATCCTGTACCTGTAGAAACTGTTCAGATAATAAGTTCAATATCTCACTGTATAATGCATTTCAATATAGCTTATATTGCAATGCACATTTGTTTCTGCCTCTTCCCCTTTCCCCTGTGCATATCGGAACCATTCTTCAGTCCTGGAACTCGCATTTGAATCTAAAGTGGTGCTAGTCTTGTAATTACATGCACCAGTCAACTTATTTCTCTGAATTTCAGTGTATGACTGGACTGGAGGCCCTTGTGGCATTTTCGGTATACTATCATAATACTGATATGGGAGATGTTCTGTGCCAAAATAGTATAATTTGGTGTTATTTGAGATAATAAATAGTTGCTACAGTATCATATTGTTCTTATTAGAATATATTCTGAAAAATCTTTCAAAATGAGGTCTCAGCTTATGCTTATAGAATGGCACAATCCACCTAAGCTTTGAATATATCTTGGATTTAAATATATCTTGGATTTAAATATATCTTGGATTTAAATATATCTTGATGTTTTAAATTATATTTTTATGTCACAAATTCCATTAAACATATGATTTATCTCTGTGTTTTGACCAGCAAGGGCCATGATGGTTAAATATTCAGCTAGATAGGACAAATATAAATGGACCCACATAGGTTGATATTATTTTGAAGGATTTCGCATGTTGCGGTTGTAATGTATCATGAAGTTATGAGGCAGATGTTGGGTTAAATCAGTCAAATTATCCAAATTTTTGACCAGAAAGCACTAATAATTTCTAATTTGAATCCAAAGTCTTCCAAAATGAGCTCTAAGCCAACCATTTACATGTATACCCATAGAATGTAACAATGAACCTATGGTCAATTTTAGCTCAACTTAACTTTGCAGCTATTGCCATGGCTTGATATCCGTCGTCCGTTTGAGCGTGTGTGCATCTGTAAACAATTTCATTAACACGAGCTACAGGTCGTACCTTCGGTCAGGTCACTATGACATTTATCATAGCTGTTGACATTGACATGTAAATGGGAATCAGTGATTTTGGGGTTAATCGGCTAAAAAAAACATTGCCGTAAATGGCCATCTTGGATTTCATAATTTAATCCATTAGCACGGGCTACAGTTCGGAGTGTTCATCAGACCATCATGACATTTGTCGTGGATGTTATATTGACATGTAGATGGGAACAAGTTGTTTTGGGGTCATTCGGCAGCCATCCTGGATTTTGCTCTTTGTATGAATTAATCCTTTGCCACAGGTCATACAGTAATGCCCTAAATAATCGACTCCTTAACCACAGCATAATTATGGGTAATTTTTCAGGATTTCGTCGGAAATATGTCTTGTTGCCATTCATCGGAAAGCTCTCAGTGAGTCCATTATTTAGCAGTCGATTATTTAGGGCATTACTTTACCTTTAATCGGGTTATTGTGACATTTGTCAGCTACAGGTCGTACTGCTCGTCTGATCATCATTAATTTTTTCATGGATGTTAATATTGACATGCAGATGGGAACGAGTCATCTTGGGATCATTCGGCTATAAAGCTATGCCGCTGGCATCCATCTTGGATTTTACTCTGTGCATGGTTAAATCCCACGGACATCAAGTAATACATGTCCCTTTGGTCGGACAATTGTGAAATTGGTCGTGGCTGTCACTGATCATCATGCAATTTGTCGTTAATATTGACACGTAGACGGGAATGAGTCATTTTATGGTCCTTCGGCCATAAAACATGGCCGCCGGTAACCATCTTGGATTTTACGCTTTGCATGACTTAATCCTTTGGCACACCCTACAGTCCACTTCCCTCATCAGATCATCACCAAATTTCATATTGATCGTGATATTGATCTACTAGATGGGAGCTATCAAATGATTTTAATATTGAATTGGAAAACATAGCCGCCAGCAGCCATCTTGGATTTTATTTTATATATATATCTCTCTTCATGTTGATAATATGGTAATACTTAGACATTTCAACTTTCCGCATTCCTAATCACTCCATTGTAACACTTGAAATTATTCCCTTTCTAAGTTGATCTAAATGTACCACTGTTTTTTGTTAATTACTTTTTGTTTTAATCGAATTAATATTTGTTTACACTCCTTCAAAATGTGGTCAAGTTTGAATAGAATATTCTGTATCGTGTAAGTTGATTCCCACAAATTGCATTATTATTTCATGTGATTATCTTTGTTTTTTTTGTGAGTTTCCGTAGCTCTTCATGTAATGAGGAAATCAATATATATATAAACCTCATTGGAAAATCACCTTTGCGGGTGCACTTGTTTCTTATATAATGAACATTTGTGCGATTTGTTACAGGAGCATAGTTTGGTTCTGGGTGAATTTGGATGAGTGCATGGGATTGACCACATTAACTACATTTAGCCCGCTATCTTCCTCGCTTCTACTCTCAAATAGTGGGGTCGTTCTATATGCCTTGCATATTACAATATTACACTATAATTATAAGGACTGGGTACAAGAGCGATAATACATTTTAATCATAAGGGCTGGGTACAATTGCAATAAAACACTATACTGATAATGACTGGGTACACTTGGTTTGGACTGCGACTGAATATTCACCAACATTTGATCAAGCTCAACATGTCTAAGTATATATTAAGGACAGTAGACTAATTTGAAACTCCCAAACTATAACTTTTCCCCGTCTCGAACATGGACTACAACTGTTAGTGTGCCCCCATAGTTTTGCGAAATTTATTCCGGAAGCGAGTTCGTTTTAATTACATTCCGTGGGTATTAAAACTAGCGAATTCAAAAATGGGTTGCAACTGATGGGGAAAATGTGACTTCTGTCTGTCAACATGCACGTTGCTGGAATAATGTTGAGACGGTCTTATTTATGTTGCTATGTGAACAGGACACGGTGTATCATGTGCATAAGCAACCGATGGCTATAATAGTGTATAGTTGTCCTCTAAACTTGGCCTCGAGTGCCGGAGTTGTGTTGTATTCGCGCAGTCGGCAGCGGCCAATGTGACATGTTGAACTTGACCACTTGCCGTGCTAATAGTGTGGTGGCTGTTTTATAAACTGACACTAGATCCTAAACGACCCAGAGTTTGACGTCCACCAATAGTCACTACGGACGCTGTCGAGTGCAGTCATAGTACAACCACGATATTTGTTGTTTTTACATTTGTATTAGTCAAATAAACATTTAATGATAACTAGTTACACAATTAATATTTAAATTATTTCACTTGTCCTTTCGTTCCTATTTTATTCCATCTAACACACACTCCCTTTCTTTCACTCTTTCAATGGTGTTGATTACATGCACTAATAAATGTTTAGTTTTTACCATATTTAGATTGATACAGGTAGTCCACGATAATCACGATATTGGATACTGACATTTTATTCTGCAGCTTTCGCCCAAATGAATGCACAATCGAAAATCGATATGTTTGAAAAAAACAATGGTTGTTATCTTGTTTTGATTTATAACACCATATGTTTACAAATTGCAACTAATGCAAAAACAGTTCGGGCACTGCCTTCGTGGAACACATCAAATTCTTCGATTTGAACGGATGGAATCGAGTACTGCGAATGTTGTAAAATTTCGTAATGCAATTGGATTCAGGGTCTATGGAAATGTTGAACTTCAAAATGAGTTCATTCAAATGTGAACATTCTTCACAGTAAAAGTGTCCATTCGAATGTGGGATCGATGTCGCGCGTAAATGTGTTGCCCAGTGATATATTGTGGTTAAAGTATATGGGGAGGAGGTGCACTTTGGAATGGTTCCTTGTGTAGAATTTATTACGCATATCGGTCTGGTTACTGATTATTTGCATCGCCGTGAATGTGAACTGGCTGTAGTTTGCTAATTGTAGACACACATGTACGCATGTGAATACGACTATCGACTTTAGAATGGTTCATGCTCAATAATACATGCTGTATTCAGATATAGACTTCCATCCACATTTGCTTGAGACTCATTTAATCCTACAACAGATATAATGTAGATTTAAATATGACTAAGATCCCCCTGGTCCCTTCCATGGTCCCTTTCTTATGCGATATATGATGTCCCACTTAGTAGCAGTCCCATAATAACTTCTGTGCCCAGAAGTTCAAATCCGCCGGCTCCAATTAATAAAGAGTGTGATATTATAGCCCTATATATAACTTAATAACGAACCCAATGCCGGACGCTGATTTTGTGGTGTCACAAATTATTATCGAATAAGACGCTGCTTGGTTTGACTGTGTGCGACCACTTTTTTCGCGCAGTAGATCGATGGGCTTCAATCATTAATGTCGTAATCGGAAAATCTTGTTACTCTGTCTTTCAATTACTGATATTGCAAACGATAATTATAAATTTTAATTGCAATGTAATTTCATTCGTAGCGGTATAATTTACCGATCTACTGTGCGAAGGTGGGCCTCTAATATACAATAAGTGATACTGTACGAAACGAAATAATATATATCTAATATCGAATTAATTGTTATCATAAGACTACATAGTACATGCACGCATGTGCTAATTCATAAATATCATCATATTTTCTGGAATGGAAACGAAACACATAATTATGAACAAAGCAGAATATACATTCATGCAGGTTCAGGCGAACTCGGTCAATGGGGAAAGTTACACGATGACGTTAGTCGATTTTCGTTGAAATCGATACGGTGACATCTTGTGAATGAAATGAACAGCTATGAAATTGACACGCTTCTCCAAATATAACGCTCATCCAGCTTCAAGAAATATATTGCTTAAATTCAGTAAAAACGTTCCCGTTTCCCTGTGGACAAGTTATAATATTTTCACTTTAATGTTGGTAGTTTATAACATGTATAGTCTAGCTGTCAATCAAGACAACCCGGAAGTACGATTGGCCTAATTTATACTCGAAATTACGACTGTGGTCCATTCTTTTGACGATCCGTTGTGTGCGGAGTTTTATTACTGTTATTCATCCCAGGAGATATAGACTTATGTGAATCTTATTTGGTGGGAATACCAGAGAATCAATAAACTGATTGTAATAAAAATAAAAACAAATTAAAAGCCATAGCTATACCCTGATGTGATTGATTTAGCTTTGGATAGTCAATTACGCTAGTGTATTGTCTTATTAACTACTACCATTCCACTACGATTGACGTTTTGGTGATATCTCACAGCATCTCCATATATGTTGGAAGTGTACACCATCTTGAATTCTATTCGCTTAACGGATAATCGCCAATACTATTTTGATACAATATATGCAGGTGTCGGACCTGTTGTGGAGTGCCATCGGGTCGAAAGCATTCAACAGTGTTTGCTTTTTACTTACATGTACGTCGTAATAAATACGGTATTCAACCTATCGCAGCATCCGACAAGTAATCACCAAAGATAACAATCATATTTGTCTTCATTCGGTTTTGTATTTGTGCTGAGTGTGAATTCGAAAAACATATCCGGTACGACTAGAGGACGCAGTCGCATGTTAGAATGTTATATATGGTCAATGTAATGGCAGTGTCATATTGTGGGGTAGTGCCATATTGGGAGTTGTGTCATATTGTGATTTAACACGTTCATTTCATATCGCACATTTTAAATATTAGGTTGAACAAAAATTGGTTCAAAGAAATCGGGATTTTTTATATGGAGTGCATGAAAATACTGGGGGGTTAATACAAGATTCCATTATATACCACAGATGTGAGAAAAGCTCATTACTAACATTGATTCAAAGCACGGTAAAGTCTGGCGAAAATAATTGACCATAGGTGATTTAGCGGGGTTTAATTATATCCTGTCATATTCCCAACAGGTAAGTTGTATGAAGGATGTTAAATGTAACTGAGCATGCAAATTTTGGATGGAAAATAGATTACCAGTATGAAAATGGTAGACATATCGGCGCCAAAATAGCCAGCAGATGGACTGTAATTAAGGTAAAAGATAACACCGCTGGACCATCGCTGGGGTCCGGAGAATAGTTTCAGACTTAATGCCAGAATTTAATTACACACATGCCATCCTGCGTGCATGAGAGTAATCTAGCATGAATCATTAATATAACATATGTGGGTGAAATTATGGCCAAAGCAAGTTATGCAAAGTAGCCTGTCCATCACATGATTTGAAAACTTCTACACGTGCCATAAAACGATTTTGTTGGATTGAGCTAGAACCGAGGATTTTCATTGGTGCTACTGACAAAATGACTACCTCAAGCCACCGTGCAAAACAGGGGGGTATAAATATGGATTGTGTTGGGAAATTCGTCACTTTCGAACGAATAAATTCTCAACACAACTATTTATACTGTTCTGTTCATTACTTTAGGTGAGTTAAAATATAAGATACTTTTCGTTTGCAGATTAATACACCATGAATATTTGTAATAGGCGAGATATTTTCAATGTGAATATGTGAATCTTGTGAGTAAAGTTTTTCTGTTAAATCCGGAGTTTGTTCAACGGTAACACATTTGTATTATTATTGGCGATTATGAAACATGCAAATCTTTCATCCGGGTTCCGGGTAAGTTGGTATAGCCATGTTCAGGTGTAATGTTATTATAAGCATAGATTAATATATGTCTGAATTCATCCATCCAACCAATCAATCGAAGTTGCATGCACTGGCAACTGTTAAATTCAACCATAATATTCTACCACGGTTCAATAAAATGAACCATCCAAACTTAGCCATTACAAGTTTCCTAGCCTAGGCTAGCTTCGAAGATATTTCCCAATTTAAATCTGCATGGGTCCTTTTAAATAGACATATTGATAAAAGTTTACTTAAATGCAAATGGAAATTTCGCATTCAGCTTCGAGCTTTTCACATCAAAGAATTACATTCTTATAATTAATATACACCTTTATACATACTTTAGCTTGGGCGATGCTTGAGGACACAACATATGCTTAAATCTAAATAAAGATTGATTGATTGGTTGATTGACGAATGGTCGCTGAATTGTTACCACTATTTATTCTGTTACTGCCATTCTAATTATAATGCTAAATTTGTTTATTACTTTGGACTTTCGAACGAATAAATTCTCAGCACAACTATTTATACTGTTCTGTTCATTACTTTAGGTACCAACAGCCTACCAAGCTAATTTCCCCAAAGAATGAAAAACTAAACAAGATGGCAGCGGATTATTATTAAAGTAGGGTGTCACACACTACACCCGAATTCCGCACTGCCACAGCAGTAACAACAGCTGTATGTGGTGCCCGCATCGAATTGACTTCAAATTAGATGTACACACATCCTGTCTCTCTACATTTCAGCGTTCATATACAATAACATCGAAATAACGTCATGAGTCGGTGCTAAGCGCTTCAAATGATGTATAGTGCACACTCGTGTGTACACGATAGACAACCAAGCTCAACGTGCATAGTGATGTTTTCTTAGCGAATCTCTTGGCTAATAGTTGCGCCCACCAAAGGTAGATAAATGTATAATTTCGGTACATGATTGTGCACATGATCCCATTGGTGTGGTAATGGCAACATATACCGATATAGTGTTTCTCGTCTATATAATCAGGATCCCATATCAAATTATACATGTATGAAAAATTGTTTTTCGAAACCAATGGGTAATTTGGATTAACATGTGACATTCTTGTCTAATTTTCATCAGTAAAAAATGTTCTATCTTTAAGAAATGAACGTAGTGGGAGTGTGTGTTATTGGATAATACGGCGCTGTGCCGGCTGAAGTCGATGGGCCACATTGTGTGAACCCCGAGGCGGATATCATTAAATTTGCCCACAGCAACCACAGCGCCGTATCCCCAGATGACACACGCAACCACTACATTAATTTCTTATATTTTTGTAGTTTTGAAATGATTTATTCCCCAAAGAAGCGTGTGTTATTATAGTTATTATGTTACTAAAAATCTTCCGATAATTTGAGACTAGTCCACGCAGTCCAATATAAGATTGTCACGCACTTTGCAACGATAAAGTGATCGATATAAATAAATGGATCCATGTGCAATTCGGTTGAACTTGGAAAACCACCCCCAATTATCATGCTGACCACTTTTGGTAATTATGTCATTAGGTCAACAATTTGTGACGTCTTGTTCGTGGTACGGTCTGTGTTGTATTGTGGTATGCAACGGGAGACCCAATTGGCAGTTGACCAATCACCGAACAGTATTTAGTGTGTGACAGACGGGCTATGTAAATATTAAATAATAACACCACAAACCACGCAGTCGACCATTCTGTTATAATCTATAGGAAGAAGACCACTGTTCTGCAAACCAACTTTGCCATTATGACGTGAAATACGGCTATTTTTATCCATCATGGCAGCCATTTTGACATGTTTAGATCCCTTATATGCTTTAGCGTATATTCCTTTGATATTTGTCGAACATTTAAAAGTATTGTGCCGAAAATCGGATCTTTGTGAACAAGAAATTGTACAATTTCTTCAAAATAATGAAAAATCGCGATTTTCCTGCGTTATTTTACAACACACGTCAGCACTATGACAGTTCTACACGTGTTACTTACAAGAAACTGGGAACCTACAAAGTTATAACCACACACCAGCAGTACAAATGGTCATTAAGTTTAAGAACAAGTGACATTTATTATAATCTGATTCCTGTAAACTTGCAATTTACATGTATAAACGTTTTACAGTACTGTTATTGAATTGTAATTGTTTCAGCGATTAAGCACTATTGTTCGCGAGGTAACTCAGGTCTGCAAACTCCTTTGATGACTCGATAAGACCGATATAACCGGCGACATTTCACTCAGATGTTGTGGATATCAGCGATATTAATATAAATGTATATATTGAGCGACCAGAGCAACATGTTACCTTTATCAAGCACACAAAATATCAAACAAATTTGGAATAATTTAGTACCTAAATTTTGGATGGCAAGCCTCATTAGAACAAAATAAATATTTCCAGCAGTTGTGTTCTATGATTCTACCATTATTTGATCGACATAAAATGTATAAACGCATATGTATACCAACAAGTATAGCAAATATACATGACACAATGTGAAAATGAAATGTCAGAATGTTCTATTATGTCCATTTACATGGCGGAGCACACATAAGTCAAGTCAAACTCAAGGGTTGTTCTAATTGGCTGCTATTTAATGAAATAACGGGCAACTAACACACACACATCTTATTTCACACAACGTCGCAAAACGCATACTTCTCATGGGATGTCGCAGTACAAACAGTCGTATGTATTTTCAGATATTTCGAACTCAAGCGGCCGTCTTGAATTCCACAAGGATGATGTGCATGTTCTTAGCGTAATCATTGGAGCCTTGTTACGGTGCAAAACTAGTACCCAACCGGTTACATAGTCATGACTGGTGCACTCTGGTAGATATTGTGAGGTTTGTCAAACCAAGTTGAGCTATCTTGTATCCTTTGTTCCCTGTTATGTTGTTTGGTAGAATATTCTCCATCGTCAGAATCTTTTTATCACAGTTTGCCTGAAAAATTTATTGTTGTATAATTATGTTAACACATTTTCCAGACGAAGTATTCCCAGTATAAGTAAAAGTGTGGGAATTTGGAGTGTTGTGTCAGAAAAGACGCACTCAATATTCGACTCTGGGCTACCATCATTCCTGTGATATTTATATAAGAAATGAACGGCGGTTTCAATGTGGTCATGGTATTTTGACCGCGAGAAAAAATCAGCAAACTGCATGAACCCCGAGTTTGCTGATTTTTAATCGCGGTCAAAACCCATGACCACGTTGAATCCGCCGTTTATTATTTATATTTATATACTTAAATACATTATGAACTAGGATTGTCTGTCTTTCCCACTATTTATTCATCTACTTAAATGAACGCATGGAGTCCAGTTAAGAAAGTTTGAATCGTGTTTTTGTTTGGAAAAACAAACATTTTGAGAATCCGTTCACGGAGAACGGGAAAAGAAAAAACGCAATTTCACAGTTACGTATACACATATGACAAACTGTCTTGTTTAGCTAGTAACTAATGTAGACCTGTTGATTTCAAGAATGATATCTGAAACTAACAATTAAGTTTCAGCTGTGGATAAGAAAGAGGTTCGGGGGGGGGGATATTTGTAGCGGTAAGGAAAATGGTAAAACGCTATTGAGTATCGGGCTTTTTTAACATCAACGCGCAGTAACAACGGGCAACAACACTGATTATAGACCAAAATAAATTTCTTGCCAAATCCGGACGTACTATATAGATACTCAAGCAGTCGGCAATGTCCGACAATATCCGGTCATTTCCGGGACCAATGTGTTCATAAACCTATGAACGACATTGGAAGTGACGTCACGTTGCGTTCATATCTTTATGAACGTATTGGATAAGGGGCGTGTCTACCGTAACGCTATGGGGAAATCGGAAGAGATATTAGGTGTATGTAAATATAGTATTATGAGGCGACCATCATTCCTGTAATATGTATAGTATTGTGAGGCTACAACAGTGATCACACTGGGCCGAAAAAATATTTTGGCAATTTTGTTGACCAATTCTGATTTTATTTTGGCCAAATTATATCCTAATGTTATGGGCTCACAATTAATGAATAATTAGTCATTCATTCAACATCTAACACTCTATATAATTATAATGACATAAATTCGCTTAACTAAGCGAACTAAATATATGTCAACACCGTGCCAAAGCGACTTCAAATTGAATCGCACACCTCAATGTCGATCTCTTCAAATACTGTGTCTAAATTTCTTTAATCCCACATTGCCACTTGACAATATACCACTACCAAACATCTACCATTCAACATTTTGACAGACAAAGTATTTATTAGTGGTAAGCATAATTATTGTGTTATTGCATTACGTGGTCCATTGTTTGATAGTGTACTACAATGAGTGCCTTTTGTTGTCCATTACGCTCATCAAATCAATTAACTGACCCAGTCAATGCGAAAGCACTGTAAATTGTTTTAGAAAATAATCACACATGTACTATATATTTGATTATCCTGTCGCTCCCATTACAAAATCAATTTGGGCTTTTGAATTAGATTTCGATTTTTGTGTAAAACAAACTGTGGTCAAAAGTTTGGTGAGATGAAATATAGTTTGGTCAATTTTGCATTATTATGACAGCGTGAACCGTGGAAAATACACAAAATACTATGTTCGGATATACCCGCATTCAGGTGATATTTAGAGTGTTAAGAGGCTACACACAATACCATGTTCGGATACACCCGCACTGATTTGACGTTCATAGGGTTAAGAGGCTACATACAATACCATGTTCGGATACACCCGCATTCCTGTGACGTTTATAGTGTTAAGAGGCTACATACAATACCATTTTCGGATACACCCGCATTCCTGTGACGTTTATAGTGTGAAGAGGCTGCCCACAATACCATGTTCGGGTACACCCGCACTGATGTGACGTGTATAGTGTTAAGAGGTTGCACACAATACCATGTTCGGATACACCCGCACTAATGTGACGTTATAGTGTTAAGAGGCTGCACACAATACCACATTCGGATACACCCGCATTCCTGTGACGTGTATAGTGTTAAGAGGCTGAACACAATACCATGTTCGTACGACCGCATTCCTGTAATATTATAGCGTTAAGATGGTACACACAATACCATGTTCTAATACTACCGCACCACTGTGCTATTGTAGTGTTGAGAGGCTACACACAATACCATGTTCGAATACACCCGCATTCAGGTGACCTTTAGAGTGTTATGAGTTTGAGTACATGCATATAAACACTAGAGCGGCGTTTTCTGATTCGACTTTTCAACAATTCTCTGCAAGTGAATTAGAAATAATTGCTCGACCTGACGTTGCATCAATCGAGCGCCGCTATCGGTGTTGAAAAAGATAACTTACTACTAGTCAATGAGTGGAAAGCCTTACTTAATTTTATGCCGATTGGCTCAGGCGCAAATAAGGCCAACATTCACATGATGATAGCGGATCATAAGTTATACTCATTTCATGTGAACAATTACATGTAATGTATGACATAATAATCAGCCGTCTGCTGGTCTGTATCCATTTCTAGACTTCTAGATAACGGAACGTTCACATTTCGGTTACCAGTCGCTCTTTATGCTGGTCTTTACATGCTAGTCCTGGGCCGTTGTGGTGTCTGTGCACCCTTTTATAGCAACCACCAGCTCGCCGCAGGCGAGCGTGGTTGTTTATACATAAGGCAGGTGAATGACGTCATCTATTTTCTATACGATGCGACGAAATTCAGAAAGAGTGTACGCTATTTAGCGAAATTAACACGTGACTTTCTGTCGGCCACTGCGCATAATCCAGCAGAAACTGATCAAATTCATTCCCAGATTCTGGATAATCAGTTCTTACCGAGGATTAATTACAGCCTTTTCATCAGATAAAAATCATTGATATATTATAAGCATAATAATTAATTATTCCCCGTCTAGCGACCGCCCTGCGATCCATAAATTACTACCATATATCCCATAGACCGGAACATTCTTCACATTCGCGCGATTTCAAACATTATTGACAATGACAGCTCGAGAGTAGATCGATTAATTACTCGCTTGATTTCGTGAAGAATTACGTTCTCCCCACTTCAATTTCAACACAATCGACAGTTACTGAGTTAGGCTACACTGTGAACTGTTACAGACAACAATGATCAAGATTCAAGAATCATTCAATCAACCCAAAAGTTCTACTCCAACACTGTTCAACTGACTCGAAGTTCAAGTTCATAGAAAATTAAAAACAAAATAAAAGAAAGAATTCTGGGTTGCGTTTAAATTGTAATGGATACTGAAATTGTAGTATGTATCCTAGTTACCGTCTTGTCATGTCTGATTCGATCAGTACATTAAACTTCAAGAAAGTGATATATGATGAGGATTTTGGCGGTGTTGTGAACACAACAGCACGATGCGTGGTCCTAGAAGCATTGTTCTCCAAATCCAAGTTTTTTTAAAGGTAGGTCTGTTTGCTTTAAAAATTATATCGTTAATTATTAATTCATTTAATCGTGTTTCATCATTTGTCGTCATCATCATCATTCGTATTTGGTTGTTGGTCGGTTGTCGTCTGTCGTTTTTCGTCCTTGGTAGTACGTCGTCGTGTTTGTTGTCGGTCGTTTGTCTTTGAACATCCTTTGTTCATTTGTCATCAGTCGTTTTTTTTTCGTTGTTTGTCGTCATCCTTGTCATTTGTTCGTCGGTCGGATTTTTCTCGGTCGGATGTTTTGTTGGCTGTTTTTCTTTGTCGGTTGTTTGTCATCATTTGCCTGTCGTTTATTGTCAGTCGTGTGTCGTCATTCGTCGGTCGGCAGGCCTGCAGATTTGAGGCGAACGACCATTCATTTCGCCTGGAGGTTATCCAAAATGAAAATTCCACAAACAAAAACAGGTCGTGCTTAAGTTTTATAAATGCATGTCTCCTGATAACTAATTCTCACCTTAATATTTGCTCAATCAAGTTCCAAAACAAGACATTAAAATTTATTACGGTAGTTTATTGAGTTGCCCATCTGTAAGGGAGTTAATAATACCGGTTGTAGTGATTATAACAGTTTGTGTAACTCTTCTGCTAACCTACCTTAGTCCAAAATGTGTCCATTGGCACCGCGGTGTATTTGCCGTTCGGCCGCAGTGTGACCGTGTCACAGTTTGTAACTGCAGTGAACTTTGAGCACCGCCGCCGAACGGCAAGTAAACCATGGCTGCACGGCAACTACAACGGGGCCGAAATTCCGCCGAATGGCATGTACACCGTGGTTCGATTTCTGGTTTGTATCGTCTTTTTTCAGTTTAATGAACGTACACCGCGGCAACTACATCATGACCGAATGGCAAGTACACCGCGGGCCAACTGTAGTTAACCGGTGGAGCCACGGTCTAGTTGCATTTCGGCCGCGGTGGCAATGCTAATTTCTCTTGATTAAAAAGACACAATTAACTCATTGACAAGCAAAACAAATGTCATGTTTCGGACAAACGCCGCCAGTGGCGGGCTAACCTAATAGTCTACAATATATTTTGAGAACTACGTATATAAATGTGTGTATATATGTGGGTACTTCATAGAATCGAAAACGGCGTCGCGATTGAGCTCAAATTTCGTATATAACGGTAAAATCCCACGGGGATCGTCTACGTCGCATTTTGGACAAGCTCTGAGCACTCATTATCCACACCCAATCATCAAAATCACCGCGATTGGCACTTCGGGGGTTAATCGCGTTGATAGTTTGAGAGCGTTCATATCCGCAGTGTAGTTGATAAAGAGCGTATGTGCGTAATGTGATTCTTACGTGTGGGTCTGAGCGTGTGCGTTAGTTTACAGACATGTGTTAGTTTACAGACATGTGTGATTCTTACGTACTTCGGGCTTCCTAGGAAACGCGGATCTTAACAGTTTTTTCGCCCTAGGTGATCTTCACCTTGAAACGGGTACTCACAAATGATATAGGGGCATTTTTCAAAAAATGTGGCCGATTTGGGTATTCAAGAATCAAAAAATTATTTCAACGAGATAACATATTTTAGCTGCTTTTCGTGGTTGAGGGTATCCAGTAGAGGATAGTAAAATGCTACCTTAATCACCTCTAGATCCTGTCCGAATCAGGTCCAATGACGATGCACACACACCTAGTGTCCCTACTGTTGCCATTATGTTTTTCAATGTAAATATGATTTTGAGTGATATAGAGGTGGAAAATAACATATGCGCAACATGTGCATTGTGTGGTAATCAGAATTTGCCAAAATAAACACCAAAATATGATGAGTATAACGAGTTATGATAATGTATATGTGATATGCATACATTTCCGATATCCAGGTATCGAGTTTTCTCGACCTGAAATGGTGTGCATTTCTGTTTGATTACGGCCATATATTTTTCCGAAGATTAAGGTAAATACTCCACAATTCTATGGGGATGAGGGAATCCAATTCAAATTAATCTTGATAAGACAGAAAAACTCGACGGTAACAGATGGGACAAGCCAATAACTGGAGAGACACTTGACGTAACATAAGGGACAGTTTTATTATGAACATACTTGTGGAAACATTATTTCCAACAATAAAACAAAATGTCACTTTCCATAAGTGAACGAGACCCAACTGGACGAAATGCGTACCAGACCTGGAAACAAAATGTATTAAACGATAGTCTGAAGCATATTAGCCTATCATTTGGTAACAGGAAGGACTGGTAGTAACAGGAAGGACACATATATACCAAATGTGACCAACAACACAATATAGTATGCGATCCGGCATAGGATAACTAAAAGCTAACGTTCTGATCGTCAAATATAGGTGCAATTGATGACATTTATGACATACACGCCGCAATTGGTCTCCGGTAACAGGAAGGACATTAGCGTAAAAATAGCATATTGGCAATTCATATTTGTTGTCAGACTATAACCGTGGATTTATTTTTCGTATGATGTATTATTGCAGAACTGTGTGACAATTTTAACTATAAACAGAGATCACATACTGGTAATGTCATATTGATACAATACAGAGTGACAGTAAGCAAGACACACATGAACATTGTGTTTAATTATAGTATTGAAATGATAATACATTTCGCACGATGTTAATTGACACCATGCGCAAAATTTGATAAAATTACCTTCGTCCGACGCATACATGCGTACATCTGTTGTATCGTGAACAAAATATGTTTTGTTTGAAATTCCACTAATCAGGGGGGGGGGTCAGGAATAAATTTCCGGATGCTAGGCGCTTTTTTATTTTTCTGCCCTGTTGGTACTCACCATCCCCTATTTTGTTCCCCATTCTGTGATAGGGATCCACCCCTCTAAACTGCTTCAAATGGCTATTTACTCAGTTATCGTGATCTTATCTGATCAATGTTCCATATAATGATTATAGAAGCATTCCTTCTTTTATTTACCAACAAGAATAATGTTGGCTGTATGGTATGCTGGTGGATTGACATTTAAAGTCCAAGATGGCAATGTTTGTTTGAAACAAAGTTTGGGGAAAACATGGAGGCTCCCTTCTAGAGGTCACGTCGAAGATCCATATGAAGTTTTGGTGACGAGTGGATGAGAAATGTAACCTGCAAAGTGCACTAAAGGATTTGGTCATACAAAGAGTAAAATCCAAGATGACTGCCAGCGGACATATTTTTCATAAAAAAGTCATTCAAATTTGGCAACTCCCATCTAGAGGTGACCCCAGATCTATATACCGAAGATCGTTGAAATCGGTCAAAGTTTGTTCTAACACCTTTGTTTTATTTTATTATGTTTTTTAGAATATTCTATTTTTATTTGAAGAGTTCAGTGAAGAGTTTACATTTTTTTTAAGAATCTATTTTTGTGTTGTTTTCATTTATATCAGGTTGAATAAATCATTTTTATTAGAACTATTTAAATCTGAGCCTTTTCGTGTCTATGTGCATTGATAGATCCTTGATGAAAACATTTAGCAAGCTGACCTTTTTATTGCCACTTGGTGTCATCCATCATTATTAACTGATGGTGAACTCAAACCCCCCTACCAAGAGTTAAGTACACACCTATTACATACATGTAATATAAGCATTCTTAAAACCTTATGTCCCATCATTTTGAAGACAATTGATTCGAGGAAAAAAGTTACAGGGCCAGGAAAAAATGTGTCAGTCGGGCTGTTGAAAGATTCACCCACCCACCCGCCTAGTGTTCGGAAAAAATTTGCAGACCCCCCCCCCCCCCCCCCCCCCCCCACCTGCTGTAACTGGCTTTAAATTAAATTTTGATTTGGTTACTAGACAGGTTTAGATTGAACATCTTCTGACGTCTGCAGCATTGCAGGTGGTCATGTACAATGGTAGTGCACCTTTTACTACTAGTATGTTGATAGCTAATATCCAGTTAACACCGTTTGCTCATTGTTATTTGTTTACACACGAGTAGCGGTCTCGTTAAATACTGATTATAGTAAACTCTGTATATTTCGTGTATGTCGTAGATGAATAATGGAATCGCTGCGCAATGATGGAGATACTTTGGAATTAGAATATAGTACCTCACAATTAAATGACTTTTCACATACATGTACATGTACCTTGTGCATGACAGCAGTAATTCAATTTCGTGAGTTTTTGAAATCATAGCATATCAGCAGGTCTACCAGCATCATAGCATATTAGCAGGACCACTTGATCAGGTGTGTGTCTATATCTGACAGTTTACACGGGTTTGTGTTGGGCATGGGAATTGGCCCTAAGTGAATTTATGTGAAAACTGTTTAATCATTGCAAATGAGCACGTATACTTTCATTTACTGGATCTCAATCAAGTATAATATATAGAAAACATTCTATATCAAAATGAGTGCGTGGAAAACATAAATGGAAGGCGTTCTGCAAGGAAAAACAAATATATGTCAATTCATTGCCAAAAATAACAACTGTGTAATCTATTGTCACTGCTGTTACCGCAATGTCCCTCCTGTTACCACATCCAGCATTATCTGACTGAGACAGGAATGATGAGTAAAATCTGTGAAAATATTGATGTTATAAGCCAGGAACCAGAGGATGGTGATGTCAAAATCATTACGACATGCAAACCAATACTTACTCATGCCATTTTTTTTTTATTTTGTCCATGCTGTTACCAAAGTGTTCCCTACTGTTACAATTTAAAAGGTAACAGTAGGGACGGTAACAGTAGGGACGTTTCGGGTTTATAAAGGGGATTCCTACCGGTCGTCCATTGTTATGTAACAAAATGTATTGTGTTGCCCCACGGGGATCACATTGGACAAAACTAAGAAGAGAAACATTTGTGGAATAATAAACTCACATACCTGTATCTATCGGTAACAGTAGTGACACACTCCCAATGTACTCACCTGTCTGATGAATGATACAGTCAATACGGGCAAATTAATTGCACCGACCAGCGGATAACAGTTGTTTAGCCATGTGTATTGATGTGTAGTACTGGAAACCAATTTGCACTTCCTCATTCGCCAATGCCAGGACTGTTGTATTATGTGTTTCTCTCTTGGTAACAGTAGAGACCACCAATCGTGGGACAGTTTTGTGACCTAAATTATGTTACTTGACTTGGTATAAATTGTGCATATTTTGTGATTTATGATCGGGCGTGTTACATATGATGCAAATTGTCTAATAAAGTGGTATTTAATGGTCATATTTTATACAAAAATGTCTGTTTTTGGGGAGATTTCGGAAAATGGGACAGGCATAATTGGCCATTTTGGCCATATTACGAGCCTCTGGATTGTAGAGATATCAAGGAGCCGATGATATAGGGTCTGCAACAAGTCGACCCCATCCCATATTATATTTCAAAATAAAAAAAAATGTGATAATTAATAAACTTTTCCAAAAATAAATGGTGATGGACAGAAATAGGCCACTTCTTTTGAAAAATGCCCATATATGTGTGTGTCCTTTATAGACTCGAACTGATTGATCTCAAACTTGCTACCTACGGGAAGTGTCGTGGACGGGTTAAATAGTGACCCCGAACTGACCCTGACCTTGAAAATTATCAATTCAAGGTCAAATCGAGTAAAAAACAAAAAAATTAATTAAAAAATTTGAAATTAAAAAAAATAATAAAAAAAATTAAAAATTGTCATGTTTCTGACGAACGCCGCCAGTGGCGGGCTAACCTGCTAATCTATATATATATTTTGAGACTTCCGTATATATATATCTATATATGTGTGTATATGTGTATGTGGGTACTTCATAGAACCGAAAACGGCTGCGCGGATCGAGCTCAAATTTCGTATATAAGTGTAAAAAACCACGGGGGTCGTCCGCGTCGTATTTTGGACAAGCTCAGAGCACCGCTTCTCCCTGTCCAGTCACAAAAATGGCGCCGTGGGGGTTAACACTCCTTATATCTTCCATATTGGGAGATGTAACCGGTTGACGCTCTTTATAGTCATCGACGTATTGATCTAAGAGGCGTAACTCTACATTTTTTATTAGTTTTCGCAATGTGATTCTTACGTCTGGGGTCTCGGCGTGTGCGTCATTATACAGACATGAGCGTGTTGTATGATTTTTACGCACTCAGGGCTTCCTAGGATTGCGGATCGGGTCAGTTTTTCCGCCCTAGGTGATTTTCACCTTGAAACGGGTACCCACAAATCATATATATGCGTGTTGCGTGATTCTTACGTACTTAGGGCTTCCTATGAACGCGGATCGGGTCAGTTTTTTCACCTCGAAAAGGGTACCCACAAATTATATATATGTGTTCATGTGTCCTTTATAGACTCGGACCGATTGCGCTCACACTTGCTACCTACGGGAAATGTCATGGACGGGTTAAATTGTGACCCCGACCTGACCTTGACTTTGAAAATGATCAATTCAAGGTCAAATCGGGTAAAATATTGAAAAACCAAAAATTCATTCAAAAATATAAAAAAAAATTAAATTAAAAAATTAAATTAATTAAAAAAATTATGTTTCTGACGAACGCCGCCAGTGCCGGGCTAACCTGCTAGTCTATATATATATTTTTAGACTTCCGTATATATATGTGTGTGTATATATGTGTGTGGGTACTTCATAGAATCGAAAACGGCTGCGCGGATCAAGCTCAAATTTCCTATAAGGGTAAAAACCCACAGGGATCGTCGACGTCGCATTTTGGACAAGCTCTGAGCACTCAATCTCCACTCCCAATAATCAAAATCACCCTAAACACGGCGGGGGTTAATCGGGTTGATATTCGCTCGCGATCCAAGAGGCGTAACTCTACATTTTTTTATATCTTTATATGTATATTTTTATATCCATATTCACTTCAAACTGCTAAACCCTTTGAGCCAAAACTTGCTAATACCTTCCAAAATATAGAATTTACATTATCTCATATATACAATTCTTGTTACGGCTGAAAATCTTAGTCTATTTTCGTAACATTCATATAAACAAGCGCTAAACTTACACCCCTCAATTCGTGCCAACTCACGCACCTTATATGACTGCTAAAATTTAGTAAATACGAGGCACTGTGATACGTCCCAGAATCTGACGGGACTTCCACTGCCTCAAGCCGTGAATGCCAACAATAACGACATTGTTGGACTCGCCAAGCCGTGGATGCCAACAACAACGACTTTATTGGCGAGAAAACACACAAAGCTATTTTCTCTTTACGGCAATGTGAGAATTTTCGGGTGGCCCCAAGCCGTGAATGCCAACAACAACGACATCGTTGGCATACCTCTTTTAGGGACGGGAATCATAATTCCTCTTGATTAAACAATTTTTCATCGGGTCTGTTCTTTCCGCCCGATGTACCTTAAATCTTTTAGGAACGGGTACCATAATTTCTCGTGATTAAAAAGGCACAATTAACTCATTGAAAAGCAAAAGAAATGTCATGTTTCGGACCAACGCCGCCGGTGGCGGGCTACCCTACTAGTCTACTATATATGTTGAGACTTCCGTATATATGTGTGTATATGTGTGTGGGTACTTTATACAATCGAAAACGACAGGTCAGATCGAGCTCAAACTTTACATATTAGGGTTAAAACCCACGGGGATCGTCAACGTCGCATTTTGGACTAGCTCTGAGCACTCATTCTCCACTCCCAATCATCAAAATCACCGCATACGGCACTTCGGGGGTTAAGGCATCAACGATCTTTATATTGACCATATTTGGAGTTGTTAACCAACTAACGCTCTTTATTGCCATCGGCAGTTTGCTTGGTTTTGTTTACCGAGCGACGACGGCCATTCATTCGAACAGTGCGTTAGTCGCATTCATTCGATAGCTTCGGCAGTTTGCTTGGTTTTGTTTACCGAGTGACATCATTCGATAGCATTCTTTTCCTACGGCCATTAATTCGATCAGTTGTTTACTGTCATTCATTCGATAGCCTTGCATTCATTCCATCAGTGCATTTTCTGCAAAAGTCAGACTGCTTTCGATCAAACAATATCTCTGTCGCGCTCATATTTCGTCATCTCTACGAATCCACTGCAATCGACCTATTTTTAGAATGCAACATATGTCGCGTTGGGAGGGGGTGCACTGCGGGATTAACTTAAATATGTTTTCTCTTGGAAGAAGCTAATTTCTGTTCGCGTTGGTGATGGGGGTGCACGGCGTGATTAACTTAAATATGTTTTCTCTTGGAAAAAGCTATTTCTCGCTGTTTCATTGTATAATCTTACGGGACTTCCACGAATTTTCGGGTGGACCCAAGCCGTGAATGCCAACAACAACGACAAATGTTGGACTTTGTTGGCCATACGGCAATGTGAGAATCTTCGGGTGGCCCCAAGCCGTGAATGCCAACAACAACGACATTGTTGGCATACCTCTTTTAGGGACGGGTATCATAATTCCTCTTGATTAAAAAGACAGAATTAACTCACTGAAAAACAAAAAATGCAAACAAAAATGTCATGTTTCGGACCAAGGCCAGTGGCGGGCTAACCTGCTAGTCTACTATATATTTTGAGAACTATGTATATTTGTGTGTATATATATGTGTATATAAGTATGTGGGTACTTCATAGAATCGAAAACGGCTGGTCGGATCGAGCTCAAATTTCGTATATAAGTGTAAAAACACACGGGGATCGTCAACGTCGCATTTTGGATGAGCTCTGAACACTCCTTGACCCTTAAAGTGCGACCTGTGTTGGATACAATGGGTTTCGCTATCGATTCGCTCGCGATCCAAGAGGCGTAACTCTTCATTTTTATATCTGTATATATATATTTTTATAATCATATTCACTTCAAACTGCTAAACCCTTTGAGCCAAAACTTGCTGATACCTTCCAAAATATAGAATTTACATTTTCTGATATATACATTTCTTGTTACGGCTGAAAATCTTAGTCTATTTTCGATACATACATATAAACAAGCTATAAACTTACACCCCTCAATTCGTGCTAACTCACGCAGCTTATCTCGCTACTGAAAGTTCAGTAAATACGAGGCATTGTGATACGTCCCCGAATCTGACGGGACTTCCACTGCCTTGTCCTTTGACCATATCGTAAAGGTGGGGTCACCCACAAGCCGTGAATGCCAACAACAACGACATTGTTCGACTTTGTTGGCGAGAAAATAATTACTAAATCCACACAATGCTATTTTCTCTTTACGGCAATGTGAGAATCTTCGGGTGGCCCCCCAAGCCGTGAATGCCAACAACAACGACATTGTTGGCGAGAAAATAATTAAATACACACAATGCTATTTTCTCTTTACGGCAATGTGAGAATCTTCGGGTGGCCCCCAAGCCGTGAATGCCAACAACAACGACATCGTTGGAATAACTCTTTTAGGGACGGGTATCATAATTCCTCTTGATTAATAAGACAGAATTAACTCATTAAAAAATGAGTGTTGGGTGATTCTTATGTCTGTTGTTCATAGGAACGGGGAAAATTTTCATCGGGTCAGTTCTTTCCGCCAGATGTACCTTAAATTATACCTCTTTTAGGGATGGGTACCATAATTTCTCTTGATTAAAAAGGCACGATTAACTCATTGAAAAGCCTAAAAAATGTCGTGTTTCGGACCAACGCCGCTATTGGCGGGCTAACCTGCTTGTCTCCTATATATTTTGAGACTTCCGTATATATATATATGTGTGTATGTGGGTACTTCATTGAATCGAAAACGGCTGGTCGGATCGAGCTCAAATTTCGTATATAAGTGTAAAAACACACGGGGATCGTCAACGTCGCATTTTGGACAAGCTCTGAGCACTCCTTGACCCTTAAAGTGCTACCTTCGTTTGGATAGAATGGGTTTCGCTATTGATTCGCTCGCGATCCAAGAGGCGTAACTCTACATTTTGTATATCTGTATATGTATATTTTTATATCCATATTCACTTCAAACTGCTAAACCGTTGAGCCAAAACTTGCTAATACCTCGCAAAATATAGAATTTACATTTCCTGATATATATATTTCTTGTTACGGCTGAAAATCTGAGTCTATTTTCGATACATTCATATTTTTAAGAAATAAATTACACCCTTCAATTCGTGCTAACTCACGCAGCTTATCTCGCTACTGAAAGTTCGGTAAATACGAGGCATTGTGATACGTCCCCGAATCGGACGGGACTTCCACTGCCTTGTCATTTGCCCATCTCGTAAAGGTGGGATCACCCCAAGCCGTGAATGCCAACAACAACGACAATATTTGGGTGGCCCCCAAGCCGTAAATGCCAACAACAACGACTTTGTTAGCGAGAAAATAATTTAATACACACAATGCTATTTTCTCTTTACGGCAATGTGAGAATCTTCGGGTGGCCCCCAAGCCGTGAATGCCAACAACAACAACGACATACCTCTTTTAGGGACGGTATCACAATCTACTATATATTTTGGGAACTATGTATATATATATGTGTGTATATATGTGGGTACTTCATAGAATCGAAAACGGCTGGTTGGATCGAGCTCAAATTTCGTATATAAGTGTAAAAATCCACGGGGATCATCCATGTCGCATTTTGGACAAGCTCAGAGCACCGCTTCTCCCTTGCCAGTCACAAAAAATGGCACCGTGGGGTTTAACACACCAACGCTCCTTATATCTTCCATATTGTGAGATTTAATCGGTTAACGCTCTTTATATGAGGCGTAACACTACATTTTTTATATCTGTATGACGGGAACTACATAGCCGTGAATGCCAACAACACTGATTCTTTTACGGACGGGGACCATTAGTTAATATAGCCGTGAATGCCAACAACGACATAATGCCAACAACAACGACTATTTTAGGGACGGGTTACATTAGTTAATATAGCCGTGAATGCCAACAACAATGACATATGCTATTTTCTCTTTACCGCAACGGCCAAATGCATTTATCTTGATTAAAAAAGGCAGAAAAATGTGTGTTGTCTGATTGTTATGTCTGTCGTTCCTAGGAACGTGGGACATTTTCTTCGGCCTCTTTTAGGGACGGGTACTGCGTGCTGTCTGATTATTATGTCTTCTTCACCTTAATCGGGTAAAATAAGGTCTAATGGGGTAAAATATTGAAAAACCAAAAATTAAATAAAAAAATTAATCAAAACAATTAATTCAAAAATCCAGTAAATTACAAATGCACGATCAACTCATGTTATAAAAAAAAAAATAATATTAACTAATTGAAAAAAAAAATTTAAATTAAAAAATTAATTAAAAATTGTCATATTTCTGACGAACGCCGCCAGTGGTTTTATATAGTCATGAAACGACGAGAAATTAACTTCTGTTCTTCTGAGAAAAAGTTGTTAGAGTCAGAGTCAGAGTTTGGGGTGGGTGGCAGTTGTCCACGTCAGGATATCTTCCCCCACCTAGCACCTACATCACAACAAAATCATCGAATAATTGTATTGCTTATGTTGCTTTATTTTGTCATGAAACAGCGAGAAAGTAACTTCTTTTGAGAAATATTTATTTGAGACAGGGTTTGGGTGGGGGGGAAGATGTCCAGGTCAGGATACCTCCCCCACCCAGCACCTACATGACAAACAAATCATCTTATGGTTTTATCGCTTATTTTGCTTTACAGTCATGAAACGGCGAGAATTAATTAACTACTTCCGAGAAGAAGTTGTTTGAGTCAGGATTTGGTGTGGGGGAAGAGGTCCAGGTCAGGATATCTCGCTATTTTGCTTTATATAGTCATGAAGCAGCGAGAAATTAACTTCTTCTGAGAAAAAGCTGTTTGAGTCATTCCTGGGCTTGTGGTGGGGGAGATGCCCATGTCAGGATATCTCCTCCCACCCAGCACCTAGATGACAAAAAAATCATCTTATGATTTTATTGCATATTTTGCTTTATATATTCATGAAACAGCGAGAAGGTAACAGGATATCCCCTCCCACCCAGCACCTACATGACAAAAAAATCATCTTATGGTTTTATCGCTTATTTTGCTTTACAGAGTCATGAAATGCCGAGAAATTAACTTCTTCGATAAAAAGTTGTTTGAGTCAGGGTTTAGGGTGGGGGAGAGATGTCTAAGCTAGGATATCCCCCAGCACCTACATGACAAAGATGATTTTTTTGTCATGCAGGTGCTGGGGGGATATCCTGACTTGGTGATTATACTTTACGATTTATCGTAAACATGTTTGAGATTTATCAAAAAGGTTTGTGATTTATTGCAGATATATTGTTATGTGTTGGCGCTAATGGCATTGAACCTCATAATAAATCAGACATCTTAAACAAGTCTGGATGAACCACAAATCGATCTATAATAGCATGGTCTCGCTAAAATAGATTGCTCGGTCTTTCACAGCCAAGATGCAAGGAGAGAAAACCAGTACTTAAAACAAAATTTATTCTGATCTCTGTTGGACATTATTTACTGAGAATATTCAAAACTAAAACAACTTCGCGAAAAATCACAAACAACTTTACGATAACTCCCAAACCTTTGCGATAAATCTCAAACATCTTTACGATAACTATTTGGTCATTATAATTTGCGATTTATTGCAAAGATGTTTGAGATTTATCACAATAGCCCGATCAGGTTAAAATAGACCAATCGTTCTTTCACAGCCAGCATGTATCTGGGATAAGGGGAGTCACTCTAAACGGTTCTATTATTATCGATCAACCAATACTTCAAAAACAAAATTAATTCTGATTTTTTTCATCAAGACACCATATAATTATTTACTAAGAACATTCATATTTAAAACAACTTTGCGACAAATCGAAAACATATTTCTGATAAATCGCCAACTACCGTACTTGGCGATTTATCACAAAGGTTTGCGATTATTCTCAATGATTGAATTATATTGTTATATGTGGGCACTAATGGGATTGAACCGTATAACCATTATCAATCAGATATCTTAAACAGGTCTGGGTGAACCACTTACCGATCTATAATAGAATAAAATAAACCGATCGGTCTTTCACAGCCAGCATGCATCCGGGATAAGGGGAGTCACTTTAAACTATTTTATTGTTATCTCTCCACCAATACGTACACAAAATTAATTCTGATTTCTTTTGCAAGAAACCAAATAATTATTTACTGGGAATATTTAAAATAAACATACCTATATACTAGTCCCCTGCGAACCGTTCGAGGTTCGGTTCGATTCGAAACCGCTGTGATGATTCGGTCTGGTTCGAAATCTGAATGATACTATGAGTTTATGCTTACAATGTTTACATTGGACCTAATTAATTTGATCATTACTTCGGTGGGGTAACTGGGTGATATTTCGTTGAAGAGGTCTTTTGGCATAATCGCTTTATTCTGTTCCCGCTAAATGGTCCATTAGCACATGTCAAATTCGGAAAAATTATTTAGTAAAACTATAAGATTTCTGGTGTTCCATCTCAGTCTGTGGTCAAAGTTTGTTTTATTCCAATTATTATACTAATATACATATGATTATACCTCACTAACAAGACTACAAGTTATTATTATGGATGCATACATAAATAGGGAACTAACAAGCCTTTTTGAATTCCGTAAACTGGCTGAAACGGGTATATCTGGGCAGCAATTCAGTGTCTCAAATTGGATTCAACCAATCACTGTGAGGAGACGGTGTGGTCATTGTTTATCGGCACAAATGATTGACATTATGTTACCCGATGAACTTTGTCTTGTGACTGTGTGATACGGCTGCATGATTTGATCTTTGTCGTGTGTTTTCACAGTTATAAATTGATGGTCGAGTGCTTTTGTGTCTTGCTACAATTTGAATTTAGCTGCTAGTTAATAGTTACTGAGTGTCCTTATTACAATAATAATATTCCGTACGGGTGCTTAATTAATTTACAAGAGAAAAATTCCCTCTACACAGTGCTATTTGAGACCCGACATTTATTACTTTTATGATAAAAAAAATCGTAAGTCCCTTGCGAAGAAAACCCAGAAAAGATCAGAACACAAAATGCGGAGCTATGAAACCAAAGTCGCTGACGGATAAACAGCATATCCATCTCCAATATAAAACAGTTCTGTATTATGTAATTATCTTATGGTGTAGATGGTCAATACTTAAACAACCGTTGATTTTACTATAATAATGTCCACTAACTGTTCTGATTTTCCACTTTACATATCATGTCATTGAGTCTACAACAACACGGTCGTGTTTGGGTTCGAGGTTCGGGTTCAATTCGAAACCGAGACAAGTGTTTCGGTTTCAAGGTTCGGTTCGATTTAAAATCAAAGGTTCACAGGGCCCTACTATATACAGACATTCAAACAAACAGATTCAAATTGTCAAGAAATTTAGGGATCCCTCTCTTACAACACTGAGCACTGTGCCAGGAATACCGATCGGTCTATTTTAGCCCGATCAGGCTATTATAGTTCAGCTGTGGTTCCCTCAGACCTTTTGTTATACCATAATAAATATCGCGTAAATAGTATGTAATTGTTGTAGTTCCTACGCTATAGTATGTGAACAAAGCCAAATTATGTTCGAGAACCTGTTGTAAAGTATGTAAGTAGCGTGCGATAAGCAAAATAGTCAACAATGGGGAGACCACTCTAATGAACTTTGGTTAATTAAAACTGGCACCATGTTGTTTGCAAAATACTGTAATAGTGCTCACTAGTCCTCGCCGCAAGATTTTGGTGTTGAATCGTTCACCGAAATCACTCTCGCAAAACAAATAGCCACGGTGTTGAGTGTTTTCCTTATCGTACACTTCCTATGTGCTGTATCGGTATATGAACAAACAAACAAACCTCACACAAAGAAAGTTTAATGTATTTAATATATGATCCAGTTTGGTACAACCATAGTGAATAAATTATTCTCCATTCGCAGCAATGCGTCATCGAGTCAATGTCATTGCCTGATCACCAGAGCCATATAATGTAGAATTTCGCGAATATGGTTTCCAATTGTGGAAGAGGTTATTTCATAGCAAAGCGGAAATGTCCGAACCGTTCAGCATAATAGCCACGCATGTTTTGATAAGAACATGATGCATCTGGAGTCCTGGACATTGGAATGGTCTACATGTACATGTATGTATACAGCTAATCTCTAATTAACCCACAAAACGGCGTTGACCACATATAAAACCGCGTTGTTGAAGCTATTAACCATGGCCAATCCTACCATGGCCGACCTTCGTACCTTCTTAAAGTCAGCATTATAACCACCACATAGTGTATATTTCTGGCATGGCTTGACGCTGCATTGATGATGCAATTGCGAATGTCGGTCAGTGACCAACTTCGAATGTTGATTATACTGTAAACAAATTATTAATTGAAATATTGTTCTGTGTATAGTTAACAGGGTGCATGGACTGGGTGTAAGGTGGCCATGTGAAAAATTAATGCGGAGTACATTAGTCGCAAAATATTATTAATAGTACCGGTACTGTAGAAAGATTACCTGCGGTTGCCACATGTCAACCACTTGACCGTGGTTGAACGGCGGTACGGTATAACAGCTGTCATTAACGCCCTACAACCTTGTTAAATGGGACGATTAATTAGAGCATAGCTGTAGTACGTTACTAAAAGCGTGTGATGGATTCAGTGATAATGTGTGTCCCAAAATTGGATCCGTATCTCCGAGATTATCCGTCATTCCATAAATGTATCACAACAATATCACAGCGTCATCCGGCGTTTCGATCAAAAGAATAACAGACTCCGCAACTGGACGATATGTCATGGCGACATGGTTCTCAAATCACGTTTCGATGAAAATTGAAGAATATGATCCATCGTCCTTTGTACTTGTACGTTGTAGTCAACAAACTTGTGAGTGACTCATGAGTCATGACTGATCTGTGACGTAATACCGTAATTATGACTAATTGTACGTTTCGTAATCCTAGTCACCAGTGGGTGTGGTGTGAAACTTAAGTATCTGCCTTTTGAAATTCACAACATTGTCGTGCATGTCAACTGTAATCCCACTGCACTCACTGATTTGAGTGATTTTGTCAGTCTCAAATCACTGAAAATTGCTGAGATTTTACACTCACAGAGGAAAATAGCAATGATTAGCAGTCCGTTATCTTGTCCCTTTCATACACAAACATAATCCAGACAGTGCTAACAACATTTCGGGTTATTAAGAAGCAATTTTATGTCCAGTTATTTGCTAATACAATCTAAACAAGAGAAGTTTACACGAACAAATCCACGTGGGTCATATATACATCGGAAGAACAATTATTTCAATTTTTCGTTCGTACTATATAAACCTCGTACCGGAACCATAAGCGCAGTGCTATACTATGGCTCTGAATGATAATTTTATAGTTTATGTGACACTTTCAATACAATAAGCTATGAGTTATAATACGTAGCTTATGTTCAGTAGCTAAATGTCTACTTATATATATTTTTTTTTCATTGTCAAGTTGACTACCTCAATATTAGTCAGGATTACTCGTGGGACGGTACTGGTATAGTCAAAATTACTCCAAATATCTATGACTAACCCAAAGATAGTCATATTGACCAGTTAATTCTCTCAGTGCATAAGATGATTTTTTTGTCATATAGGTGCTGTTTGGGGGGGGGAGATATCCAGACATGGATTTCCCCCCACCCCAAATCCTGACTCAAACAATTTTTTCTCGGAAGAAGTTAATATCTCGCTGTTTCATGACTATAAAAGCAAAATAAGCGATAACACAATAAGATGATTTTTGTTTTCATTGGCGGGGGGGGGGGGGGGTATCCTGACATGAATATATTTCCCCCCACTCCAAACCCTGTCTCAAACAAAGTTTTCTCAGAAGAAGTTACTCTTTCACTGTTTCATGACTATATACTAGTAAAGCAAAATAAGCAATAAAATTATACGATGATTTTTTTGTCATGTAGGTGCTGTTGGGGGAAGATATCATGACCTGGACATCTGCTACCCACCCCAATCTCTGACTTGAACAACTTTTTCTCGGAAGAAGTTAATTGCTTGCTGTTTCATGACTATATAAAGCAAAATAAACGATAAAACCATAAGATTATTTTGTGGTCATGTAGGTGCTGGTTTGAAGAAAAATACATTTAATTAAAACAAAAATTAATTTCTGACCCTTTCAGGAACAAACAGTAAGCAAGAAAAAAAATCTCTTTTTTTTAAATAAAAACAATATATATTATTTCTGTTTGTGGCGGTTTCAATGGTTGTGATTATTTTAACAGCAATACCCATCGCCAATGATTACCGATCTTTAACAAGATCCTCATGGACATATTTTATAATTTTCTTCAACGTCTGGGGTGACAACCCGCCAATAGACCACGGTATCATAACCGAACGGCATGTACATGTATCGTAACACCACCGCAGTGACCGTTTCCACACCACTGCCATTGTCAATTCATTAACATCGACACATCACATTCATTATAATTACATTTCAGTCAATTCACATTTTCAACTGCATATACCTGTAAACCAATTTCATCATTGTTTTCTTCATTAAAGGTAATTGCAAATTCATCGTTGATTCCATCATCTCAACATTTCATTAAAGTGAGACTTTATGTTCACACACATCGATTCATTCAGGCAGCATTTTCCATTTTTACACTGCTCATTGCATTGACCGTCTTCAAAGAGGAAAATCTATAATTCTATATCATCATTAACTATTAACGCGACATTTCTTTTCCACCCAACCATATCATGACAAAATAATCCATTACAAATTTAAACCTGTACTTGTGGTAATGTGATTGCAGACATCGAGGACCTGTTGGTCTAGTTGAATTCACTGTGGGCATAATTTTGTTTAGACGTGCATGGGTAGATAGGCTTGAGACCCCACCACAGTTCAATTCACATCATGTTCTCAGCTATTATTTTCTGATGTTCGAACTTTAGTCATATGTTTGGACTGATCATAACCATGATTTTAATGCTGTGTTTGAATATTTCACAAGATGGTCAATGTCAGGTACTACGGTAGTAACCCGGCTGACTATTTACGAATATCTCAATTCAAGTTATAACATGGTATTTTAGTGTGATGGTACAGAGATCTCTCCGAGTGGTGTAGCACATATAGTACGTAACATCAATTTAGTATTGTAATAATTAACTTGATGATCACCTTGGTGGTTTCTCCATTACGTGTCACGTACGATCATATTAAGTTATTAGATCCGACATCCATTTTTCCATAATGGGCATAAAACATAAACCAACTAAAGATTCAGTCAGTAGATGAACTCACTATCTACACACTTCTCAACAACTTAAACAAAATTAATTAGGCACGTGAATAAAGCAGATATAAAGAGGAGATTTAGACTGTAAAACGACATATCTTTAAACTTGAGTCGCTATTAGTTACCGACTGTCAGCTGAATTATATAATTGTCAGACGTTCCCGTTGAGTCGAAACTGTTTTATACGATTAATAGTTCGTACGTTAACTTCTCACAAGCGTGATAACTCTATTAATTAATCTAGTTGTAAACATCAGAACTTAATATGATTAGTTTACGTTTATAATATTAAGGGGTATTGCACACTGTATAAGGTACGAATAATGGTTTTGTTAAACCTTAAAGGGGGACTGTACACTAACTCCGGCCATTTATGGGACCATCTCCTTTTATACTTAACAGAATATATGCAACCGATGAATGAATTTGAGCTATGGATTATGGCAAAACACACTTGTATTTTCTATGAACGATGCAAATAACATGGTAAATATAATGAACATTTTCATTATAATTAACATGTTGTTTGCATCGTTTATAGAGCAATTATCGTATTTTGCACTAATCCATGGCTCAAATGCATTCATTTGTCGCATATATTATGTTGAGTATAAAAGGAGATGTTCCCATAAATGTCAGAATTTAGTGTACAGTACCCCTTTAATGCTTAACATAACAATTTGTCCTCGTATAACTAGATCGCGTAGTTCAACTCATATCGTTTGGTGAATTATGCTGTGAACCTTATTAGGCACGATGTACATGTGTATATATACATACAGTCAATCGGATTACACACACACTCGCATGGTTCGCGCCAAAAATAGTTATCTAGCGACTCAAGTTCGCAGTTTACCGTTTTAGAATATAAACCTCCCGAGATGGCGTTGTATGTATCACCTTCCCATTGTATCCGGAATCCTATGCCTGTACCGTCACTATCTGTGTCGAAATCAGCGCTGAACCCGTTTCCAATGATCACGATTGGCTTGGGGACGGTTGATCCACAGAACTCTGCAATTAAAAATGTGCAACTTTGTTGTAAAATATAGATATGGCCAGGAACCTACATTGCTGATATAATCTCGAGAACGATGCTTCCGAAATTAGGATAACTGATATATGGAACTCATACAGCGGTTGGTATATGCTATGGTTATGTCAATTTTATGAACATCGATTATATAGTTAAGGTCACAGATGTGCGTTTGCTGTTCAAAATAGGGACGATGTAACACTATCCAATAACAGTTGTAAGCCGCGAGTATATTAAAATAACTTAGTTTGTAATTTCCAGGAACAATTATCTCTCCTGATTAAAGTGTCTAAAAGGAGATGGAATTTCAGTAGTGGAGAAGAAGACGAAGACAAACACCACTTCCTTCTGACCTACTCAACTCTAACAGATACCAGAGAAAAAATGAATATCAACTACTATGTTCTGCTGACTTTACTCGGCTCAATGATCAGCAGAAGATACAAGCCATCTTAGATATCACTAAATTGGATCCATCCATCAAAACAATCAGCAGTATGTTTAACCTGGCAGCCAATCGATACTGCTACATGATGCACTGTTCCAGACAGAAGAGATTCATCGACATGGCCAGAGAAACACGAACTAGCAAAAGGATCAATGGAATCCAGGCACACACATAAATATCTATTTTATACAGCTGTTTTATACAGTCATTAACAGATCTCAAGCTGGTCTCGGGGAAACTTGTACATATGAAACCCATTTGGATGTACACATCTGGTCTATATTTTAACTACATGTACCTGTTACTCCAAAAGGAGGTTACTCAAATATGAGTGTAAAGAAGAGGTAAGTAAGTAAGTAAGTAGTAAATTGATGGGCCATATGTGCCCCTTTGTCTGTATTGCACGTGTATGTTAATATTATGCCTACAAGGGGATATTTGAACCATTAAAGCATATTAGAAGACTGCGCGTCATACTGAGTCATCAAGGCAGAGATGTTCGTCGCTTTGAAAACTGATGTAGAGCAAATATTGGGCATTATGGATTGTTTAGTGCTTGCAATGTCTATATGTATAAAAATATCGGGCATTATATGTATTGTTTGATTCTTGCAGTGCCTATATATCACTGCGTACATTCGATAACCGAAAGTGGAATACGAAAATGTGAAATATACCCCTCAGAATCAACAGCACGATAAGTAGGTCGGCTTTTAATTACTCTCTCAGTATTATGGGAATGTTAAACAATGGCATTTTCCGTATACGCTATAATGTCCAAGTACATACAGCAGATATACGACATTTTCGAAGCTGGTAGTGCTATTTTGATACACAATAGTACACACCTTTAATTTTGTAGCATTCATGCTAATGGAATCGCATATCTAATGTTATGTGCATGTTTATCAGTTACTGATTGATATCAGATTTGTTGGTTCTGAAGCAACATTAAGGGCATTGAATAGCTAATAGCATGTGCATGTGCATAGGTTACTGAGTGATATCAGGTTGGTTGGTTCTGAAGTAGGATAAAGGGAATAACATAGATAAAATAGTGATGTGTGCATGTTTATTGGTTACTGAGTCGTGTCAGGTCCTGAACAGCTGCGTATATCCTCATCACAATTTCCATGTGACTCCCTTCCTATTACATCCGAACCAACCTAACTTTTAATAACCATTGTAATCAATAGCAGCTACATGGTAGGTACCATAGCTGAGATATGTGGACATGTTTCTTTCTATGCAGGATGTATACCCAAGTTAATACAACGCACCAACCATGAGCAACGTGTGTCAATGAGAAAATCTGGTGAGAGTAGTACACGCAGGTACAGACCATGGCCGGGATATGTGGACTATTTTCTAACAATGTATACCCATTTACCGTCACATACTAACCATGCTCAACCTGATTGAACGAACTGATCCAGAGATTGTCAAAGTCACAAGTATTAGTAGGGTCGAGCTCGATACCGAATGGGTCCGAGAATGTTATCTCAACTGTCTGGAATGAGAGCAAACAGTGTTTTAATATATTTGTAATAACTTTCTACGTCAAAATATAAATCCCCACTCCCAGAAGACGGAGCGTGTTATCCTCCTCTCAAGATGTTATCCTACTCTCAATATGTTATCCTGCTCTAAGGTAGCAGTACACGATTTCACGGGTTGTAGGTCGTCTGAAAAATAGAAATATAAGTATCTGGGGGGCATAACGGCCAGTGTAGCCTGTGTTAACTGTGTCATTACTGGTTTGAAGGTTTATTTATTTTACAAAACTGGGAAAGTTCTCAAAAAAGTGAAAAGAATTTGGATACGCAACAGAGGCGTTATTTCGCTAAAATCCGTTTCAGATTCTGGATCCAGATTACAGATTGGTCCCCGTACGACTTGGTTCGGCAAAAGAACAGACCACAAATTTGCAGAATCAGTAAACGAACAGACCGTAATCCTAATTTCGTGGTAATCCGATTTGGATTCGGATTCCGATTACGGACTCAAATGTTCGTAATGTAAACAAACCGAGATTCCGCCACCTCAGAGTTTAAAAACACAATAAAACATAAGAATCCGTCTCTTGTGTACAAATTATTGCAGAATATAAACGATCTATATCAAAGAATTTTAAATGCGGAGACAAATTTGTTTTATTGAATATAAACTGGGAGAATATTACTGAAATTAGCCAAATAATAACGCTATTGATAGTAACGCTGGGGGAGCACTTCGGTTGATGGCGAAGCAATTGCAAACCATTGTTGATTGTCACTTTCATATGTCCATTTCATAATTCCATCCTTAAAATACCGCCCGAACGCATGTCGATTTCGAATTCAGCGGATACGTCACCATTGACCGAATTCATATGAACCTGCATGGATATGTCTTCTGCTGTGTTCGTTATTATAATGTTTCTTCTTATTCAAGAAATAGTAGGATTATATGGTATCGATGGATTATCAGATACACGTATGTACTATCATCTAGTCTTAAAGTTATAGCAATTTTAACATGTTTTGTTTCGTTAAATGCAGTCGTTTTGCGCAATAGTCTCTGTATAGACAACAGACACATGTTCTAGGGACGTGGCTAGAAGTTTCCTCAAATTTCCAGCCAACTGCACCCACCCCCCCCCCCCCCAAACATCAATCTCACAGAATTCAATTTTATCTCCTTGGAAATATCCAATCTGACAAACACTAAGATTGGAAAATTACCAACTTTTACTGGTTGAAAAAAATCAAACAATGAGAACAATGCCAACCTATATATGGTGTCAAATTAATGTCCAACTAATGTTGTGTCATGCATGAAATTTCCGACTGCTGGAATGTACCAAAGTTTAGTTTAGATATATTTATTTCAAATATATGTCAAATTTAGATAACACATGATATATAACACATACATTTGTTTATATATACAAAGGAATTGAGGGACAAGTAATGACTCACTTAAGGGTACCCCCTCTCCCATATGTTATTACACTGAACAAATAAATAATTAGTAATGGCAAAGCAACATGACTACCAAAACAAGTTGAACATATATACAGATCACTGGACACCCCCTCTCCCGAGTTAGTCATAAGTTTGTATATGTATTTATTTAAAATCGGGTTTGTTTCTTGCGTTTGTTGGCTTGTACGTATCATTATTTGAAACAGTTAGTCAAAATAATCCTGATTTTCCTCACGTATGAATGACTGCACAGCTTAGCAAATTGTACCAAAGTTCGGGGTGGGGTCGAGACACCCAATCAACCCCTGTCGTCACGTCCCTGTTCAACTGACAAGTTCCGTGTGTTCTTCACAACATCTTCGGAATTTGATTCAGGAGGCCTAGAGCTGTCATGTTTAGATATGCTTGCCATCATCAATAAACACACTTTAACTTGAAAAAAAGATGCGATTAAGTCGGATTGGCAGCAAATTATGTGCCGTGTATACACACATAGAAGAAAAGCATGACTTTCACAACAAACATGCACTTTATAAATATAAGATACAAATGATACTTGTGTCAAATACATGAGCCATGTTTGACGCTGGGAGAGAGTTTCGGAGACCACGTGGATTTCAAAATCTGACCTAGAATCCGAAATTAGCTCCGCCCCCCGTAATCGGCTTTGGATTCTCAATCCGGATTTTAGCGAAATTACGGCTCAGGGTTTTCGTATTCAGTGAAGGCTAACTCTGTGTTATTGATTACAGGAAAATAGCCCGATTTCTCTCCCCTGAATTCTGTCATCTGGGCTCGCAAGACTTTTTTTTCAAATTGATACGATAACTTTTTTTCTATTTCAAATATTTCTCAGCTCTAGCATAGCTCTATCAGGTGGAAGAATCTTATTTACTGACATTCGCTCTATCATGGTCTGTTTTTGGGTTGAAAATGGCCAATTTGAGTAAAAAAATGGGTAAAATTGAGCGGTTCGTGTGTGCTAACCAAGGGGCATAACTCAATGACAAACTGTACGAAGAACCAAAAGTACATTTATATGATTACACCTAAAATTTCTGTCGAAATTAAAACATGCTCGATTGGATATATGCCAACGATAATGGCTTAGCATTGATTTGAAGTACAGTAACCCCTCCCAGGTTGGCAAAATTGCTGGAAATCGTGTATTGCTACCTTAAAGAGACATATCAAATTGGATAAATTAGTGAAAATCTACTGAAACATTTTATCTTTCCTATCTTCGTGTCTGGGTTACTATTGACAGTTTCTATTTATGACTGTTCTCGGAATTAGGTGCATTTGCTTGTAGAGTATTTGTATCAGAGGCTGTAAACTTTGATAGTATGGATTCCAGCTTGACAAGTCACTGAATGATCACACCGACAGGGCAAAAAACAAATTCAACGTATGTCTGCTATCGATAAAAAAAACATTCCGGTTCACATTTGGGGGGGGGGGGGGGTTGGTTATGTGATTATATATGCATCAGTTACTCTGTACGATTCGTTTCGAGTGGTGCGGTTTTGTGTAATTACATAAAATTGACATTAATTTAATGAAACGTGTTGCCACGCAAACATTTCAACAATGGATTTCCTTGGATACCTGGTGTGAAAAGCCATATTAATGTTGGTTATTTAGTCTTGGTCGTGTTTCCGAATGACCGAGTAATGTCAATATGTATATTGGAGAGGGGGTAAAGTCAGCTACTGAGTTATCACGAACAGCGCGTGAGCACCAGCACAATAAAAATGGTATATAAGATTCCATAAATAATTAAATAGTGCGATTTCAACTTGACAATTAAGTCATTGAATGTACACCGACCGGCCAAATAAACATGGTTCACATTTTGGGGGAGGGGTGATTATATATGCATTAGTTATTCCCTACGATTTGTTTGGAATTTTGTTGCGTTCTTACATGTTTATGACTGACCACATAAAAGTGATTTGCATGTAACGAAATGTGTTGCTAAGGGGACATCCAAACAATGAAACTCCTCGGATACCACCTATGAATAGGCGTATTGATTGATATTGGTCATTCGGTCTTGGTCGCGTTTCCAAATAACCAAATACATTGTCTCTCTTAACATATTCGGCGGGGGGGGGGGGGGGGCTGGCTAGTAAATAACCACGGTGCATATACTTTGGTCAGCAGAATACAGATGTAATATGTCTGTTCAGACTGCCTTTTTGACTGGGATGTTTAGTTTTAAGGTGGTGGGCATGATGTCACATTTATAATTTAACTGTTTTTTTTTCGCTATAACCAATAATTTGGGTGAATTTGGTTCATTTTTATTGAAACCACACTACTTATATTGACCTTATTTCCCATTCGCACTGAAGAAACACCATATGTGTCATATATCAAAGTTATCGGTGTATGTCAGAGACTTAACTGGACATTTGCGCGTTGAAGGGGGATAACTCTATTTTTCCTTTAAGGTAGCAGTACACGATTTCACGGGTTGTAGGTCGTCTGAAAAATAGAAATATAAGTATCTGGGGGGCATAACGGCCAGTGTAGCCTGTGTTAACTGTGTCATTACTGGTTTGAAGGTTTATTTATTTTACAAAACTGGGAAAGTTCTCAAAAAAGTGAAAAATTTGGATACGCAACAGGGTTTTCGTATTCAGTGAAGGCCAACTCTGTGTTATTGATTACAGGAAAATAGCCCGATTTCTCTCCCCTGAATTCTGTCATCTGGGCTCGCAAGACTTTTTTTTTCAAATTGATACGATAACTTTTTTTCTATTTCAAATATTTCTCAGCTCTAGCATAGCTCTATCAGGTGGAAGAATCTTATTTACTGACATTCGCTCTATCATGGTCTGTTTTTGGGTTGAAAATGGCCAATTTGAGTAAAAAAATGGGTAAAATTGAGCGGTTCGTGTGTGCTAACCAAGGGGCATAACTCAATGACAAACTGTACGAAGAACCAAAAGTACATTTATATGATTACACCTAAAATTTCTGTCGAAATTAAAACATGCTCGATTGGATATATGCCAACGATAATGGCTTAGCATTGATTTGAAGTACAGTAACCCCTCCCAGGTTGGCAAAATTGCTGGAAATCGTGTATTGCTACCTCAACATGTTATCATACTCTCAAGATGTTATCCAGCTCTCAACATGTTATCATACTCTCAAGATGTTATCCTATACTCTCAAGATATTATCCTATACTCTCAAAATGTTATCCTACTCTCAAGATGTTATCCTATACTCTCAAGATGTTATCCTACTCTAAAGATGTTATCCTACTCGCAAGATGTTATCCTACTCGCAAGATGTTATCCTATACTCTCAAGATGTTATCCTATAATCGCAAGATGTTATCCTACTCTCAATATGTTATCCTATACTCGCAAGATGTTATCCTACTCTCAAGATGTTATTCTACTCTCAAGATGTTATTCTACTTTCAAGATGTTATCCTACTCTCAAGATGTTATCCTTCTCTCAAGATGTTATCCTACTCTCAAGATGTTATCCTACTCTCAAGATGTTATCCTACTCTCAGGATGTTATCCTACTCTAAAGATGTTATTCAACTCTCAACATGTTATCCTGCTCTCAAGATGTTATCCTGCTCTCAAGATGTTATTCTACTCTCAAGATGTTATTCTACTCTCAATATGTTATTCTATTCTCAAGATGTTATCCTACTCTCAAGATGTTATTCTACTCACAATATGTTATTCTACTCTCAAGATGTTATCCTACTCTCAAGATGTTATTCTACTCTCAATATGTTATTCTATTCTCAAGATATCATCCTACTCTCAAGATGTTATTCTACTCTCAAGATGTTGTCCTACTCTCAAGATGTTATTCTACTCACAATATGTTATTCCACTCTCAAGATGTTATTCCACTCTCAAGATGTTATCCTACTCTCAATATGTTATCCTACTCTCAAGATGTTATCCTACTCTCAATATGTTATCCTACTCTCAAGATGTTATCCTACTATCAAGATGTTATCCTACTCTCAAGATGGTATCCTATGCTCAAGATGTTATCCTAATCTCAAGACGTTATCCTACTCTCAAGATGTTATTCTACTCTCAAGATGTTATTCTACTCTCAAGATGTTATTCTACTATCAAGATGTTATTCTACTCGCAAGATGTTATCCTACTCTCAAGATGTTATTCTACTCACAATATGTTATTCCACTCTCAAGATGTTATTCCACTCTCAAGATGTTATCCTACTCTCAATATGTTATCCTACTCTCAAGATGTTATCCTACTCTCAATATGTTATCCTACTCTCAAGATGTTATCCTACTATCAAGATGTTATCCTACTCTCAAGATGGTATCCTATGCTCAAGATGTTATCCTAATCTCAAGATGTTATCCTACTCTCAAGATGTTATTCTACTCTCAAGATGTTATTCTACTCTCAAGATGTTATTCTACTATCAAGATGTTATTCTACTCGCAAGATGTTATCCTACTCTCAAGATGTTATTCTACTCACAAGATGTTATCCTACTCTCAAGATGTTATCCTACTCTCAAGATGTTATCGTACGCTCAAGATGTTATCCTAATCTCAAGATGTTATCCTACTCTCAAGATGTTATTCTACTCTCAAGATATCATCCTACTCTCAAGATATCATCCTACTCTCAAGAATATTCGCAAAACTGGGAAACTTTGCATAGGATTTCAAATGTCATTCGGTGTACATGTACTGGACACATGTACTGTAGATGTTATCGGTATTCGTCCATGCATGCCATAATGTTTGTTGTTGCTGTGTGACAGTGAGTCCGGAGTCTCCTGGCTATACACATGAACCACAGTACTATATGTATACCTAAGGATGGTATGCACTGAATCCAGTACCATGCATACCTGGTAACTAGTGCACAATGCAGCGAAATGGAGGCTTTAATTTATAACCAAATCGTGTTTCCTGAGTGCTTCTTGCAGACACTGCATGGTGACCCTTAATACCAATATTATTAATTCTGCCCAAGACTGGATGGGGAAGGATTTCAAATGTTATTCGGTGTTATTCTCCTGGCTATACACATGTACCACAGTACTATATGTATACCTACGGACAGTATGCACTGAATCCAGTACCATGCATACCTGGTAACTAGTGCACACTGCAGCGAAATGGAGGCTTTAATTTATAACCAAATGACGTTCAATGTGTTCATCAAAGGAAAACATGACACATAGGTATGCGTTCATTCCTTGATGGAGACTGATCAGTGACCTCTACATTTTATCAGACTTATGAGGTGAAAATCTTGGCAAGTGAATTCAATTCTACAACATACATGTATTTGTATGCGTCACCGAGTCTCAGAAAATGTGCACAATGGCATCCAGCGTATGCATAAACTTTTTTATATTTCATACAACATTGACCAGAATTTGGAGGTGTACCAGTTTCAAATCTCCACACAAACTTTGACAAACCACAACAGTACCCATGGAACAGTCTTAAGCCTTGTTTCTGAGCTTATCTGAAGGATATGAACTTTTATGTCAAAATAATCAGATTCATGTACACATACAGGCCTTAAAATCCATAACAGAATCAAAATATTCTAATGTTCCTTTATCTTTGTCAACCTGCTGTATCACCAAGTAATCTGTACAACAGCTTAAAGTGGCTTATACATGTACCGTACCATACAATACATATACATTTAAATATAGATAATGCGAGTTCACGCTCCTCAATTACCATTTCTTTGGCTTCAGGGGTAAAAATAATTGATTCGAGTCGAGGAACACACCCTTTAAAGTTCTGAGTTATAAAATATAAATTTTCACCACCTTGAATATTTCCGGCCTAGCAAATATTCAACGAGCCGACTGAGTCGCCTGACATAATCTTGATACCAAGTTGCGATGAACAAAATGTTGATTTATAACACATTTTGGAAAATGTTTCACTAGAGTTGACAGTAGTTAGCTTTATGTTTTGGTAATTAATTGATTAAGAAATGTTGTTCTTGGAATCTTATGATATGGAGACCATCAAATCAGACTGTTTACCTTTAATTGTCCATGTTTACTTTAAAGCATAACATATGTTACATGTATGTTTATTTTTTGTATCCCTGCATAAAATGGGGTGATAAATTTATATTATACTCACATCTGGTCTTTCGATATTCTGTGAGTTAATTAATTTATACGAAATAATGGCATTGCTAGCAATTATGATAAACATCACTGTTACATTTACATTACCAACCAATGTTGAATAAGTCCAATAAGATGCCAAAGTTTAATAAAAACTAAAACCTTCCATTACTGGAGATTCCTGAAATTTTGCTAAAACCCTGTGCCAATGCATTCTCTTATATTTGCGAGTGTCCAAAATGGAGCATCACATATATTAGAGAAAACATGGCCTAACAATATTTACCGTGACCTTGTAATCCAGTGCATTCTCTTATACATGTGAGGCTCGCTATGTGAGACTTGTATATATACCAGAATTCACTGGTACATGATCTTTAATGCTGCACCAGCGCAGCTCCCACCATGAAAGGGTTAAACATTGCAATGCCAAAGCATTGAAAAATATTCTGAAAATAATATTTAGACTACCGGTAATAAAAAATTTGACAAATCACTGTAACAGTTTTGTTTACATAGCAATGGTTCCAACAGGAGAAATTTCGTTATTGGAAAACTTTCAATAATTAATATATCAACCAGTAATTCATGTTTTTCTTAGTGGTGATGTTTTGACGAACTGTTGTATGTTATATGTTTTGGCATATTTACTCACTGTGAGTGCCTTGGGTCCCTTTAAAATGATTTGAAACACTCATTGAAATATCTGCGCACCATTAGATTATTTTGAGGGATTTTAGTATGATGAGAGTCAGTATCATGATTCTTAGTTTGAGTCTGGTAAAAAGCAGCTGATTTGATGTAGAAATGCTATACCAGTATTTTGATTCTTGCAAAATTTTAAGGACTGTTTTACATTCGCTTTTATCCATCAAAGGTGCTCCAGACACTTCATACCGCTATAATCATAGTAGTATGTACATGTACCTTTTTGTTTACAAACTTTTATGTTATTTTGCATGACCGCACTTCAAAGAACTCTAAAGCCGCTCATGCACTTAATGCATCAATTTAAAACAAGTACATGTACATGTAATTCTGCACTTTTATCTTCATTTTTATCACAAAAAGTCTGGAAATACTAGTGAGTACTAGTGCTATACCAACATGTAGTCTATACTGTGAAAAGACTTGATAAAGTCTTAATAAATTGAACAGTTGTTTCCAGTAGAAGATAGATCAAAGCTCTTTAAGTTCCATATTTGCAGTGTTTTACACTGAGCATTAAGAGCATCTCCTTTTATACACAGCAGAATATATGCAAACAACATGTATAAATTATAATGAAAATGAATTTATGACTCCAGCCAATAATTCATTTTCATTATAAATACCATGTTGTTTGCACTGTTCATAGAACACACAAGTGTTGCACTTATCCATGGGCCAAATTCATTCATTTGTTGCATATATTATGTTGAGTATAAAAGGAGATGGTCTCATAAATGGCTGGATTTAGTGTACCCTTTAATACTTGTAATACATGCATGCACTAGTACCTGTTTAGAGCAAGTTTTCCCGGTCCACACCTTGTGGTATCGGTTGGGTTGATGCTGTTTTTGACCGAGTCCCACCCCGATGCTCTTCTCTAACGGACTTTACGCCCATAATTGTGGGCTGAAGTTATCTTGTTTGTAGCACTACCAGTATTTCTTCAGATTAGGTCAAATTGACGCTTTTTTATAAGAACATGGAGGGCAGCCTTTCCCAATCATGATGATTGTTACCCCGGTAATGATGTGGTATTACACTGCAGTAATTTCCAACATCATGGTAAGGTTACCCCTAGAACACAAAACAGTTGCACCACGATGGATGCGGTATGCAATTAAAATGCAGTGATTCTCCTTATATCTTTGGAACTTAAAGGAATGGATGGCCTTCGTTATAGGTTATAATTTATAAATAACATTTACAAAAAGTTTCCCAAGAATATACTAAAAGTACATGTATAGGATAATGTTCATATGAATGCGTTATTATCCACAAAACATACTTTGTGTGAGTCAATCGTTTGTTTATATACAGCACTAAAATAGTGAGCGATATGCAAAACACTCAACACCATTGCGATTGTTTAATTGAGTGATTCATGGTGACCCATTCAGCACTGATATCTTGAGAGGTTATAGAAGAGTAGCCGGACAGGTCTCGGTCCAAAACAGTTTCAACTACAGTAATGCTCGAAGTAATCGACTCCTTAACCACAGCAGAATTATGGGTAACTTTTCAGGATTTAGTCGGAAATATGGCTTGTTGCCATTCATCGGAAAGCTCTCAGTGAGAGCTTTCCGATGAATGGCAACAAGCCATATTTCCGACTAAATCCTGAAAAGTTACCCATAATTCTACTGTGTTTAAGGAGTCGATTATACTTAGGGCATTACTGAATTCAATATCCCAAGCTGTTTCACACCGAAAAGACTTGGGCTAGTACCTGATCAGTAAACATAAAATCTGCATGATTCATGAAACAGCTATTGAAAGCATGCTGTATATACACAGAATGACACAATTTTGTTTATGGGTTTGTTGATATGACACGAGTGCTAGCGCACAATGATAGAATGAACAGCACAGTCTAGAGTTCTATCTATCCCCAATGGCATAAGAGCCGTATCAACAAATCCATTAATACAAGTGTCTTTCTGTGTTTATTACACATCACCTGTCCTAGAATATGTGCATTTAAAAATACAGACTTACAATGTTTATTAAGGCACATACAGGGCTTGTTTTGTCATGTGTGATGATTTTTTTTCCTATCGTTTGAACTGGATACTCAAATAACAGAAATTGTTATATTTTTTTTGCAACCGACAGATTTGAGATAACTCTTTCTATAAATATATTGAAAATCATGTGCCAGGGCGTAATTATTAGCAATCAATATATTTTTTGTTGCGTATATAGGTTTATACAATTTTAAGAGGCAGAACAAGATACAGGTACTTTGTATAGTTTCACTTCACGTATGTACACAGTATCTTGTTTGGCCACTTGCAATTTTAGAACGAACGAGAAATTGTAAATGTAACGAGAAATTGTTGATTGTATATTTAAAGGTACGGGAGGCCTTGGCAGTGGGTATGCTGTGAAAATATTTCCACCGGTCAAAAACCGCCACAAACAGAAAGAATATTAAAATGTAGACAGACTTTGTCCGTATACAAACAAGAAATATCGCATAAACAGTATGTTATTGTCATATGTTTGACCATTGTTATGTAAACAAAAGCATAAAAAGTTATTTTCCTGGTGTTTGTTTATATTATGATGGTAAACATAAAGAGCGCTCTTTGTTGCTGAATTCCTGATATGGAACTAATAAAGAGCGTTTATATCATTTGTGTGTGATTAGCCAGTAACACTGTGCTGTCTTCTGTAACACAATCAGGTTCTTGCTTAGGTAAAATATAGTAGGTCTTTATTATAGCATGCTGTTTACGCGATGGTCATGGTATATATGAACGATACTGTATGCGTTTTAATGTTTTTCTGTTTACGGTGATTGAAACAAATATGAATATTTTCGACAACTAAGGCCTCCCGTGCCCTTAAGCCCCCTTATTGTCTCTATTATACATTTAACAATAATATTTACAAAGAAGTTTTTATATTCAGAATAAATTCAGAAAAAATTCTATATATTAATTTAAAATTAAATGTTTTTCTTAATTAAGAATTCTTTTCTAATTATCTTTCCTAATTGGGGAAAATATTCCTACTTAAGAAAACTTGTTTTCCTTACTTAGATTTATTTTCCTGCTTGAGAAAATCTCATTCTAGAAAACATTGGCATCACTTAAGATAAAATATCTTGACGATATTTCTTAGTATAGAAAATATTATTTCTTGTTCTAGAATAATTTTGTAGCTTTCTTAAATTTCTAGTTATTCTCACAAGATAATCGCAGTATCTTAAACTTATCTTATTTTAAGAAAAATAAACTTATACGAGAAAAACAATCTTTCCTACATTAAGAAAAAAAATCTATACTAAGATTGTTTTACTAGGATTTTCTTACTAAGATTACTGTGTTTTTCTTAAAGAAATTTTCTCAGAAAAGAAATTTTTCCACCCTTTCATATCTTGACCTAGAAAATATGCTGTGCTTATTTTTCTAGCTATTCGCCCAAGATAATTTCTCATTTCAAGTGGTTTTTTTTCCTGAATTGAGAAAATATTTTTGGCAGTGTACGCCATACTCGCTAATATGAAATTTCATCGTAATGGAAGTAATGTCATTTGTGAGAGATGGGCCACATTCCATATAATCATTAAGTAATGGTAAATCTCCTTGGGAACAGCTGCAATCAAACACAATGCACACGGGTGTGGTAGCTGAATCTGTAATTACCGGGTGGTGCGGAAGATAATGCAGTTTGTCTGTGTTGAGCGTATCCGGCTGTGAAACCACTTCGATGAAATCTCTGTTGAGTTGTCTGAGATTATACTGTTGTACATGTCAAAGAGACTTTGTTTCTTATAGAGTTTTCTTTATCCGATGTCAGCTGTACGCAATCTCAAAGTTGGGCGGCAGCTCGCAGTGGCTCTCCAACAACGGCAACCTTGCGTGGTAGCGTCCGTCTTGAAAGGTAATAGATTCTTCCAAATACTCATCTATGAAACTTGATTGTGGATTTGTCTCATTAGCTCCGATACCTATTTTTTCGAGTTCCCAGAATCGTTTCAAATCCAAGTTGTCGTTAGAGTTGCCTGGTTAGTTTGACCGCTATTGGCCCATTTCCTGTCTTGATATGGTAATCTTCAACAAACGAGTAATAAAAGTCACTCCCAATAATTACAGAAATATCGAACGACTCACAACTATTATCGAGAGGGTGTACTAGTTGAAGGCCAGACAGTTCAAGTAGGTCACCACGATGTCTACCAGCTACAATGAGTGTCTTTGTTATTGTTGGGACAATCAGGACTTTGATGGCTATTAAGGACGTATCGCTCGCTATATTGATGGTAACTTCCTCAAGTTCACGACAAGTTTGTGTCTTTTATCCAAAGCTTAATATTGTGAGATTCTCCTTTTTCTTAGGGTGTCGTCCAAGTTCATTGGCAAATTTAGCAGAATTAAAGGATCTCTGCGACCCATCGTCGAACAGTAAATGTGCCACTGCATGAGTGGAACATACCCTACCGTAAACGTCTGCTACTGCCTTTTTCAGTTACACACGGGCGGGTGATGATGCTGCTGCCGTGGCAACATTGTTGTGTCTGGATTTGGTGCAGACTTGCTCACTTCGGTAGAAACTGTCTCAGGTTTACTGCTCGCATGGATACTTGTATGGCGCTTCACTTTACAGAATAAGCACCGTTTAATTAGGCGACCAGCAAACCTTTCCCATGTGTCTACCCAAGCAATTAAAACAAAAATTGTGAGTCCGTATGTAATTAAGTCTGGAATCCACGTCTTTCAATGAAGTGCAGTCTGTCGGAAAATGTTTTCCTGAGCAAAACACACACAATCTCGATCGATTCACAGTGGTTGGGTGATAAGGGATATGACCGTGCATAAAACGTCTTCGCCACTGATAGTTGAAGCTGTGTTGTGTTCTTTATCTGGTTGACATGATTCCAGAACAGCTATTTCAGTTTGAAGAAGTTTCCAAAATTCGTTTAGCTTCCATTCCGTATTACCATTTCTCGCCATATTGCTTTTCAGCTGGAAATGAGGCTTATCCCAAATAATGGGTAGAAGCATTATCTCATACGATTCTTCGGGCCTATCAAGAGATTGAAGCGCACGAATGGACTATTCCAGGTAGTCAGAAAATGTCTGAATGGAGAGAAGGTTCCAGGTGACTCGAGGTAGATCTACCAGATGTTTCATGTGAGAGTCTATGATTCGATGAGTTTTCTCAAATCGAGCTGTCAGAAGCTCCAGTGCTTTGTTGCAATTAGCAGAATGATGTTAACAGCAGTTCATCTATACACGATTTAGCGTATCCCGCGAGAGAATTCTTGAGGTAGGTGAACTTATCAATATCTCTCAACTGTTTGCAGGAATTTACAGAGGAATAAAAGAGTTCCCAAAATGTTTGCCATTGTATTATGTCACTAGCGAACATTGGTAGATGAGTTCTTGGAAGGATACCATTTTGTGATCGGAGAGGTGGTTTGTGTTCAATTGTCTTGGCTTTGTCCATTTTCCCAGTAACAGGCATTCAGCGCAATATCTCCTGCAGTGATGCGTTTGTTCAATCCGTACAGAAACTCATCCGCTTCAATGATAACATCTTCAAAATTATCGTCCTTCTCGTCATACAGGGAAATTAGTTTTTTGTCGATCTCTTCGAGTTCTGATAGCTTTCTTTTCAAGTTGGTCAGAACGAGAGTTGTTTCCGTTGCGTTCTGTTGTACTAACGCTTCTTCAAGTAGTCTCAGCAGTCCCTATGTGCCCGACGTATTCTCTGTTGTCTATCAGCCATTTCAGCTGGTAGTCAGGTTCGAGGGACCAAATATTGGGGATTGGAGAGATGTAGAAATTGAAACAAGGCGTGGTTAAGTTGAAGAACGAACTAATTAACTAAACAACAAACATGTCGAGCATATAACAGTCACATACTAAACGATGCGTGTAAATCGCCACAACACCGCTTGCACCACAGTGCTCATGCCTATTATCCTATATATTCATAAACCATGGTTCTATATACCCGGTATGAGAACATTAAGATATTTTAACCTGAAAATTGCATAAATCCTTACATCTAGTGGTCTAACTCCAGACAATGAACACGGCTACGGACAAGATACCAGGACACACCGGGCCGACCGGTGTTCCATAGTGTTAATACTTTTCCTGGAAGTCGTAGCAGAGTAAGTTATTGGAACCAGGTAAAACCAAATCAATAAGTGTGTGGGAACAGATCGATGATTGGCCACGTGTGGTTGGGAAAGTATAGCGTATCACAGAGTAGTCGGGAAGTATAGCGTATCATAGCATTATGCCATGTCATGTGACATGAGAGCACCTTGTGGAATAAAAAGGTATGCCTGACTGGAATCGAGGCTTTTTGGTTGTTTGTTCTCGAAGTAACCGAATAGCCCCACGACTGACTTTCAGGCGAATTCTCTAACTGCTTGAATCTTAGGAAATTGTTGTAGTATTAATATATACGTATATTATATGTTCTGGACTGAATAAAGATTGTGAAACAGATAAACTGTGTCTGAACCATCGTTATCCAACGGGAGTCAACGATCTACGCCCTACTATAGGATACATGTTTTTGATTGCCGTGTGCAGAATGATAATTCATTGTGAAGAAAGCTGTTGGTGAATTAGGAAAAGTGAAAAAATATTCTAAAGGACAGTGCTGAAGACATAGCCAGAAATTCACTTTGGCAGAATTCAGTAACATTCAAATATTCTAAAGGACAGTGCTGAAGACAGAGCGAGAAATTCACTTGGGCAGAATTCAATAACATTCATTGAAATATACACATGCAGTTAAAACGAATATCCAAGAAGAAATATACAGAAATATTAATATTCAGTTCAAAACAAAATCCAGGAAGAAGATACATACATAAATATAAACATTCAGTTCAAAAGAACATAAACATTCAGTTCAAAAGAAAATCCAGGAAGAAGATATATACAGAAATAAACATTCAGTTCAACAGAAAATCCAAGAAGATATATACATTTGACATTTCGAAGTTCACTGACAATTCAGAAGTTGTGTTGTGTTGTGCTAGGATGGAACCAAAACGACTGCTTCTACTGTTTGCATTGTTAAACACCGCTAGACTAGATACCGAACAATCAATAGGAACTATTACAGCAAGACATAATGCTATATTTGAGAAACTGAAACTGATTTATCGGAATTCATCGAAATGGAATCTTGGATTTGTAATAGACCTACAACCATAGCATGAATTTTTGAAGACTTTGGAAAAAGCATTAGGAATGCACAAACTTAAATAACCAAAGTAAATGTGGAACATAGTTACGATGCTAAATTTATTGAACACAACATTGCAGAGTTTTGGACTCAAAATACTAGCGAAAAAACTTTGATAGGTATTTAGCTGAAGAAACTATTCGAAATATGGAAGTAACGAATAATTGTATGCAGTTATTTAAAGGTTTAACCAGTGAATTGCCAACGGTTCGAAGTGAATTGGGTCATATTATAAAACAATTTAAAGAAAATAAAAAACTTCATACTGGTACACGTACTCGAGAAAAACGTGGTGCCTCTTTTGGATTCCTTGGAACGGCTAGCAGTTTCTTATTTGGAACGTTAACGGATGATGATTTAGAACCAATCAAAGCCAGTCTAAATGAATTGCAAACCAATCAAAGAAGAATAAAACATGTTGTTGAGAAAAGTTTAAGTGTTAATAACATAACACAAAAACATGTAATTCAAAATATACATACATTAAATATGGTAATAGAACATTTTGAAGATCTCAGAAAGAAACTAGATAGTAGGTTAACGAGTTTGGAATTCTTCACGCAAATGTTTAGTTGACTACAGCTTGTAGTCCGCGAAATAACACCAGCAGGTGCTTGATGCAAAGATTTATTTAACCCACTTGCACACTCAGTTGAATCCGTTGGTAGCACAAAGACTAACACATAGTGTGATTAGCATAAGTCAATTAGCAATGGCGTTAAGAACACTGCAACCAAAGCTTCCGAGCTGTTTAAAAATGCCATTTGATTTGGCAACACAAATGTGTTTTTATTATCAGAAATTATCTGTACATACCGTGTTGACTCATATGAAAATAATACCGGTCGTTCAAGTACCATTATTAGATGTCAGAGAACAATATACCATTCACCGCATGCATAGTTTACCATATCCGTTAACAGGCTATCCAAATAAACAATTACCGCATACATTTGACACAATTATAGCTAATTACCGACTGAGTGCTAATTATTTGGCAATGGACATGGGACAAACGAAATATACATTTGTAGAGGACATGACGGTCTGTTTGGTTGATCATATGCCTTTTTGTGATTTGAATGGAATAATTTATCGAGCAGATCCTAACCGAATTTGTGAGTTAGCATTGTTCATGGGAACAGACGAGAAAATTTCGCGTACATGTACGACAATCGTTCAACCTAATATGATGTTACCTTATGCACACCGACTAACGGGAAATTTGTTCGTAATAGCGACACAAAAATAAATTCATGTGGACATGGAGGCGAAAAATTGTCCACTAAACTAATACGACCACCAATCTATTTTCTTATCTTACCGGCACAATGTGTTGCAACAGCCGCCCATTTGAAATTAATTGCATTTTCAAACGAAAATGTCACTCATAATTTAATCAATGCTGTAGAAAATGAATTACCATGAAGTACAGTTAACAATGTGGAAACCAGTATTGGAAGGAATTACGAATTTTCAAAACATAACAATACCGAGAACGTTAAAGAAATTAAAGAAATACCCATGAATTCCCTAAGAAATTAAAGAAATACCCATGAATTCCCTAGTAGAAGAATTGCGTTCTGTATCACCTGGTTCCGGGGTATTTCAACCACGAGTTTGGTTCCGAAATAATCCATACCCAGTGTCACTAAGTGTAATATTAATTGTCATAATATTATTGGTATGTTGATTTCGAAAGGTGTTGTTCCGTCTATGTAAAGGAGTGCTAAATTGTATGTCAAGCGAAACACGCACTAAATCGACTAAGGTAACAGCTAGTCTAGTGGTGTTTGAAAATGACAAGGTCGAAGCACATATCCAGGAGACAAACTCGGCGCCATCTTCACCGACTCCGTACGTAGATATGTTTGCAGGGACATGAATAGAATACAACATGAAGAATGACATCCCAGGAAAACCACCTAGACGACAGCGCCCGATATTTGATTTTAAATCGAGGATTGAGAATGAGGCTAGAATGGACTTGGAGTCCAGAGTTGATAATAATATGTCAGAAGGGTCGGGGTTAATGAGGCAACTTATTAGACAAATATACCCTTCTTTAGAAAGGACATCGGGATCGGGAGGTGACATACAAATCACACCTGAGTTGCGGTTATCATCCAGGACAGGTTCAAATATGACTCAAGTAAATCTTCCTCCGTTAACGTATAACTCATTCAATCTTCCCAGTTTGAGGAAGAAACTCGAACCAAAGCCCGTATCTTTTGATTCGCATTTGGCGTTAATTGCAAGTATTATACGACCCCCTTTAGAGGTCAGACCTCAGTTAGAGGCAGGGAATATAATGAGTGACAATAATAGAAGGCCCACATCCATAGAATATTAAGGCTGTAGACTTGTTAATGATTTGACACCATGTTAATAATGATCATTGAATGTATAACTATTTAGTGCACTATTGTATTTTAACTATTTTGTATTACCAGTTCATTGTATTGTCGTATTACAACTGTGTAAGTCGGATGAATACGTATGTAATCCATTTAATTATATTGTTGTATTCAAATTGTATAAGTCGAATGAATAAGTAAAGCTCATACTAGAAATAGTTGATGCACAATGAGAAGTGCAAATAGAAGACCATACTTTTAACCCTTTACCCAACAGAAGGGCCCTGTGCCAATGCATTCTCTTATATATGCGAGTCGACCATAGGTCGCCTCGCATATATAAGAGAATGCATTGGCTTAACAGATTAAAAATTATAAAATTGTTAAAGAATGTAAAAAAAAGGGTAAAAAGTGTTAAAAAAAGATTTTTTTTAGGCCAATGCATTCTCTTATATATGCGAGGCGACCTATGGTCGACTCGCATATATAAGAAAATGCATTGGCACAGGGCATAACTATACCATCACAATGTGGTCAATGAGCCGGTTCCAATGATATCCATATTTGTATGGTTCTATTGAGACAGACCGAAGATATTTTAGGCTGTTGAAGCTTTATTTGGCCGGTTTTGGCCGGTTTGTTGGGTAAAGGGTTAAATGTGATATAAGGGTAAACTCAGTGTTCTTCAAGGGGTTGGTTAGCAGTTAGAGATGACGAAGATTTCAATATGGTATAGTTAGTACTGGAAGGGATTCTAGCAAACCTAACAGTTGGATAAGGGCATTTTTGTATATGTCCATGTAACTATATCAACGAAACCGATTGATCACCGGTGCAGTTGTCAGTTTACTTAAATAATTAAACTCGAAAAAAGGGAGGTGTGTACCATAGTGGAATAGCGGGGTTAATACTTTGCCTGGAAGTCGTAGCAGAGTAGGTTATTGGAACCAGTTAAAACCAAATCAATAAGGTCGGGAACAGATCGATGCTTGGCCACATATGGTTGGGAAAGTATAGCGTATCACAGATTAGTCAGGGAAGTATAGCATATCATAGGGTTACGCCATGTCATGTGACATGAGAGCACCTTGTGGAATAAAAAGGTATGCCCGACTGGAATCGAGGCTTTTTGGTTGTATGTTCTCGAAGTAACCGAATAGCCCCACGACTGACTTTCAGGCGAATTCTCTAACTGCTTGAATCTTAGGAAATTGTTGTGGTATTCATATATACGTATATTATATGTGCTGGATCGAATATGATTGTGAATCAGATAAACTGTGTCTGAACCATCGTTATCCAACGGGAGTAAACGATATACGGCCTACTATAGGACACCGGTGTGAGAAAATTTTGAAAAGCATACAAGAAAATCGCGAATTCTAGCATTGGAAACACATATAATCACATGTAGATACATGTCAATTGGTTTAATTACATTTCTGCTAACCTTTAAATTCTATATTTCTTATAATTTCATTTTTAATTTTATATTTAAATTATCAGTAGAAATTGAATTTGAAAAGGAAATGAGTGAGATGAGACTCTGGGATGAGGAAAGTGTATTCTTATAAGTTTTAGGCACACATGAATCATGACATTTAGCATATTTTTTAGGGGTATACTCCTGGGTATTTACCGGTATTATATCATTATTATGATACGGATTTTTTTTCACATTCACGCAGTCACGATGTCATTCGTTGTATGATTAATACAGGGCCTACTGTAAACTTACTGATATAAATACATGTACTCGATTGAGAAACCCTCTCATCGGCGGCTGTTTTACTTGGCCCTGGAATATCTATAGCCATCATTAATGCATCGTCTTCTTCGTCGATGAGTTCTGTTGTTGTTGGGTGTTATGTATATTCCCCTTGCATAAATAATTTAGCCAAATCCGCCTCCGATAATCCATCCAAAAAGGAATCGTTGCGGATAGGCAACGCCATTGTTATTGTTTATGTAATAACCAGGAAACGGAAAATCAGCTGTTAAAAATGACGCGTAGGAATATTGAACGTTGGAGCGCGTGTCTGCGCCCTTGAATACATTGCGACATGTTATTGGATGATTAACCTACCGCAAATATGTGGTGTTTCCAGGGCTATATTGGCCTAAATGCATTAGAATGATGTTTGATGATAGACTGGTATAATACATGTTTGATGATAAACTGGTATAATACATGTTTGATGATAGACTGGTATAATACATGTTTGATGATAGACTGGTATAATACATGTTTGATGATAAACTGGTATAATACATGTTTGATGATAGACTGGTATAATACATGTTTGATGATAGACTGGTATAATACATGTTTGATGATAAACTGGTATAATACATGTTTGATGATAGACTGGTATAATACATGTATGATGATAGACTGGTATAATACATGTTTGATGATAGACTGGTATAATACATGTATGGTGATAGACTGGTATAATACATGTATGATGATAGACTGGTATAATACATGTTTGATGATAGACTGGTATAATACATGTTTGATGATAGACTGGTATAATACATGTTTGATGATAAACTGGTATAATACATGTTTGATGATAGACTGGTATAATACATGTTTGATGATAGACTGGTATAATACATGTTTGATGATAGACTGGTATAATACATGTATGATGATAGACTGGTATAATACATGTATGATGATAGACTGGTATAATACATGTATGATGATAGACTGGTATAATACATGTATGATGATAGACTGGTATAATACATGTTTGATGATAGACTGGTATAATACATGTATGATGATAGACTGGTATAATACATGTTTGATGATAGACTGGTATAATACATGTTTGATGATAGACTGGTATAATACATGTTTGATGATAGACTGGTATAATACATGTTTGATGATAGACTGGTATAATACATGTATGATGATAGACTGGTATAATACATGTTTGATGGTAGACTGGTATAATACATGTATGGTGATAGACTGGTATAATACATGTATGATGATAGACTGGTATAATACATGTTTGATGATAGACTGGTATAATACATGTTTGATGATAGACTGGTATAATACATGTATGATGATAGACTGGTATAATACATGTTTGATGATAGACTGGTATAATACATGTATGATGATAGACTGGTATAATACATGTATGATGATAGACTGGTAGATGTTTTATGATAGACTGGTATAATACATGTATGATGATAGACTGGTAGATGTTTTATGATAGACTGGTATAATACATGTATGATGATAGACTGGTATAATACATGTATGATGATAGACTGGTATAATACATGTATGATGATAGACTGGTATAATACATGTTTGATGATAGACTGGTATAATACATGTATGATGATAGACTGGTATAATACATGTATGATGATAGACTGGTATAATACATGTATGATGATAAACTGGTATAATACATGTATGATGATAGACTGGTATAATACATGTATGATGATAGACTGGTAGATGTTTTATGATAGAATGGTGTAATGCATATATATAGGTATGGTGGAATTCGAGTGGTGTGCGTAACCATCGTCTTCCTGGTACGACTGGTGATATGCAGGGATATACACCCTGGTGTTGGTAACGGAATGCTAAGCGTTATTAAATAAGAATGATCGTTAGATGGCATATACCAACGAAAAGATAATTAAATTTTATTCAATAATTATATCACATATTGAGTTTTCTCTATAATTAAAATATGTGCATATAATATTTATATATATCGGAGAAGTACATGTATGTAGTATTTCATTATCACGTGATTGTTCATAAATAGCTGTGATCAGTCTAACAAATCACAATCATACATTGATTGGTTCTAATTTTACTGGAATGGTGGACGATATTCACCCGATTTTAACAATAATTTCACACCAAAATAAATACATGATTATTTTATTATAAATGTAGTAGCGGCAGGAATGTTTGGTTATCGAATAGTAATTGTCTTCAGCGAAAATTCCACTTTGGGGAATTCTATGGCGTTATATGTATATAGCGGCTCCATTAATGTCATGATTCAAGACAAATAATTTTAAATCCTAGGGTCACATGTTATTGATCATATACCCAACCTCCTAACGTGCATATCCCTCATGTATTACATGCCCATTATTCCATACATATCACAGTAATGCTCTACTAACACTCTTCAAACTCTTTTGAAAATGCAAATTGTCAATGATTTCGTTTCATGACTCCTACTTTTGAAATGTTTTGGTTCAAGATGCTTATTAGCTATCGTGGGTTTATTGTGTTCTTGTCACAAACACATTATTCATATTTCGTGTCATTTACGTCCAACAATTTGGGTTCGCCAAACACGATCAATGGTTGGTACTGTAAGTCAATCTAATGACGTCACACGGGATGGACCATCCAATATGCACCGTGCTGACACAGCAGACACACAGACCCGACCAGACATTGGTGTTTCAACTGCATCTGCAGCAACCGATACTCATCTCCATGACCATGTCCTCACTATAAATCGTATATAGCTACTCCACCGACTGTCCAAAATGAACACTCGTTGCTGCATTTCCTCGTTCGACGTCTCATACATAGTCGTCATATCACCGCTGCCATAGACATAGCTCCTGCAGATGGTTATCTACATGACGCATATGCTGCCGGATCGTTTCACAGTATATCGCTGATATAGATTTACTACATTTGACAGCACCTGCACCTTGAATACAATTGCATCGCTCATTGCAAGTTACGTCATTGATTCAACGTCTCTTGCTTCCAGCGACCAGGTACCAACGGTATCTGATGCCGTTGTTGAAAATGTTTCTATACCACAAACATTTGCGTATTCCATTCGTCGTACAGTTATATACTCATGTACGATGACCAGCTGTGTATACCTGCTACCGTCGATGGATGCTGACTTGCCAGCTGGATCGTATATCGTTTACTACATATTCTTACGCCGCACGAACACTAACAATTATCTCCCTTGATTGCTGCTACCAATAGTAACTGTACTTCATGTGTGATTTCTCTACTTCGCACACTCTAACGTTACATGCTGTTTTCATTACCCGACCATGGATATCCTCGTTCGATGATTATACATTGGACACTTATTTCACGTTCTATTCGCCTGCCGGACTTGTCTTCATATTCAGCATCTTGGATAATTAACTGTTCGCTGATACTGCAGTGACCTAGTGACATACTGTTTACCATACTCGCCATGGATAAGTAACTCTATTTTCGTATGATATTGATTGTTTGTTTATGAATATCCATGTGGTGATTGTTTTTCAGGTTCGCGTTCGCGATAATATATTCTAGATTCCAATTGTCTTCTGTACACTCTGATTTAATCAAATTTTACTTCCCAATACTTGGAAACTTTGACGTGAGGGGACTCTGTCCGATAGTACATACGATTGTTATTTATTGTTATATGTGTTTCTGAAATCTAGGATGAACTTCCTTTCCCGAGTAACTGCTAGGGTTAATTGTATAGAAAAGCACAATACATGGGAGACATACATTATATAGTGTAAGAGCACACAAGCATAATTAACAAGATCATATTCTTAATTGTTATGACTGGTAGCTGCCATTGTATGAGTGAGAATTAGACCAGTATCATTATATAGTAAGCTATAGAATAATACACGTCATAAATAAGAGTATCGTGGTATCTCAGACCTTATATGGACACGTGATACCACCGATAATAGCAAATAACTACCCGTTCTCTGTAGCGGGGACTTCACTTATCCGGGAACCTTGCTACCACCAACACCTCTGTTCATCCACCTATATATTGTGCTTATCGACAGAGACTTATAAACTATATAAAGTTATCAAAACCTATGGAATCTTTATTGTTTATTGTTACCGTACCAACAGTACCTTAAAAAATGGACACATCGGGACAATATATCAACATTTTGTTCAATGCTATCTGATATCGAAATTATGTCAGTCGGCTCGTCGAATATTTGATAGGCCGCCAAAATATTTCCAGGCTGTGAAAAAGAACACATTTAAAAAATCGATATCGGATATCTCTGAGATTTGATGGGTGAGTTCCTCAACTCGAATCAAATATTTGTAATTGTAATATAGGAACGTTAATTCGGATTGTTTATCTTTAAACGACTAACGGCGAATGCCTAAACTAACCTTATACATGGGATCAAGTTGTACCAACCAGGAGCAGGAGAGGAAATCACCATATCCCCGGACACCGTATCCATCGCTGGAGATTTCTCCTATGTTCCGAGTCAAATCAGTCCATGTTCCACATTCAGTTCTGAATACTAAACACAAACAAATGAACATAATAAACATAATGTGCATGTTATATATGTTGGCAAACACAATCGAGAAACGTTATCACAACGTCATAGTAGGATAGATACACAACACACAAAAACGTTATCACAACGTCATAGCATGATAGATACCCAACACAAATAAACATTATCACAATGTCATGTAATGATAAAAACACATTCCAAGGAAACGTTATCATACAATCATGATAAATACACCCCCTCTAACATATACCATATAGCAACGCCCGTGTGTCGATAGTTTATAAGACGGACGGATCACTTTGAATGTCAGGGAGAACACTCTCAACAAAAGGAGCCCCTATATAGCAACATCCATATCTATGTTATGACAAAAGAGCGGAAATTATAGGGTGGACACTCCCTCCTCGAACTGAGATACAATAGCCACATCATTTCCTTTATATTTTGATAGCATTTCCTTTATATTTTGATAGCACTTATTGTTAAAAGTTATATACATGTATAGTACCCTCAAAGTGATATTTTGTTTTGAGGAGTAGCACACCGAATCTTTATATGTGCATTGGGGCACATTAGTTCTATTCAACAGTCACATAAGGATTTTTTCCCGCGTTTTCCCCGAGGAGTTATCTCCTTTTATCTGAACAAATGTCATTTTACTATTTCCTAATCACGTCACCCAATTTCGAGGCATGGGTGGGGTCACTTCCAAACACGTGAGATCAGCACACACATGACACCCTACTTCATATTTTCCGTCTCTTAACTGCGATTCTTTCAGCTCATGATTTTTCCTATCATTATACTTCCATGGTGTAACAAAGGAAGCATATTGTTGTTCTATTGGTGCCGTTTTCCGTTTAATTAGAAATACTCGGAAACTAATGGCAGTAGGAACGCGAAGTTTCTAACGAATGTAGGCATCTAAGGTCTACGGAAAAGAAAGGTATCTGCATGTCGGTCCATTGTTTCTTGAAGGAGTTATGATCATTTTACGATTATTTTTCGTTATTATTATTACTATACTTAACCAATTTTCAACAGCTTAATCTCTGAAAGTATTAAAGGTGGGTTATCTCTTTGTAAGCACGTATTATATAGTTTCCGGGGTATAAAATATTAGATCTGAATCGAAGACTCCTGTCCAGAAAACCTTCTATCGAATACTATTCATTTTATTTCGAATATTTTCTGGTCTAAAAGGTGTGGTTGTTTAGCTAACGAACAATAGTGGTTTCTGTTAACAGAGGCCAGAAAGTTTATTGTGTAATTTTGTCGCAAATAAACATTAATTATACTCATTATCGCTTATAACTATGGAATAAAACAATACAACCAATCAATCTGGGACATTTGACGTTCGGTACATAGTCATAGGAACAGCCTAATGCTCTTTATCGCTATATGGTATCACCCGAATGGTTTGTTCTAAAAACAGACAAATAAACAGTCCCAAAAATATTCGAAATAAAATCAATATTAATTGATAGAAGACTTTCCGGACAGGGGTCTTCAGTTCATATTTATTATTATCCACCCCTTAACTAACACCATTTCCTATCGGGCAAAAGCCGCCACGTCAGAGTCCTAGAAAAAGTCATATTGGACTCCCGAAAGTCATATTAGACTCCCGACTGTACAATATCACTTTTTATTGGGACTCCGTGACTTCACAAATTAACTCTATTGCGAAATGAATCGGTGAAATTTTGTTGCGCGCGCAACACTGATGGATTTTAGCAGACGTTTCATTTCCGCATTGAGTTTTGTTTTCTCACTTCCGTGTTTACTTTTTCCAAATCATGCTTTCTGATGATCAAAATACAGGCTTTTATAGAGAATTAAGTGCCGACAAATACCAAAAATAACCACAAAATATTTATTCCCAAAATATGGATAAACTTACAGATGGATAATAAAAATGACATTATACAATGATGTGTACAGTATGAGTTTTTCTTGTACTCGTCCAGGTTGTGGTGAAAAGTTATATTGGACTCGACACTGGCGTGTCTCGTCCAATGTGACTGTTCACCACAACCTGGACTCGTACAATAAAACACATACTGTACAAAACATTGTATAATAACTTTATATTATTTTATACCCGCGCAACTATTTCAAATTTGTTATTTAAAGTGAATTATACTTCGGATATTCCCGCGATTTTTTAAATATCATAATAATAAAAAAAAAATAACTGCTCGATTTTGAATTGTATTGGTAAATTGGGTCTGTTAGACATATATTATTAGTATTATGACCATATAAAACATATTTCTTTGACAGACTAATTCCTATACAGCCGAATTCAGTCCAACATTCTAAACAAGGAACATAATATGAAGTACCATTGTGTACTATTACATGCATTGTGTGTATTTGAGTGGGAATCAATATTATACCGACCAGCTACAGTGGTGCTAGGTTCATGTGTAGTAGTGGTGGTAGTCGGTTCATGTGTGGTGGTTGTCGTGGTTGTTGTAGTTGTTGTCGATGTTATAGTGGTGGTTGTCGTGGTTGTTGTTGTAGTCGGTGTTGTAGTGGTGGTTGTCGTGGTTGTTGTGGTAGTCGGTGTTGTAGTGGTGGTTGCCGTGGTGGTTGTTGTAGTTGTCGTGGTTGTTGTTGTAGTTGTCGTGGTTATTTTCGCGGTGGTTGTAGTGCTGCTTGTTGTAGTTGTGGTCGGTGTCGTAGTGGTGGTTGTCGTCGTGGTTGGTGGCTGCGTCGTTGTAAGTGGCTGCGTCGTGGTAGGTGGCTGGATCGTGGTATTGACTATGGCAGTCGTAGTCACTAATTCTCTTGTTGTAGTAATATCTGGTGTTGTGGTAGTTCTAACCTGTCCTACAAGTGGTACATTATTATATTTAGAACATAGAGCATGGCATGTGTTTGATTGGCACATTGTATCTCGCGTGTCTTGTCCGCCTTCTGACTGGCTAAAAGCAGTACGCGCTTTTCGTGTAGAAGCCTCAATTTCTAGGTGACGTGAAATATTGTGAAGCTATATATAATGCATGCGTTTACATTGCGCTATCAAGATTCAATTCCAGTGTCTGCGTTCAAGCTTGAAACACCTCCGATTTTCCAGTTTCGTACATGTATGTGTAGGTAGCATTTCTCCAAAACAAATATAGGTGGCCTGTTTACCTTAAATGGGTCAAGAAGGTAAACCAGAGTTATGTGTTTATTCACTCTCCACCCTTGGATAATTTGAACTGGTAAGTTGTCATGATGTTGGTGGGTCCTGCTGACTTGCTATGATGCTGATGAGCAAAGCGGTGCTGCCAATGAAAAATAGCGTTATGTTATTTCAAGTTATCATTAGTCGGATGAGTGGCCATTATGTTTAAAAATTACCCACAACATTTATATTGTAAACTATTTTGATAGTGGCATTTTTGGTTGTTGTAAACCGACTATACTCGAAATGGCTATTATGTTCTTGGCTATACGGTGTAGGATTTTTGATTATCAACGATGACAATTTCGGATTCGTCTTAGAACACAAAGGAGTTTTATTTTAAGCAAATTCGATTTATACCTGACAACAAGGTACTTGCCATGTATATCGCATCGCAATAGCATGCTGTCAAACATTTGAAAGGTACACAATCCATTGTATATCACCGTGCAGCAATGATGTGATTTGCAATGTCTGACCCAACATTAATTTAAATTTGTTCCAATGATTTTGTAACCTAACAAGTATTCGGTTTGTTGTTTGTTGTTCTTAGACCTACGGTGGGCGATTTCCTACTTCTGTCAAATGATGTGATCAGAACGGCCGACAGTTGGACATGTAATGCATAGGGTTGTTACATTTTCGTTTAAATGTCAAGCAATAGGAAAGACTATGTTTAAAAAAAATCCAACCTAAGGGACGTTGGACGTTGACAAAGACAATGAGGTATGTTTCAAATAGAGCGGGGTTGTAATTGAAATCTCCAACCCAAGTTAATGGACATTGAGGGTGTCTAACAACGCCCAGATTAACAAACAGTTCGTGAACAGCAGAAAATGAAACAAACAGCTGGGGATGTGAAATATCGATGGTTTCTGTCGTAGTTACAAGGGACAGTCCTGATATTTCAAAATTGATTTTTTTTCAGTCTGCCTGGAATCTATCATGAAATGTTGTAACAATTCAGAAACAATATCTAATATCCATAATCCCATTGGAAATGATAACCTCAACTACTATACTTGTATGGCTTGATATATATTTACAAAGAACAACTGTAAACTAGACAGTTCAGTTTATATACCAATGATACCATATCTGATGATCATGAGTGCAACATTGTATATCCGGGTATATGAGAAATCCGAGATTCACAACTAGAAATGAGGGTTCGCCCGAACACATATCCGGTAGACCGTATTATCCCCATGTATTGAATCGTGCCTGCGTAAACTTATACATACTAAATAGGTCAAGTCTAGCGAGGCCAGGGAACGTAAACAAAGGCGAAACAGTTGTCCAGATACGACATGACAATTATTGCAGCCTTGTCTGGATTCTGGCCCTCGGAGACAAATGGCGTCATGACGTTGTAACTGGTTTTCTGCTGACTGACATAGGAAATTGATCTAATATAAACAAATTTATTGATAATAACTGTTCATAAATAAATACTTCAATTGTTTATAACTCGGATAGTAATTCCTCTTATTTTGGAATACAAGTAATCGATAGACACAGTAACAATTTGTTTCCGATTACGACATTAATGCTTTACGCCCACCGATCTACTGTGCAACAAAAGTGCTCGCATAAATTCAAATCAACAGCGTCGTATTAGATAATACTTGGTGACGTCATAAAATCAGATATAGTCTATATACGACCCAAAGCGTCCGGCTTTTGTTCGTTATTAGAAACTTCATAATTATTTTTATTTAGAAAGACAGCCACACATACATCATTTTCTATATTTGGGAATGTCCATGCGCGCCATGCCAGATCAACGAACAATAAATATCCATGCGCGCTATGCCGGATCAACGAACTATTGATCTGATATAGGTTCTAGATCATAGGTCAATATTAAAATCCTAGCTTACGCTATTATAGCGAGCGAGCGATAAGCATATACGTGTACGCGAGATCAACGCTATACTATTCGATGTTTTGGAGGGAAATCTATAAATATCGATTTGTTACTAAATATACTGACCTATTTAAATTAACGTTACTTATCAATTGCCAATAAAAATTAACGTTACTTATTAGTTAAGACGTTGACCTAGTGACCTAGAGACATAGAGAACTAAAGACTCCAGTATCTAGTTCCACCTCAAAGTTCATAATAATTAACATAACTGATTAAAGTGGTCAGAAGGAAAGGTGAGTTAGACTCCATTATAAATACCGAAAGGCGAAACATATTGTAAATTTGTGGATGATATTGTTACCTAAAAAACGTCAAAAACTGACATTACAAAAGACGAAAAGTGCTGAAATTCGAAATGGCAATTGGCTGAATTGTAGTAATTTGTAGTTGTGCTGTAAAAGTTTTGTCTACGTATTTCATTCAATTATTACAAATATTTGACTCAAAACACAATATAAGTTTGCCTATTGGACATTTGGAGCTTGTCTTTAATTTTCTATAGACGTTTTTGGCTAAAAGAATGATGGAATATTGTCAAAGATCGAAGCCAACAAAGTACACACCGAAATTAAATCTTTAAATTAATCGATCAATATTCAGTGGTTCCCCTTTAAATCGACGGTTTCCAACGAAATCGAAAGTACCGCTCATCCTAACATCGGTGAGATAAAAAAATAGATCGCATCATTTTTATCATTTTTATCATTATATTTTACACAGGAAAGAAGGAATATAATTATGTAGTGTATTGAATTGTTGATCAAATTTGATTTTTTGTGCAAAAGCGAATTAAATACAAGTTTGTGCAATTTGTGGTGAATTAGTATGCAAAGCAAATCTGTCAATAGTCCGGAGACTCGGCGGAGTCGGAGATGACATTGAAATGTCTATTATTTTAATCTGATCGACAGAACACGAATATTTGTCAAGTCTGAGAAATGCACAGCACTGTCACTGTGGTAAGCATTTTGTGCCAATTTACGAATACCATTTGAACAAGATATTTGATAGAACAGTTTAGCCAGACAAGCCACAACTTGGCACAAGCTGTTCAAAGGTTGCCGACGATTTTCAATTTCAGCGATTTCGCACAAAAAATAACTATCACAGCCAATGGCAATGCCTTTGACAAATGACCGCTAAATTGCTAATCATAATGTGAATTGAGAAATGATGTTTATCAAGATGAACTACATGTACAAATGTAGATGTGCTATTTTAATGTATGCAAAATAGCATGACAATACGAATAATTATTAAATAGAAGTTTATGCATGTTGAAAATTATTTTTCCTAAATTCGCTGCATCTGGAGTGTAGGTCACTAGCTCAGTAGCTGTTGTCAGTGTTGATATTTCAGTGCAGCAACCAATTCTGGTTAGAGGCACACTGGTCCAGGTGCTACCACGGCTGAGTAACTTTATAAGTTATATAACCCTGTGGTACTGCATGGTAGGGCCTGACAAAAATTCGATTCGAATCTTAGTTCTTACAAAGTTACATTCTGATTCGATTATATCCCCAATACTTAACCTGAGTCTCCTTCCACGACCATCTTGGACCTCCGTATAGTCCACTGTGTATAGGCTAAGTTGCCCAATAGCCCACTGCTCATATGTTTTGGCCTCCCAGACCCAACGCTGTGTACCACTCCCCAGGTTCTTATACACTAAGTCGGCAACTCTCAGAACATGATAAACATTTATTATACACATATATAATAGTCAAACATCAGACAGTCACGGAGAACACATAATAATATTTTACTTTACTTTACTCATAATCATAGCTACTACGACGAAGCGTTCGTCGTGGATAGCTTTACCGAGAAGTGTCATATATAATTCAGAGTCACAATCTAGAGATCAGATATATCTCAGAGCCTGGCTCTGTCCAGTATATATGTGCTGGGGAAAACGCCCTGACCCCCAGCTATCGTGATTTGATTGGAACACGTGTGCGCCGCTCCCATCAAAACAGGTGGACGATTAAACTTGTTTTGACGAAAGCATTGAACTCTAAAGTCAATGACCTATATCATTCACATCAGAGTTGTTGATCCTATCATCAGGCCAGGACAATGACCCCTCAGCTAGGGTTAACCATACTTACGCCATGTACAGTCGAAAGTGTTACAGCTGGTTACTCGTGGAAGGTCGGTGTGTTACTCGTGCAACCTGCAGGTAGGTATGTGATGACTCACGTGTTCATGTCGCACGATAAGTCGGTAGCCGAGAGGTAGCGTACTGGTCTCTCGTGTTAGCGGACCGGGGATCGCAACCTGGTCAGGGTATTATGACAAAAATCAGAACTCGGTCAGATACCAAGTTTGTCAGGCTGAAAAGTCTCATTCCAGATCACTTAATAAAGATCCGAATGCAAAATACCGACTTCCCCCCATTACAACACTTGTCCAGGTACCGTATGTTGTCGTGGGTGCAGTACTCTGTCGGATCGGGCGCGGACATTAATGGCTGACACGTGTACACACCTCGGTGTGTGCACGTTAAAGAATGCTACTGGAGTCACCACATGGTTATAAAGTTACTCGGCCATGGTAGCAACTGGACCTCCACATAATCCTCAGCACATTGAGGGCGATGGAGTATCAAGTAGATAGATAGATTCATCACGGTTGTACCATAATCGTGGCGCACATGGGTTTCCTCCATTACATAAAACCAGCAATGTCGCGATATACATGTAGCCCGGCCCCAGCTGCCAAAGCAAGTGAATTTCTTGTGGGACATATTTGTATGTCGGTAGCTGACATTCTTTAATATCAGAAAAGCCATGTATATTGTGTTACTCAGCTCCATCAAATTGTTTTTTTTTAATTTCAAATTTGAAACGATATAAATATATTAAATATTAAACATTTTTGGATCCAACATGTCGTTTCTAAATCCGATCAACATCTTCTCAACAGCTTATGTTATTCGGGAAATGTAATATTGTTGACTATTCAGCTTTCATGACAACTAATTAGATCAGGCCCAAATTGGGATACTATACGGTAGTTCCTGTAATCCTGTCTGCGTATATATGCACCATTCCCAAGTCTCGGTGGGCAATTTTGATTTCTCGCATGCCTGTTATGCGCAGCAGGGTGAAGCGTACATGCCCAGAAGAATTTTCGTTTGTAATGACTCGAATCATTGACTCCAAAGTTCCAATCTACTCACGAACTACATGCATACATGCAGTGGCAGTGTCACAGTACCATTCTCATATATTAAACTGTTTAAAACTGTGATTAAATACTGCTCATATCATGTCATACATATAAATATAATGAGCTTCCTTCGTAATCTGAGTTATCTCATTGACGTTTGCCCTCATTTTTGCTTGTACCTCCCACTGATCGGTACAGCCAATCTATTAAAGTGTTTGAAAAAGATTCGTCGGGCCCTACCCTGTGGTGACTCCAGTACTTAGCATTCTTTAATGTCCGTGCCAATCGGACAGCGTACTTGCAATTGTGGTCATGGAAGGTTGATATCATCCTTTGCCAGCATCACATATAAATTCATTGTACAATATATCCATGATGTAATCCCGTTTTGAAGTTAGAATCGCGTAAAATTGTGATCATGGAAGGGTGATATCACCCTTTGCCATTTCACATATAAATTCATTGTACAATATATCCGTGATGTAATCCCGTTTTGAAGTGTTAATCGCGTAAAATAGTTATCATGGAAGGGTGATATCACCCTTTGCCATATCACATATATCCATTGTACAGTAAGTCCATGATGTTATCCAGTTTTGAAGTTTGAATCGAGTAAAATTGCAATTGCAATGTTGTCATGGAAGGGTGATATCATCCTTTGCCAGTATCACATATATATCCACTGTACAATATATCCATGATATAATCCCGTCTTGAAGTAAGAATCGCGTAAAATTGTGGTAATGGAAGGGTGATATCACCCTTTGCCATATCACATATAAATCCATTGTACAGTAACTGCATAATATAATCCCGTTTTGAAGTTTGAATCGAGTAAAATTGTGGTGATGGAAGAGTGATATCACGCTTTGCCATATCGCATATAAATTCATTGTACAATAAATACATGATGTAACACAATTTTGAAGTTTGAATCCCGTAAAATTGTGGTCCTTGAAGGGCGATTTCACTCTTTAGCAGAAAACAAAAATATTTATTTTAGTTTTAATATTTTATTGTTTATACATGTTTTCCTTGCGATCACTTAATTATTTAATTTGTATTCTTTATTGCAGACTACGAAAATTGACGACGGCAAGATACAACTATGACACAACGTGCCATGTCCAAGTAGTTCGTGTTGTGACTGGTATAACCAACAATAGGGCAGCATTTTGTTGGCAAATTACTACACATGGAGATACCAGAATCAGGGCGACACATGTGTATATGTATAGTTAGATATACACATCAGTGTCGCCTTATATGCTGGTTACAAGCCAAATGTCACGATAAAGTAGATTTCACAAATATATATATATGGATATATATATTCAAATCCAAATTATACCGGGTATAAATGTGTATAAACTGGAGTTTATAACCAGAATAAATGTAGCTACATATATTTATGCAGGTTTATTCCGTGAATAACTTGTATAAATTCGAGTTTATAACCATAATTAATGTAGCTACATATATTTATGCAGCTTTATTTTATTGAATAAATTTGTATTTATGTATAAAACGTAGACAATAAATGAATGCATAAACGTGCGAATAAATGCGAGTTTATCCTGATGAATAAAGGTTGGTTTATTCAGTGATTAAATTGAGTATAAATGTCGGCCTTTATTCATAATAAATTGTGAATAAATGTACATAAATTTCCGGATTTATGTATCTTTATTCAGTGAATAAATTTCTGATTTATCCAGATTTATGCACATTTATCCGGAATTTATGCAATGAATAAATTCCAGTTTTCATGCAGTGATAACGCCACGTGGCAAGAAACGAAAACGAAATTATCTAGTCGATTTGCAGAGATAAATGATAGTCAATTCGCCTTTTCGATGCTAAGAAAAATAAAGCAAAAACACAACGAGAAATTAGCTCGCCTAGCGAATTTTGGAAATAGCGACCATCGCTTACAGGGACCAGCCGGGTGGAATCGACGCAGTTCAAGGCCAACTCGTAGGTTTTTATATTGACAGCTTGAAAATGAAATTGATTAAAGATGCCCCGAGGACACTAAAATTGGCGGCGGAAATCGCTATGCGAGAAATTGGAATCCGACGCGTATTCAGCCTACGGACAGGACGCGAAAATTATAACGAAAACGCACCAGAGCCTATGGATGTCGATCATTTTAGAAATAAACGGCCAAAAATAGCCTGCAAAATATGCGCGGGCAACAACCACAAGACCCGCGAACATCGATCACGCCCGCGACAGTTACATGTGGAAGAAGAAATTAAACCCCAAAATGCGATCGAATGTTGGACGTGCCGATGTGATCATTTTGCCTGCGACTGCCCCTTTAAGACCGAAAACCAAAGGCACGTATCTTGCTGGTTTGTGAAGGTAATCATTTGGCTAGAAATTGCCCCTCTGAATCCGGAGACTCAAAGCATAGGCAATGGAACACACCAGTAACGCCATCTAGGGGAACATACTGGAACCAACCCAATCGGTCACGTAACCCATCCCATAATGCACCGCATCACAGCCGGAAATATCCGACATCAAGCAAACCACCACACTAATGACCCCGCCCACATACACAAAACACTAGGGAATGCTCTCATTGAGACCACATATGAGAGGGAATTTAGTATCAATATTGTGGGGAACCCCAGCTCGTGTTTAGTTAGAATAGGTAAAAATAAATATCGTTATTTAGTGGATAGTGGCGTGGAAGTGTCATTGATTCACAAACGAGTCTATGACGCATTACAGTTTCGACCAGAACTAACTAGGGAACACATTAACCTTAGCTGGGTGTACTTGATAGCGCGGAACTGACTTTCGGTATGGCGAAAGTGAAACTAACCCATAAATTTTATGTGGTGAATGTTATGACCCGGAATCTTAAGGAGGGATTGGTTTACCTCTCGGTGGGTCAGACTGTATTATGACCTGGGATGTCTCAAGGCCAATGACGTGTACATCCCATTGGAAGCAGATGCGCATATAGCCTCTCTTCTGAGATTATCCAGCAATGTTAGTTTAAAGCCCCAAACATCGACTTTATGTATGGCAAAATAAAAAAAATTAGTTTATCTTCACAAGTCGACACTAGTAGAGGTTGCCCAACTCGAGAAAGGTTACCTAGCATCAGAACCCGGTCTGGAAATTAGCAGCTCCATTTCTGGAGTAGGAAAGAGGCATAAGGTCCCAGTAGTACTCACCAACAACACCAATAACACTTTTCACCTACGGCGAGGCAGTGTAGTGGGGAAGGCAGTGGTATGCAAACCCGAGACCAACCTCGTAATCAACTCTTTGTCACAAGGCTCTCAATTCCCAATGGCCAGCAATTACCGCGACAATGGCTATACTCATGGGCGCCCCAACCGTAACAGGGTAGACAACTTTAAATCAGCGCCCTCTACCGTCGAGAAAGGATTGAATTTTGCTGGAGTCTCATGCCCAGATCAATATCGAGAGGCATCAAGTTGTTGAAATCCAACTCAGACATTTTTGCTGAGAAAGATACTGAGCTGACTCAGACAAGCACAGTTAAAGTGCACATTGACACGGGAAATCATCACCCGATACAACTTCGCCCGTATCGCACCCCTTTGAATAAACGACCACTGGTTGACACTGCCATAACTGATATGCTGGAAGCAGACATTATCAGGCCGAGTTCCATGCTTATTCGGCACCGATTATTCTCGCAGACAAGCGAGACGGCACAAAACGGTTTTGCGTCGATTTTAGACAATTAAATTCCATAACCAAACCTATGTCATACCCACTTCCGCTTATCGACGATATTTCGGCACTTCTTGGAAAGTCCAAATTTTTCACTGCACTCGATCTGAAGAGTGGATACTGGCAATGCCAGGTCGCGAAGACGACAAGCAAAAGACGGCTTTCGCATGCCACCGAGGCCTCTTTGAATTCAACTCTATGTCTTTTGGGCTCCGAAATGCTGGTGGTGTTTTCTCCCAGCTTATGGCCCAAGTATTATGTGGAATGGGTGATTACGCAATTGCGTACTTAGACGAAATTCTGATATACAGCGAGTCCATGGAATTACATTTGGAACATATCAAGAAAGTCTTTGACAAATTGCGCCAACATACACTAAAATTAAAATTAAAAAAGTGCCAGTTATTGCAACGGGAAACGAAATATTTGGGTTTTATAATCGACGCCGTTGGTGTCCGACCTGACCCTGACAAGGTCAAGGCCATCCGGTCTCTTGCACCCCCAACTTCGGTCAAGGTGGTCCGTTCCTTCATTGGCATGAGTAACTACTATCGTAGATTCGTCCCCTGGTTTTCACAGATTGCCGAACCTCTGGTGCAACTTACAAAGAAATATGCTAAATTCAAATGGGACCAGGTTTGCCAAATTTTATTCGAAAAACTAAAGGAAAATCTGACAGCTGTACCCATCATGGCCTACCCGAATACAGCTACGCCCTATACATTGTATACCGATGCAAGTGACCTTTGCATTGGCGCCTGCCTGACCCAGTTAGGTGAAGATGGCATCGAAGAACCAATATATTATCTCTCACACAAACTTGGCGATACTCAAACCCGATGGCCAACTATCGAAAAAGAGGCATATGCACTTCACTTTGCTTTGCAAAGGCTGGACCATTACCTTCATAATTCCACCTTTACAATAAAAGCAGATCATAAACCATTGAAATATCTCTTGGAATGCCCCATGCAGAACAAGAAAATCCAACAATGGGCTTTGGGTATAGCTGGATATAACAGTAACATTGAATACATAGCAGGCCCAGATAATCACTGAGCAGACATGCTCAGTCAAACACCCCCTAATGCATTTACATAACAGTAAAAGGCAGAAGTGGAAGTGGACATAAATGACAATAACCTTACAATTGCTGAAACCCAGGCAGAAATAGCCGCCTTAAATTCACATAAATTTCAACACAAAGACTTTGCAAGCTGCGAGGTAACCCCAAAGGAGCTGCCGAGTAAAAATTAATTTGGTAAGGCCTACCAGCCTACCGACCTACTGTTCGACAAGCCCGATTTCAATATGCTTGAGGAACAAAAGAAAGACCCGGAAATTGCGTCAGTTCTGGGCGTCCTCGACAAAGGCGAGGACCCCCGGAATGACAAACACTTGATGATTGATGGGGTGCTATATTACCTCTCGAGTGCTGATGCAGAACCGACCCCACGCCTTTGGGTACCTGCACATCTTCAAACCAACATAATCCAACAATACCATGATAACAATGGCCATGTGGAAATAGACAAAATGCATGAGGCGATTAGGTCGAAGTAATTTTGACCCAGACTGTATAAGGAACTCAATTCCTACATTGGCAAATGTGTGCCTTGCCAAGTCAGGTCTCTGCAGAAACAATCCCCCAAAATGCAAATAACGGATATGCCCCCTTACCATTTTGCTAAATTTGTTTTGGACCTATCAGGCCCCTACCCCACGTCGCTATCGGGTAATCTCTACATTATCAGCTTCGTAGATTTATATAGTGGGTGGGCGGAAGCATTGCGGTCAAGGACAAATCGGTAGATAACGTTGTTCGTCTCTTGATCGATGAAATATTCCCGCGACATGGATGCCCCTAGAAATAATCACTGACAACGGCAGTGAAAACATAAATTACAAGGTCAGGGACACTTTGAAGGCTTTGAACATTCACCATGTGACCACGTCTTATTATCACCCCAGTAAATACACTGGGGAAGATTACCATCAAATAGCTTTGCACAACAGCATAAATCGTTTATGACGGTACACAAGCATGAAACAGGCGAAACGCCTACAAGCAGCGAGATTAGACAAAAAGGCCACAGATACCGAAGTCGAGATTGGGGAGGCTGTGTATGTTAAGAATCACTTACGGAAAAGCAAACTGGAAAGTAAATGGAAACCCTACTTCCGCATAACTAAACAAATAACGCCCGTTACTTTCGAGTTAAGGAATCAATTAACTGGGAAGGTCACACAATCCCATGCTGAGCATATGCGCAAGGCCAAACTTGAATGGGAAATCCCCAAAACTGACAACAACAAGCGTGCTCAAACGTATATTGTACCCCCGGAAAATGAAAATAGCGATGTTCCTGCCCCAATCATGTGGGTGGGTCTTTAGTCTGGTCGTTTAAGCATTGGACCTAGAAAAAATTATTAACAAGCTGTTTTTAGTGTAATTTTGTCGAGCAGAATCTGAGGAATAACATATCCAAAATCCGCTAAAATCCGCTTTGGGGAATATTCTCTATTCAAGATGGCGCCCAATATGATTGTTAATATCTGAAATTGTTGAATTTCTGCGGTAGATGCAACAATTAATGCCAAATTCGCAATAAATTTAAATATTGACAAACAATGTTTAGCCGTAAACCATATTTGTAGAATGTGTTTCCCAAAACGGACGCCAAAATGGAGAAAAGTGAATGAAATTTACACTTTGTGAAACATGTAATTGCTAGTCCTATAAGATAGAACAAACGTTCGAATTATTTGAGGATATTCATTGCAGAGTATAAGAGAAACGTTTGATCAGAGACGTAAGAATTCTCCCTAATGAATCTCACGAGAGAGCAATCGAAAGCAGGGTCTCATGCAACGGTTAAATCTGGACTTTTGGACACACATAAATGGAACAATAACGCAGTTTTATATGTACTTTTTATGTTGAATCGTGTGATTATATGTGTAATTAAACAGTTAAATGCGATTTGATATGGATGTATTGATTCTGTGATGTTTTCTAGAAGCAGAAATATATGTCGTCAGAGTAGTCTCGTGAATGTGACCGATTATCATTTATTTTGATATCTACAAAATTAACCCTTTCAAAATGCACTGCTATGGAACAATATAAGATATATGCATACATGTTTGGGTAAAATGTGAAGATTCCATTGTCTCTATCTCAAAATAGTAATCATAGTTGCCTCCAATCAGGTGATAAAACACGAATATTTCGCTTTTATCACAAGAATGCATGGTGGTATATTATGAACACAATTTATCAAAAACACAGAGGAGTACAAAGCCATCTTCAATAAATTCTAAACTTGACCAATATAGTTTACATATTCTGTGGTTGAGACTGTGTTTATATCTGGAAATTATATTTCGTTATATTCACCGAAGCCACATATATGCGAAAATTACTACGATTTCTGCAACCGCATCGCCGCGTTTGCCCCTTATCCCTAAAGTTACATATAGTTGCTGTACACAAAACCACAAAAAGCAACATTTAGCGAATGTTCAACGCTGAAATAACAGCTTTAAACGATGAACCCTTGCTATTTAGCACAATTACGTGGGTGGTACTGGTAAGATATTTTAAGACAAAACGATACTGAAAATTAATATTGTGCATTGTGTGGTAGTATATCCCAGTTGTAAAGTGGGGACTGAAGTAATTTGAACAAAATGTTCCAATAATAAACCGGTTTGGTAGCCGCGTGAAAATTAGTCTTAAATAATCTGTAAGATGTACCATCTCTTTGATCTCGTGAGATGTGGCGCTAATCTATTGAAGATATTGATGTTTCTTTGCAGTGTGATAAGCATTGGGACATATGTGTATGGCATATTATCACGGAGAGTGCAGCAAATTCTATAAATCTAACTAGTCTTTATACCACAAGGGTGTGCACTTCGGTGTATGTGTTACATTCAATAATTAATCACAATGTCCAATGAAACTACCATACACTGCATGGCGAAACATTACTTTGTGTGTTGCATGACCAAAATTATTATATTTTGTCCGGACAGTTGGATGTTGGATAAGCTAAAAAACAGAAATTTAACCATTGGGTTTGACTTGCGTTGAAATGACCAATACATCATGCAGATGGATATTTTAATGATCTGTGTACGTTTAAAGATACTAAACAACATGAATGTACATTACTATTACGTATGTCCACTCCTATGTGGTTATCCAATATGTTGCTTTCGTCGTGGTATGTTTTGGAGTTGCGGCCATTTTGACAGCCATTTTATGGCCGCGATTGTATTATTTTCTGTCTGTGTCACTCTATTCGCTCCGTTGCTCCAATTTCACACATAGTTGTACAACTACGTAATCCCTATGCCATAACATATCGTATACTTACCTTAATAATTTACGTTAGAACCCACCCTATTCAGGGCGCTGTAGAACATTTTCCCCAAAGCGGATTTTAGCGGATTTTGGATATGTTATACATGACGATATCCTCTTTCCAACGATACCAAATTTAGCTTGTTAAGATTTTTTTCCTGGTAGACCTTATATATTCAGCCCGACAGCCAGACTACTTCTGGCGATGAGACAGAACCATTGCCAGATGATGTATTCGCTCGGTTTCGGATACAATGCTCAGACTCCGATGATGAAGATATCCCTTTAAGCGAGCTTAAATTGCGCTTACAGCGTCGAAAAGCGCGACTCGCGCACTCAGGGTCATTGCAAAACCATGACTCGTCACCGGACGAGGAAACAGGGTCGAGTGCCAAAGCACATCGTGCTTCCGCACCCCGCCGACACGGGCGCAAAATAACAGAGAAGCTTACAAGTAATGAAAGCTCAGAGGATGAATTCATGGACGTGGTCTCCATTGAATCAACACCTCACGAAACCAGGCCAATACCGGCCCCACGCAAGTGTAAGCAGCCCTCGGGTGGAACAAATAGCAACTTAATAAGTAAACCGTCATTTCAACCCCTGTTATCAGCGATAATAATAGAGTGCTCGAAACAGTGACCGGGGGTCCATTACAGAAGGAATGGCACCCTTTTCTTAACTGTCTTATTAGCAAGTCTAACTTGGCTCCATAAACTCGCCAGAATGTGGCGATTGAAAATATTTAGCCCAGCGCCCCAACCAAGTCGAAATAGGTAGTCGTGCCCCTATCGATCATAGGCAGCACGTCCCCATGGGAACCGGCACTCACTGAAAAAATAGCTAGTCAGGTTTACTATTTTAAATAGTAAAGTCGGTTTTGGGCCTAGTACGCATGTCGTTGACTAGATGAAATAGTCAAAATAGCGTGCGCGTGACGTTTATGTCTGACGTTTAATAGTGTGACCGCGTTATACTATTTGGTCAACCTGTAGCCTCGCGTGTCGTCGCTCGTCTGTTTGATCACACGTTGTTGTTGGCAGGATTAAAATGTTTATGTTGAAGAGAGAATTCAATCATCTACCTAGGTACGTATAATTTATAATCCGACCATGTTTGTATGTTGCCTGTGTGAGCTTCATTGCATCAATTATGTGCAGTACATTTCACATTTAAGATTTGTGCACATGCATGAAATCTATGGAGGGTTATTATGGTCACAATTACAACTTCACATTTTAATTCTAACTTAACATTTTAATTCTTATATTTTATTTATATTTACATTCAATTTACATTCTATTTACATTCTATTTACCCTAACTTAATATTTTAATTCTCACTTAATATTTTAATTCTCACTTAACATTTTAATTCTTATATTTTAATTCTAACTTTACATTTTAATTCTAACTTGATATTTTAGTTATAGCTTCATATTGCATTTTTTACTTAATATTTTAATTCTTACATTTTAATTGTAACTCTAACTTTATATTTCAATTCTTACTTAATAGTTTTTTTCGGACATTACAATTCAAATGGATATTGTTATAATGCCGAAATATTTAATTCTTATGGTGAAGCAGTTATCTGCCAAGAATATGAAGAAAGAAGTTAACAGAAATTTAGAACAATTTGCGAAATAATGGATTTTAGCTACCCCTCCCCAAACACGTTTTTGGTCGAAAAATTACATATTTTTGTTCAGAACTTTACCAAATTTTCCAATTGATCATACTGGGACCCAACATAATTCTTTTGCTGAAAATGGAGCCCGATGACAATGCTTAAGCGATTAAAGACGTGTTCGGTCTTCCAGACCCAAATTACAACAACAACGCATTTTAATTGCTATTACATACAGTAAGTGTCGCATATCACAAGTACTCCATTCTCGCTTTAAGATTGAAATGCAGTAGTTTGAACTATGGCCAATTGAGTAATCACATTAAAACGTCCCCTCTCTGTCATTGTGGTGAATAGAAAAAAGCATATCATTACTTATTGGAATACAGTGGTCCTAAGACTGAACTTCTATGCGCCATACTGAATGTAATTTTATCAGAAATACTCTTTTGTATGTACAGCAACTCAGTCATCGCGAAAATATTAAAATAGTTGACGGGGTTCAGACATTTATCTCGAAAACAAAGCGATTTCCATAACGCTGCCATTTGTTAAAACTTCGTGAAAAGCATTGAAACCCTGCTGAACGCGAAATTTACCACCACCAGATCGTCTGCAATCTCATGGCGACGGACGTATCAATGACGAAAACAACATTATCTGTGTATCATTGCGTCCAATCAGCTCCAACGAAACTATGTGTATATCATTGTATCCAATCAGTTCCAACTGGATTTCATCCTAATTTTCCCCATACAATCTCTCTCCCAGATAAATTGTTTACCTCCGGATAGAACTACGTACCATATCTCCACAGACTGAGTTAAACCTGGGAGCATGTTCATCAAGTTCGTGGTGTTTTCGTGATTCAAAATAGCGTAATTGTCACATAAACAGCTAAAATTGAATTTTTGTTATTTGCCAGCCGCTTTTTGTAAAGTGTCACATGCGGTCGCAAACCAATACAGCCTTATATATCGCATAGTTTCGGCCACAATATATGTTGATATTGAATTCATAATCCCTTCAGTACATGATGTGTTCAAGACTTCAAATAGGGTAGGGGTACATAAAACAGTGATCATTTGCCAGCCGCTTGTTGTGGAGTGCCACATGATGCATACTTTCGGGAACCAACACATATGTATATCCTGATAAAAAATCACCTTTAGTCAAGCCCTCAGTTAATACTGAGGTCATATCATTTTACCATGTGGTGTCATCCAAGACTTCAAATAAAGTAGGGGTCCTCAAAATTTTGCCTTTCTTATTTTCCAGCCACTTTTCGTTAAGTGCTCATTCTTTCAGAACCCAAATCCACCTATTTACATTGTGTACGTCCTTGTACAATTAACTCGCCATTGTCCATACACGCAGTCAATGGATGATATCATTGCTGCCCGTTGTGTGCTCTACTCTTCAAATTGGGAAGGGGGTAATACAAACATTGAAAAATCGGATTATTTATTTTTCAGTCGCTTTTTGTAAAGTGTCCCTGACTGTCGGGTATTAACCCATCTATAACAATTGTGTATTTCTTAATAAAATAGCCAATTGTCCAGATCGTCGTTTGACCCCGAGGGCACATTAATTCAGTTCGTAGTAGGTTCAATGGTTTACATGGGGTAGGGGTCCCTTGCAATTCGCCTTCATCATTGTGCCATCTGCTTTGTGTAAGGTGCCACTGTGTTTTCGCGAACAGTGGGCTCGCGAGACCATTGCATGTTTTCTGACAGAACAGTCATTCGGCCACAATCTCGGGTAATATGGATAGCTTAAGCCTTGAGCTAGTGGTGTGTTCAATACTTCAAATAGGGATGGAGTCCCCTGAGAGTGAAATTTAGCCCTTTCGTTTGCCGACTACTTGTTGTAAAGTGACATAGGCTTTCGGGAACCATCTCATCCATAACAGATTCATATATCCAGATAATAATCCCATTTGTCCACAACTTCAGTTAAAATTGAGAGCATATCATTTTTGTAAGACTTCAAGTTGGATAGTGGGGTCCTCAAGACATAGAAAATTCGCCTTTCTTGTTTGCCAGCCGCTTTTTGTAAAGTGTTCGAGGATTTCGGGGGAACCAGATGATGATGTCCAAATCACCCATATATCAATTAATAATTCCATGATAGCAATACCTTTCGATCACACACTCAGCTAAGTATGAGAGAATATAACTTCAGTTCTGGTCCAGATATTAAATTGGTTAATGGGGTCCCCCCCCCAAAAAGTGAGTATTCGCCTTTCTCTTTCACCAACAACTTGTTGTAAAGTGTCTCAGGCATTCAAGACCCTGGTATACTATACTCTTTATATAGCGTCCATTTCTCTACACACGCAGTTGATAATGGGAGCACATCATTTCGGTTCATTGTGTGTTACAAGACTGCAAATGGGGTAGTGTAGCCTAACAAATCACATTTCGTATTTTGCCAGCCGCCTTTTGTACAGTGTTCTAGGATTTCGAGAACCAAACCACCGATACAAATTGTAAATAATACATGAAAGCATATATATTCGGTTCAGTGTGTGCTAAATAGGTTAGAAGGGTTATGGGTAACCAAAACAGTGAATTTCGCCTTCTCTTTGCTAGCCACTTTGTGTAAAGTGTCCCAGACATTGGGAAGCCAACCCACACATCATGCACTGATGAGGAATATTTCCTGAATTACATACCATTTGTCCACACCCCAGTTAATATTGAGAACATATCCATCCATTAGTGTATTTATGACTTTAAATGGGGTAGGGTGCTCAAAGAAAATATTCAGCTTTGGTTTTTGCCAGCCGCCTTTTGTAAAGTACCCTAGGATTTTTTGAACCAAACTACCCATATGACATGTTTATTCCCTGATAGCACAACCTTTCGTTCACACTGTGATTTAATAATAAAAGCATAAATATTCGGCGCATGGTGTGTTCAAGAGTTTAAATGGGCATATAAAGGGGTCCAACAAAACAAAAAGTATTCGCCTTTGGCGTTTGCCATCAGATTTTCGTAAAGAGCTAAAGGCTTTCGGATTCCAACAACACATCCATCAACATCATGTATGCGCATCGATATTACTATTTTTGCCCACATCCTCAGTTAACATTAAATTTTACAGCAATCATTTCAGTTCGTGAGGTGTTCAACTTTAACACTTCAATTGTGTAGGAGGACCCCAAAACAGCAAATTCGTCATTCTTATTAATCAGCCACTTTGTATAAAGCGACAGGTGCACAACCCATGCATACAAATTATGTATTATCTGATAGTACTACATTCCCGTCACACTCTCAGTTAATATGGAGAATTAGAGATCATATAGCTTAATTTCGTATTGCGTTGAAGTCTTTAAATTGGGTAGAGTGTTCTCGAAAATATATATCAAATTCCCCCTTCATATTTGCCAAGCAAAGTGCCACACTGTTTCGGGAACAAACCCATCCATAAACATTGTATATGTCCTTATGTAACTGTCCTTTATAGTTAAATGATTCTTAATATTGAGATCATATTGTTTCAGTTCGTGGTGTGTTCAGCACGTCTAATAGGGCGGGGGAGCAACAATGATTTTAATTTGTATGAGTATGTTAGTCTATATTATGTGTCGTTTAGAACAAATACTTTAGTTCCTCAAAGTCAATATGTGTTAATATAAAATTACATGTCATAAATAAAATGTTTTGTTGTAACTGGGGGTTTAATTGGAAACCTGAGGTTATCTAAACCCACGCTCGTGGTGTCTATGGATCGGGTTTCCATCACACGAATAATGATGAGATGCCCATTAGAATAATTTAGAAAGGTATGTGTTGTTATCGTAAATATGTCGTTTTTCTACCAAATCGCGTCCGGGGGATCGGTACCTAATTCCAATATCTTGAAAACCGTTGACAATTTCCTACAAATTCTTTCTACTTGTGATGTCCAGATAACTACTGAGCCATATGAATTATATAGTTGGTCACGTGTTGTTTATAACAAAGGTTTTAGTACTTAACATCGATGTTAATGCATGCAAAATTACCTGTTATCAATAAAATAATTGTTGTTGTAAATGGGGGTCTGAAAGTCTGAACACATCAGTAATCGATTAAAGGGCATCTTTGGACAATACTTTCATTACTAGATTCATATTGGGTCCCATTCAGATCAATTCAAAAATGTTTGTACTGTCATCAAAAATATGTATTTTTTTCGACCAAAAACGTGTTTGGGGGAGGGGTAGCTAAAATCCTATATCTCGCAAACCGTTCAAAATTTCTGTTAACTTTCTTCATATGCTTGCCAGATAACTACTACTCCATATGGACTAAATATTTCAATATTATTGCAATGTACATTTGAATGATAATGTTCAAAAAATATTTATTTTTTTTAAAGAGGGATTTTTCAACAAAATATAAATGTTTCGGCTGCAAATGGCACGAAAATCCCAACTAACCAACACTTCTTGCATATCAGGTTCAGATATAGTCATTTTAACACCAACACTGTAGGCAAATAACTTAGGACATAGCCGCGGGGCTCACTTTACCAAAATCGTTAATTTCCGGGAAAAGTCACTTGTGGGTATCGTTCATCGTCGATTTCAGAATAGCCACCACCAATTCCGTTATTTTTCACTATCATTTTCGTCAACAGTATATATTTCTCCTTAAAAAAAAGTTGGTTTTAACTTGTTCTACCGTGGGTAGGGGTACCCGACCACTTTTGGCTTTTGGCCGCTGTACTATAGAGGTGCCACGATTATTGATTTTGATAATCGGTCATAAATAATCGATTATAATTGATTAATCGTACCTAATATCAATTACAGTGGAAGTATTCCGTAATATGGCCTATTGGCAGAGTGTTGGTTAAAAAAACTCAGCTGATGTAATTTTTACGTTAATAATGTGCACCCTAAACCACCGGTAATAACTAATGAGCACAATGTATTCAATACCAACACATTTCTCGGCGATGTCTTGGTTATAATAATGGTGAGTTCATTAGAACGAACATAGCCATTAATTTCATTGTTATGAATAACCAAACATACAAACAATATAAAAGTACCGGTAGGAATGCATGACGGACCACCGGCGGTTCCTAAAAATAAGGAATCTATTGTTACGGAAACTATAACTTTAAGCAAACTTCCAAAGTGTGGATAACAATCACAAAGGTGGCTCCCCCACCCAGAAATTTCAGGACTCAGAACAAGTTACGCATGTTGTCAGAATCTCTCTGATGCACGATCAAAGGTTGTTAAATCTCCGGTTGTAGATTAAACTGTGTAAAACAAACACGGTATTCAATAATACCCGGCACCTTCCGACTTCCGAAATAATTAAAGAATATCAATCGACGACGGAAATGGTAATCGATTATCGGCTTTATCAACGGTTCATCGATTATACGATTAATCGTGGCTCCCCTAAAATGAACTGCCGACTGTTTGCAACAAAAGTTAGTAGTACTCATGTTGTCGGAATCTCATTGATACGCGATCAAAGGTTGTTAACCCTTCGGTTGTATATTAAACTGTGTAAAACAAACACGGTATTCAATAATATACCCCGTATTTTCCAACGTCCGAAATAAATAACGCAGATTAATTGACGATGGAAATGGTAATCGATTATCGGCTTTATCAACGATGCATCGATTATACTATTAATCATGGCACCCATAGTTATAAATATAGCGATGACTGATGACTGGTTATAGTATAAAATGACAGAAAAGTTTAGTTAAGTCGCAGTGAAATAATACACTGTGGGGGGTTTGTGCTAAATATAAGGACTTATACTTTCTCAATTAAATTGATATTAAATGATTTACAGCAGTGAAAGATAATTAACTCAATACAATTTGGAAATTTGTATGCCTCTTGAAATAACCGGAGTATGCCTTTAAAGTTCTTGTAGTTTACCTTTGGGCACAGCCCGGCACACCCCAAATAAGCACACATACTAACATTTGTTGAATAATCGTCAAAAAAACTTGTTTTTTTATTTTACTTTGTAACAACCCGTGAACTGGAGGGGAAACCACTAAAGGATCTCTTTCATGGACCCGTCCCCCAGTGCTGTGGTGCTATCCTAACAACCTCTGCGCACCCTACTATAGTGAGCAAAAAATTGTACCCCACAAATCTTGTCTCTTTTATGGATATAATCAAAATGAACAATTTAACTTGTGGGATGTCTTGGCCACCTCAGCGCACCCCACTAGTCAACACACAAATCTTGTCTGTTTTAATGATATGATTAAAGACATATTATGTACTTTTTCGGGTGCGTGAAACTGATAAGTTAGTATTCAGGTGCTATGCCAACTGGATGAATGTAGAATTCTACTAAGATCACCGAAAATCTCAAGCAAATTGACCCTACCACTCCCTAGAAAACATTGTCTGAACTACGCTAAATTGTAAATATTTACTCCTCGAATCGGGACTCTTCTATCGGCGATAAATTAACGAAAACTATTTCGCCATCGGCAGTTACTGCATTTAATTAATATGTAAGAATGACGGTGCGTGTTGTCAATTTAAATATCATATTTGTAAAACTAACTAATTTGAACAAGATTATTCTTCATTTCTATTTGATCACCATATCGGAGTGTTTCACATCACTTTAAAGTGAAAAATTTAACTTGTGGGGTAGATATCCTGACCATCTTGGCGCACCCCACTAGTCAACACACTAATATTGTCTATTTTATGGATATGATCAAATTTAACAATTTTATTTGTGGGGATATCTTGTCCATGGATCTTGGCACACCCCACTAGTCAACAAGTGCCAGTGCTGTACTTGACTTGTTGTTACTCAACTCGATTTGCCAAGTTGACGACACATATACCAGATACCACTGTAGGCTCATGGGGAAGTGTACTGATATACCAATATGGACTACTGGTTACTCTTAATGCTATAGTCCAAACGTATATTGGCCTGTCACCCACAGTTGAACTACTACCGACTTACATTGAAAATAGGCAAATTGTTACTTGAAAAGCGCAAACAAAAGTTGAAATTAAGAGGGGGATAAAGTGCTATATTTGAATGGGGAATTCAGTGTCAAATGTTGAGAAGTCTGATCAAAATTTACAAACCGCAGGTGACCATATACCTTTTTGAAAAGTTCGCAGACTTACCTAGTGAAAAGGCGAAGCGGAATTTTGATTTTCATCTCAGGTTGGATATTATTAGACATTAAACAGTAGGTCACTTATATCATTTTTATAATATTTCCATAAAATGTCACAAAATAAAATATAAAATGAAATATCTGCTTCGTATTGTCTCTAATTATATGCTCAAACATTCCAACAAGACGTGAAGTATTAATCCATGGTTTGTAAATATTGAGTAATCTTGTCTGGGAAATTAACACTGAATTCCACATTCAAATATTTCCACTTTACCTCCCTCTTAAGTTCCTTCTTGTGATAACATAGTTTGCCTTCAAAATATACCACAAACAGTTTGTTGTACTCTTGTACCACTATAAAATTTAAAAATTCATGAAACAAAGAGAAACAAAACAAAAAGGATTGAATTTAACCCTGGATTTTCCAATTTCTATATTTATAACTATTTTTAAGCTTAATTATAAAGGTTGGAATCAGATATGTAAAATTTATACAAGCAATACATAACATTCTATATGTCTGTCAACCGAACACTTTTCGACAAAATTTGTTCTCATATATTAACCAGATCTGATAAAGCCTTTGATTTTAATCTGGTTCTTTGTGTGTGTGGTGTTTGATTTCAGTGCTATAATGACTGATCTGGACAGTTGTTTTTTTGCAAATGAATGACTTGACTATGCTACGTACGCGGTGACATGAACATGTATTACGTCAGCATGATTTAGGAATTGGGCACGTGCGCGACACTGATTGTAGCAATCGACATCGCGTTTGCGATATTGTAACTGATTATTAGTCATTTTCTCTGAGATTCCCTTTAATGCTCGATCAAATGACCAGAGGCGTCTCTTTGTCTTCAAATGCCGTGTGTAATATATTTGAACATGAAAAGAGCCTGCACCCCACTAGTCAACAAGAAATTGCTCCTCACAAATCTTGTCTCTTTTATAGATATGATCAAAATGAACAATTTAACTTGTGGGGAAATATTGACCATCTCGGCGCACCCCGCTAGTCAACAAGAAATTGCACCCCACAAATCTTGTCTCTTTTATGGATATGTTCAAAATAAACGATTTAACTTGTGGGGATATTTTGACCATCTCGACGCACCACGCTAGTCAACAAGAAATTGAACCCCACAAATCTTGTCTCTTTTATGGATGTGATTGAAAAACAACAACTTGTGGGGATATCCTGTCCATCTCGACGCACCCCGCTAGTCAAAAAGAAATTGCACCCCAAAAATCTTGTCTCTTTTATGGATGTGATTGAAAAACAACAACTTGTGGGGATATCCTGTCCATCTCGATGCACGCCGCTAGTCAACAAGAAATTGCACCCCACCCACAAATGGTAAGAGAAAAATCATCCTGGATGGGGATGATGTTGGTGGGAAATCTCACCCTGGGGGCAAGATGTATTTGTTATCCAGGCCATTCTTGTATCATTACCAGCACATACTTATTCTCAGGGGGTATATTGAGGGGTAAAGGAAAGGGTCTATTTGCTCTTTCGAGCAACCCGGGAAAGTTTTTAGTTTCCGAAATATGTACATGTAGGCCTGCCTATTTATGGTCTCAGTATCAGCGATGTAACTACAGGATATTTTTTTGTGGGCAGGGTGTCAGCCTTGAATTTCCCAACTGCATCCTCTTGAACCAGACACCAAACTCTTTACTTCGCGAGTTTCCATTTGCACCCCCGATTTTTGGATTGAAATTTACCACTCGGCACCCAGGCTTTCCAACTGTTGGCAATTTCCAAATTGAATAAGACTGGCACATTTCCAATTGGTGCTCATTTCAGACAACAATTTCAACTAAAGTCTAAAAGTTGAAAAAATATGTTACTGGAGGTGTAAAAACAACTATTCCTACTGATTGTTAGAAAATCAGACAATGAAAACATATTCATCCTACATGTATACGTACATAAAGTTACCAAGTAATGATGTGTCAGGCATGACGTTTGCAACTGTTTTGACCAAATTTGGCAGGGCAAGATCCAATCGCCATCCCTGTCGCCAAGTACCGCCTCTTATACAACGACAATATCTGGAGTCACGTCACATGGGAGTTTGTAACGCGTTCCGCTGCCATGGGTACGCACCCATAGTTGCAAGAAATAATTTCATTTTACAAAATTAATTGCGTATCATTTTGCATTGTTTAGGCCTAAGTAGCATGTCACATTGATACGTTGTGTCGATGTTCAAATGACTGGAGCTGTTGGAAGGAAGTTATTACGTTGTCACACTAATTATTTCAGCTGGAATGTAGTCGGATACCGTTGAGCAATATTAGGATTTGTGTATTTGGTTGGGGTATATTTTGTATTGATGCCTCCCCCACAAACGACAAAGACTGCAGCAGGGACGTTGCCACTGTATTAAATGCCACTTGTTCCTAAAATGTAAGATTTAACACATCCCCAATAACATACATGATTATTAATTATTGGGTCGGGGTAATTGTAACTTTTTGGCGACATGCACAACTTTTAGCATTTTTAACCAATATACATATACTAGTATTACCCGTCCCATACTTTGTCTGAGGTGTTCCTATCAATTAATTACTTGGCTTAGGGCTCACCAAGCTACCAACTAAAACAGTTTGTTGTTCTAACCAGTACACTACAGACTATAGTATAGCTATTTAAATGGTCGTGTGTTGGATTTCAAACTCAGTATCGAAGGGAGAGCAAATGAAACTTAGTCAAGTTTGGAAAACAGATTGGTTCACGGGTGGTTGCAATCAATCCTCTAAACCAACGTAGGCTCTATGTCCCATCCCTGACATGTTACCCACCGCCCCATTCTCAAACCCATGTTATGCATATCCAATCCGATTTGACACCTGCACTGACAAATGCTGAGTTCAATAATAAAGCATCTTTTCAAACCGCTGTTTAATATTCATCGTACTAGTAAATGGGCATTGAAACACAAACGCTCTTTATCGATGATCCTGCTGACAACAATTCAAAACCTGCTAAAATAATTTTTTTACTCGATATCTTGCGAAGCTACTAATATGTTCTGTCTCATATTTGCTAGGAAAATTTCCAATGAACAGAAACTTACCATGCACTGGCTCTTGTGGGATCTGTGCAATTTTATTAGATTATGAACTGGTTGACAGTTTGCTATAAATTGACACGGACGAGGGTGAGCGTACTGTACGTAGGCATAGTTAGCAAGTTTTGAGAAGCCGTGACCAATTGGTTGATTGAGACCTACCGGCCTCGGTGTTGTCAGCACGTGCTCAAGTCCTTCAAACTCGTGAATTTATCGAGACCAGTATAGGTATATATTACGTACTACATGCAAAGATATGGTACCTTGATACTATCGGGAACCATTCGAATAATGAAAGTACCACATGCATACATATGGTACCTACAATATTGGCAACGGTCAAATAATTAAAGTACTCTCGTGTTTGCAAATGCATGCATGTAGGAATTTCCCAGATTGGTCTGGTTCTTATCAAGAGGTGTACAGTATATGTGACATTGTTAAGATGCATACAGAAAATGCATTGGGGTAACGTTATTCTGTTTCTTTCAGGACTTCGTAAAATCTACATGCTATGCTGTTTCTGGATCTGGAAATTTTGTTTATAAGCTACGGTACTACAAGCGGATTCGATCAAAGTCTACTCGTCTGTCGAAACCATAAACGGCTTGGGGATAGGAACTTACATATACCAGTATTCCAGCATGGTCTATATTGTGTTGCACATTGTTATATTGTGAATATTATTGCACGTCTGACATCAACGCGACCGACAGAACACCGTGTATGACATGAATTCATCAGTTCATGGTTATTCGTTTGGATGGAAATTCGTGTGTCCTGTGTTGTGCATTCAATCAGATTCCAAAACTCGGCATTCATCGTTGTAAACATATTCCGCACTGAACGGATGTGTGTTCTTGTTCTTGTTGCAGTTACATAGTAATTAATCATAATGATATTACCCATGAAAATGGTAAATTTCAGATATTCAAGGAGGTGATTATAAAATCGTTGCTTCATACAAGCCAAGTTCCTGCATACATATATGCATGAGCCACGAGAACACTGAATCCAGTTCATGACACAACATGGAAATATTAAATTTGATATATGTTGGGTGTTATACACATAAATTAAGAAAAGGACAGTTTTCCTCTTAATATGCCTCCTTCACACGGACCATCATGTTTATTTTACTGATATTTAGTATAAAGGGTTCTTTGGTGTATGGGATTCAAATTTATTCAGATGGGGTCACCAGGTTAAATAGGGTGAGATCAGGGACATAACTGTATGTCTCCATGGTAATATTTAGAATGTCTTCTCAGGAGAGGTTGGACTATTTAGCTTACATATATAGTATGCAGGATCCTTTAGTGACTGAGATTCAGATTTGTTAACATGATGTCAACCCGTTAAGAAATGACGGGGCTATGGGAACTTAAGACTTTTGTGTCTAATCAAATCATTAAAATACAAAATTAATTAAAACATCTACCTTGGAACTACAAATGTACCTGCCTGATTAATCTGACATACATATAGTGTTTTTGGGTCCATGGATAATTGGGCCTTAAACATGTCTAAATGATTTTATAAAAAGGCGCTTGTGAGATTGGAAATTTCCAACAATTGAGAAAGTTTGAGATGTCGGTTGTGAAATTCCAACCTAAGACTTGGGAGTCTGGAGCCCTGTCGGGATGGGACACGTTGAGCTGGAGGGGGTGATCAGTAGTGTACAGTTGGTAATTTAAAGGTAGATATTCACTGATCTACATACATGAAGCCTCTCTAGCCAAATATGATGTTTAAATCTAATTATTTTAAAGTGATTATGAAAAGTTCTGACTGTTGTGGTCTCCAGAGTCCCAGTCTTATCAGTCTTTGCAGTCTGGTGGGCGACCCCACAGTCTTTGACTGTCTTGTTCCATGCACACAATGATCTTGACTTTAAGTCACATCAAGACAAGTTTATTTATTTCAGTTATACATTTCTATATATAGACTCGAATCATATTTCCTAATGCACATTAGCATCCCTGCCCCATGAGTGTGTATCTCAACCCGGAGCTCTAGTTTATTTGATAAAAGGGACATATCCTGCACAGATATATACACTTTAAATGGTCATACAAGGGAAATTATGTGTCTCTGGGGCTTGCTTCCCTCCTATGATGCACAGATTGACTTAAAATTGGGTAAAAACCTCTAGTTTCATGTCATCAGCATCCCTGCCCCATAGAAGTATTTCTCTCCATCCCGGAGCTCTAGTGTATCACAATAAAGGGGCATCCCCTGCACAGATACGTACAATAGCCATGGTCATAAAAAGGGAATTAGGGGTTACAGAGGGCCTGCTTCTCGCTTGTGGTGTGCCTATATATAGACTCAAAAATTGAAGAAAAACATATTTCCTAATGCATATTAGCATCCCTGCCCCATGATTGTGTATCTCAACCCGGAGCTCTAGTTTTTTTTATATAAGGGACATCTTCCTGCACAGATATATACAAGTTCCATGGTCATACAAGGAAAATTATGGGTCCCTGTGGGCTTGTTTCCCTCCAATTGTGTACTTATTGACCTAAAATTGGGTAAAAATCCCTATTTTCATGTCATCAGCATCCCTGCCCCATGCAAGTATTTGTCTCCATCCTGGAGCTCTAGTGTATTTCAATAAAGGGGCATCTCCTGCACAGATACAACCAATATGCATGGTCATAAAAAGGGAATTGGGGTTACAGGGGGCCTGATTCCCTCATGTGCTGGCCCTATATATATACTCGAAAATTGAAGAAAAAACATTTCCTAATGCATATTAGCATCCCTGCCCCATGAGTGTGTATCTCAACCCGGAGCTCTAGATTATTTGATAAAAGGGATATGTTCTGCACAGATGTATAAAAGTTCCATGGTTATAAGAAGGGAAATTAGGTGTCCCTGTGGGCTTGTTTCCCTCATATGGTGTACTTATTGACATAAAATTGTGTAAACACCCCTATTTTCATATCATCAGCATCCCTGCCCCATGCGAGTATGTCACCATCCTGGAGCTCTATTGTATTATAATAACGGGGCATCTCCTGCACAGATACATACAATATGCATGGTCATTAAAAGGGAATTAGGGGTTACAAGGGGCCTGCTTCCCTCATGTGGTGGGCCTATATAGACTCGAAAATTTAAGAAAAACATATTTCATAATGCATATCAGCACACATGACCCATGGATGTGTGTCTCCATCCACCAGGAGCTCTAGTGCATTTGTTAAAAGGGTGATCTCTTGCACAGATATATACAAGTTCCATGGTCATAAAAAGGGAATTAAGGGTCCCTGGGGGCTTGCTTCCCTCATATGGTGTACTTATTGACTTAAAATTGGGTAAAATCCCCTATTTCCATGTCATTAGCATTCCTGCCCCGTGCAAGTATCTCACCATCCTGGAGCTATAGTGTATTAGAATACACATGAGGGGTTAGAGGGGGGCATGTTTCCCTCGTGGGGTGTGCCTACATGTAAATAGACTCGAAAATTTAAGAATAAACATATTTCCTAATGCATATCAGCATACTTGTCTCCACCAGGAGCTCTAGTGTATTTGATAAAAGGAGCATCTCTTGCACAAATATGTACAAGTTGCATGGTCGTAAAAAGGGAATGAGGGGTCCCTGGGGGCTTGCTTCCCTCATGGTGTACTTATTGACTTAAAATTGGACATAAACCCCTATTTTCATATCATCACCATTCCTGTCCCATGCAAGTATGTCTCCATCCTGGAGCTATAGCGTATTTGAATAAAGGGCATCTCCTGCACAGATATTTACAATATCCATGGTCATAAAAAGAAAATTAAAGGCTACATGGAGCCTGCTTCCTTTGTGTGGTGGGCCTATAGAGACTCGTAAATTGAAGAAACAACATATTTCCTAATGCATATCAGCATCATGCCCATGAATGTTTATCTCCACCCGGAGCTCTGGTGTTTTTGGTAAAAGGGAAATCTCCTGCACATATATATACAAGTTCCATGGTCATAAGGGAATTAGGGGTCCACGAGGACTTGCTTCCCTCATATGATGGACAGCTTTCCGATGAAAGGCAACAAGCTATATTTAAGACTAAATCCTGAAAAGTTACCCTTAATTCTGCTGTGGTTGAATAGTCGATTACTTAGGGCATTACTGTATATGGGACTTAAACTATGGTAAAAACCCATATCTTGATGTCATCAGCATCCCTGCCCCAAGCAAGTGTGTCTCCATTCTGGAATTCTGTATTTGAATAAAGTGGCATCTCCTGCAGACCAACACGGATGCATACAAAATCCTTGGTCATAAAAAGGGAATTAGGGGTTACAGGGGGCCTGCTTCTCTCATGTGGTGGGCCTATATAGACTCGAAAATGTAAGATAAAACATATGTCCTAATGCATATCAACATACCTGCCCCATAAATGTTTGTCTCCACCTGGAGCTCTAGTGTATTAGATAAAATGGACATCTCCAGCACAGATATATACAAGTTCCATATATATGGTAATATATGGAAAGTTCTTAGCCAAAGGGTTGATTCAATGAATATTTCCAACAGTTGAAAGTATTGGAATAACGGTTAACTGGTGCAACATTCCAACCCAGTGGTGCAAATTTATGTCCCATTTATATTGTGAATTCATGCATTCGTTATTGTCATAAAAATACATGTTGGGGCTCGTAAATTACGTTTACGTATAGTTGTATTATAGATAATGAATGGCATGGAGTTGACTATGCCAAAATAGTGGTCCGAGAGGAGGAATAGTCACGAGCCGCAGGCGAGTGGATTATTCCTCCTCGATGACTACTATTTTGGCATAGTCAAAGACAAGACATTCATTATTTATTTTGTTATATCGAACATTGGTGCCAATTCTCGCACAATTTCTGTGCCTGATTTTGTCACATTTTTATTTACGGTGAATTTTGGAAATCGGTCTCTGATTTAACAATTTTCGCATTCTTTTGACGATGGCAGGGGAGCATAACTATGTTATTAGTTACAACTAACAGAATTTCTTCACGATTCAGGCATTTATTTCTATAAATACGTCATTAGCAAAGACATTTTGGCGAAATGTTAGAAGTTAACTTTCTTAACTTCGATTAGAACGGAAAAGGAAGTTATAGATAACGTACACCACTGGCATTACACAATTTGGACTGGCCGCTTGTCAAATAAACCGGCAAACTATTAAATACATTGTCTAGCTATGATCGGACATTTGTAAGATCATTAAAATTCACGATAGATCTAATGCTATACCGATATTGCAACAAGTATCGTACAAGGTAAAGTTTAAGATTGGCCGATTCTTCAGGCGGCAACTCGATTTCGCGAAATGAGTTTTATACTATAAATAGAAAAAGAATAGTAGGCATGTAGGAATCCTACTGGGGTACTATCGTGAAATAGTATTGCAGTTTGCAGCCAATCAGAATATGAGAAAGTCACGTGAGATATAATATATATAAATAATGTGGGTTCTCGCCATGCGAGTTCTGTCCTAATGCAGTTATCAACGTTAAACAACTTGCAAGTGTCCATATATGTACATTTTTGCTGTAGTCATTTGAAAACCTATTGTTGCTCTATCATAATTAAATACAATCTTCCAACACTCCACTCATCACATCGGCCCCGATTGTTCGACGCCATTGTGCAACAATAATATAGTATAACACGTTTGATAGAGCTGATTTCGGGTTGAATCAAAGTTGAGTCTTCCTGGGGAATTAGCATTTATTTTCACAATAGAAATATACGGAAATTCCGGTATAGTTGGAAGCTGTCCACCAAAACAATCGGAACTCCGGTTGTAGTAGGTGAAACGTGACTGAATGGTGGAGTATCGAACATAAAGAAACACAACATAGTTTTACAAATTATTATATACAATGCATGCACAGGTGTGAATTAACGACGCGGGATTAGATTAACAGATTTGCATTATAAATTATCCGATCACCACACTGGCATTAACAGTTCGACAGATAAGTTATTATTAAAAGTAAAGCTAAGAATACGTGCGATGAATAGTAATTAATGAGCACATGCTTGGGCAAGAATTAACAAGTTGCATAAGAATAGCCAGCTGATTAATACAAAGAAATTTCGAGAAAGCCTAATCTAACAAAGAAACGAACCTAACGCGAATACTATAGAAACGAATATCTGATACAGGCAAAATCAATGTAGATAAACAAGGTAATAATAAATTGTCCAAAAATTAGCACTCTGACACACATCTCGTTCTTGCGTTCTCAATACATGGTTTATGCTGTTATACACACGGACAATATGGAGATGCAGCTCATGTTACTGATTGTATTGCTGGTATATCATTAGACTGATTAAATTGATGTGAATCACTCCGGTAGGGTGATCAAATATAAATGGATAATAACCTTGCTCACAGTAGTTATTTTTTACAAATATTATATCCAAATTGACAACACACATCGTCGTTCTTATAGCGAGCTCGACACGAGACCCCACAGGGGTCTCGTTCGCGAGCGATAAGCATATACGTGTACGCGAGATCTACCCTATACCATTCGATGCTTTGGCGGGAAATCTATAAATAGATTCTATATAATATAATTGATTACTATATATAGACGTCGGAGACCAAACAACCTACTTCGTGATTTTCTCGGTTTCCCGAATGTCTATGTCGCTGACCAATCAAAATTAACGCTACTCATCCTCATCAATTACTATGGTTGGCTTTGACTCCATTTCAATTGCTTGAGTTCCACCTCGAATTTCATAATAATTAACATAAGTGATTACAGTGGCCAGGAGCAAATATAAATGTCTTGTTCAGCAAATGTGAGTTATACTCCATTACAAAACAAGTCTCCATTGCCACCACGGTGTATTTGCCGTTCGGCCGCGGTGTCAGAGTTTGTAACTGCAGTTGAGCACCGCCGCCGAACGACAAGTACAACACGTTCCAACTGTAGTTAGTCAGTGGAGCTGCGGTGTAGTTGCATTTCGGCCACGGTGGCAACTCTAACCACACCACGGTTAAGCGGACACTTGTTTTGTCCAGCAGGGTAGTAATACCATGAACATGAATGGCTAAACATAATGTAAATTTGCTGACGATATGTTTCATAAAAGTTATTACAAACGTCAAAAGTCGAAAAGTGCTGACATTCGGAAACGGGAAAAGTAAAAGTTTTGTCTACATATTTAACTCAAATATAAAAAATATTTGACTCGAAACACAATTCTTGTTTGCCTATTGGACATTTGGAGCTTGCCTTTAATTTCTATAAACGTTTTCGTCTAGAAGCTTGATGGAGGATTGCCAAAGCTCGAAGCCGAAAAACCGAAATTATAACTTCAGGGCGATAGAATTTCAGCTGTCGCCTTTAAATTTAATTTTAATTTAATGGACGGTTACCAAGGAAATTTAAAATACCGCTTGTCGTAACATCGGCGAGACAAAAATAGTTCCCAACATTTTAATCATTTGAGTCAGTATATGCACAAAAGAGAGACGGAATAAAAATTATGTGATTACAATTATTGATGAATGGTTGACAATTTATGTATTTGTATTACGAGCGAATGAAATAATTACGAGTTTGTTTTGAATTAGGCTAGTAGTAATAGTACGCAAAAATAGTCCGGTGATAACATTTTAAAAACATAAAAATATAAAGGGCGCTGAATTAGGTGTAATTGGATCAGTTAAATAACAATATAACCTAGAGGGTTAAAATTCTGGCCTGCAGAATTTTGATACTTCCATATAAATTCCCCATCCCCGATCACCATCCATAATTGAATCCTCTACCCACTCCTATCCAATCATTACCCATAAACCACTCCACAACCCTAATATTTCGATAAGAATAACCTTAATCGTAGCCAATCCATAATCATAACCCTTTCCGTGCCCTATCCACTTCACTTAACTCTAACCCAATAAAATACCCTGACCATATTCATTGCCCTCCTGCAAACCATATCCATACCTTGGAACCGTACCATAACCCTTTCGATAAGCCTAGTCATACATAAAACCAAATCCTTTGCATATCACTGTCACCTTTTTAACATTAACAATATCCACAACTCTAAACCCAATTTATAAACCTGATCCTACACATACCATTAACCCTAAAAATAACCCTGATCTACACACATCCATAACCCTACCCTTAGTCTTAAAGTGGATTATCTTTTTGTAAACATGTATTATATAGTTATCAGGGTATACCATATTAGATATGAGTCGAAGGCTCCTGTGCGGAAATGATTCTATCGATTAATATTGATTGTATTACGAATATCTTCTTGTCTAAAAAGGTGTGATCGTTTAGCTAACGAACAATTGTGGTTACTTTTACCAGTGACCAGGTATGTTCTAAAAATAAATCAATAACGTGTCCCGATTAATCATCGCATTTCATAATAACATTTTCAAAATAAATTCAATATTAGCCGATAGAAGTCTTTCCGGACAAGAGTTTTCAATTCATATTTATTATTTTATACCCACAAAATTGTATCTCGATGTTAGATGTTTTGGAGTATGTTTCCACTTTTGGTGTTTGTTTGAATTTGCCAATTTGAACCCACCGGAACAAGAGCTCTCCGTTGGTCGGGTTGCTTTTTAAGTAGAGCGGTCAAACTTTGGGAGATTACAAACAGCATATCGACATACCTGCTCCTGCATTACTTCGCTCCTTCATTAATGAGTATTAAGCAGACACTAATAAGTTGCGCTTGGATACTATCTATCATATTCACTATTCAAAATGTTTTTATCTCGATGATTTATTTTTGGAAATTTTTCCCCTTTGATTTTCGTTAGAATTTGCAAAAAGTCTGAACCCACAGAAGCTCGCTTGCAGTTTGGCAGGTTGCTGTTACAATAGAGCTATAAACCTTTCAGGCCTACCTACGGGATACCAGCGTACCTGCTCCTGCATTAACCTTGCTCATCAATTAGCCCGTTGAATTTTGCGCAAAAAATATGTCATTTCATTGTCCATTCCGTAGATCGGTAATGGTTTGGACAAAAAACATATAAATGGTAAATTTCGGTCCGAATCACTCTTCCCATCTGGTCTACGCAATAACAATATTATACCGCCACCGTCTAGCCTGGTCTCAACACCCTCGGCCTGGTTTCACCGCCCCGATCAAGTATCACCAACCATGCTCGGTGCGTCGCCGCCCCGGTTATTGTCTCACCCTCTCCCATGGTCCTTCATTAGCCAAGTTATTTAAGTTCCGATGGTCTGTGACATTTCTCAACCGATTTACAAAATTCTTTCAGGAGAACCTATATATACACGACAGTAAAAATGGTTGAAATCATCGCAAAACAAAAATTGCGAAATTTTTGCCCCGACCAAAACCCCGAAAATATAAGTTCGTCCCTGTTCAAACTTTTCTTTGTATCAAGTTGCTAACGATTAACTGCATAGATGCTCTCAAATCTGGATACATTGCATGTCATAGTCAGACACAGGATATGATATAAATCGAGTTTTGCAAACCATGGGCTACAACTCTGTAGAGAAAGCGCGAACATAAATTGTAATGTATGGACCCAATAGGGCATACCGATTTGTATATATGGTCCAAATTTGAAGTCTATGCTGCTCATACGTTTCGAGATACAGCAACCCCATTGTTTTTCACAAAAAGGGGGATAACTCTGTAAATCTAAGTCTATTCAGTTAGAATTAGCATAGGTCTATATACATACGAAATTCCAGCACCCTACCTCTTGTACTTCCAGAGATAAATGAGTTGAAATATTGCTAAGAATAATAAATAATAATAATAAATAATAATGGAAAAAAATAAATAATTGAATAACCATAAACTTCCATATTAAAATATGAAAGTATAATAAGAAAATCACCCGGAATTGATTGGTATGTCGATAGTATGGTTTATTGACATTTCTGTGTTCAGTTTTGACGTTCTGGTGTGACCGCCACCCATGTCTCGGAATTATGTGACGCGGATAGAAAAGTCACCATATCTCGGCCAATTATCGAGATATCGAGCTAATTTTTCCGTCATTGTGTTCGCATTTGATGCCCCTTTAATGATTCGATATTGTGCGATAATCTACTATGTAGGCATATATGTATGCTGTTCAGTACATACAGTTCGAATATATCTGGCTTCCATCGACATAATACGGTTAGTAGGTAATCGCTTTGGAAGTACCAGAAATTCTCCTTCGAATGACACAAAAAAAAGTGACGATTGGTTGAAAGAATTTAAATCCAAAATGCATCTTCTGTAAACTTGAAGTATAACATGTACATGTATACCATTCAATTTATATTAAATTTTTGGCTAAACAGGCCAAACCGAAGGTCGGCCAAAAATAAAGAAAAGAGAAGTCTTAGTTGTACATATGCTCTCTGTATAGTCCATGCAGTGGTTATTATACAGAAGAGATGTCTTAATTGTGTATACATGTATGCCAACCTTACAGTCCCGTCATGATTATGTATAGAACATGCGTGTGTCTCAATTAAGCTCAGTTAATATATAGCATTGCCAAGATGATAGACTAAATTATAACAATAATAATATCTCAACCAGAATATATATACTCAGCATGACAAAGAAACACCTATTTACCAGTTGTATGTATAGATATAGGTGATTTCTAAAACATATTTCGGTTGCGATGGTGAAATTTGATTACTGATGCGATAATTATTGTAGTTATTCTCCGTTATCTAATATATATTTTGGGACTTCTGTCTGTGTGTTAGCTATGGCCGGGAAAACTGCCGGACGGATTGAGCCCAAACTTCCTACCTAAGGGTAAAATCCCAGATGAAGTTCCATCGCACCGCTTCTGAGAACATCAGAGCACTCATTCTCCATTCACCCGCCACCGCAATGGGAATTCATGGGTTAATCGCGTGATAGTTAAAGAGCGTTCGTATCCGCAGTATCGTTGATAAAAAGCGTGTCTGTCCAGACTTGAGCGTGTTGTGTCTGTGTCCAGACATGAGCGTGTTGTGTGATTCTTATGTTTGTCCGTACTTAGGGGTTCCTAGTAATGGGGGAGATTTTCGTCGGGTCAGTTTTTCCGCCCGAGCATAGGTCTATATACATACGAAATTCCAGCACCCTACCTCTTGTACTTCCAGAGATAAATGAGTTGAAATATTGCTAAGAATAATAAATAATAATAATAAATAATAATGGAAAAAAATAAATAATTGAATAACCATAAACTTCCATATTAAAATATGAAAGTATAATAAGAAAATTGCCCGGAATTGATTGGTATGTCGATAGTATGGTTTATTGACATTTCTGTGTTCAGTTTTAACGTTCTGGTGTGACCGCCACCCATGTCTCGGAATTATGTGACGCGGATAGAAAAGTCACCATATCTCGGCCAATTATCGAGATATCGAGCTAATTTTTCCGTCATTGTGTTCGCATTTGATGCCCCTTTAATGATTCGATATTGTGCGATAATCTACTATGTAGGCATATATGTATGCTGTTCAGTACATACAGTTCGAATATATCTGGCTTCCATCGACATAATACGGTTAGTAGGTAATCGCTTTGGAAGTACCAGAAATTCTCCTTCGAATGACACAAAAAAAAGTGACGATTGGTTGAAAGAATTTAAATCCAAAATGCATCTTCTGTAAACTTGAAGTATAACATGTACATGTATACCATTCAATTTATATTAAATTTTTGGCTAAACAGGCCAAACCGAAGGTCGGCCAAAAATAAAGAAAAGAGAAGTCTTAGTTGTACATATGCTCTCTGTATAGTCCATGCAGTGGTTATTATACAGAAGAGATGTCTTAATTGTGTATACATGTATGCCAACCTTACAGTCCCGTCATGATTATGTATAGAACATGCGTGTGTCTCAATTAAGCTCAGTTAATATATAGCATTGCCAAGATGATAGACTAAATTATAACAATAATAATATCTCAACCAGAATATATATACTCAGCATGACAAAGAAACACCTATTTACCAGATGTATGTATAGATATAGGTGATTTCTAAAACATATTTCGGTTGCGATGGTGAAATTTGATTACTGATGCGATACTTATTGTAGTTATTCTCCGTTATCTAATATATATTTTGGGACTTCTGTCTGTGTGTTAGCTATGGCCGGGAAAACTGCCGGACGGATTGAGCCCAAACTTCCTACCTAAGGGTAAAATCCCAGATGAAGTTCCATCGCACCGCTTCTGAGAACAACAGAGCACTCATTCTCCATTCACCCGCCACCGCAATGGGAATTCATGGGTTAATCGCGTGATAGTTAAAGAGCGTTCGTATCCGTAGTATCGTTGATAAAAAGCGTGTCTGTCCAGACTTGAGCGTGTTGTGTCTGTGTCCAGACATGAGCGTGTTGTGTGATTCTTATGTTTGTCCGTACTTAGGGGTTCCTAGTAATGGGGGAGATTTTCGTCGGGTCAGTTTTTCCGCCCGAGGGTACCCACAAATGATCTAATATATATTTTGGGACTTCTGTCTGTTTGTTTGTCTGTTAGCTATATATGGCCGGGAAAACTGCTGTACGAATTTCGACAAAATTTGATACCAACGGGTGAATTTGTCCGGGGAGTGTTTTGGACAGGTCAAATCGTTACCCCGACATTACCTCGACCTTAAAAATGGTCAATTCAAGGTAAATTCAAGGTAAATTCGGGTAAAACTGACGGATTTCGACAAAATTTGCTGATAACTAGGGATACTTTTGTCCGGGGAGTGTTTTGGACGGATCAAGTAGTGACTCCGACCTGACCTTGACCTTCAAAATGGTCAATTCAAGGTCAAAGCCCGGACGAAGTCGGGTCTCCTGCTGGTATATACATATTACAATTTCTCAATTATATACAAATAATTATACAATAATAATTGTAGAACCGTAGTGACAGAAATACATTTGTGAACATCTCTGAATAGAACCCAAGTCTCATCGCAATGAATTTCCGGCCCAGGGTGACTAAACAAGGGAAGCAAACCCACCTCTGTGGGTAGGTCATCCCCGATCACACAAATATTGCTAACACCATACCCAACTACAATACCCCCCCCCCCCCGGATTGAAATATTAGGTAATAACTATTATTACTGAAACTACTTAGTTATAATTCAGCAAACTCTATGAATGAGTGTACATCAATTTCATGAGTGGAAAAAACATTGGGAAATGGAAATATCATTGCACTGGATAATCCAACATTTAAACCAGCATATTATATCAATAAATGTATGCATACTTGTATGTCGTCAACACAACTATGTTTAACTAGTTAAAGTTCAAAATTTTTGAACAGTCAAGTGAACCATCTATAACTCTGCTCATAAATTGATTACTATAAATGGTTGAATTAAAACATTTTCAACAAATTATTTCTTGACAGAAGTGATTTGTGACAATTCATTTCAACTATAAAACGACCTTAATCGTAATTATAATGTTTTCCCAGAAGATAATTACTAAATTATTCAAATAACATGCAACAAATGGAACTTGAAAGAACAACCATTTAAATGTTGATATATGGAAGTCATATGGGTTCTTATTTATATAGACAACGTCTATGCCATATAACATTTCAAAATAAAACTTAGGAAATGTCTCAACGGTTAAATTCGTGACTACTTGCACACTTACAGACATTGAGTTGTATGGTTAATAACTGGTCTATACTCTGTATGACAATGGATATATAATGTGTCACATGTATACAAGACTACATAGAAGGCGCCAATGGCATACTTAAATTAGCTCTCCAAATTACCTCAAATGAATTCTGTGAAAAAATATATCAATATTGAAATAATGTGAAAGTTGTGGAGAAATGACATGAAAATTATTTGAATGCCTTGAAATACAAAATATTTCAAAATCAGCCTTTAAAACTGCGCGAATGTTGTCATAATTGTCCAAATGGTGTCAACATTGTCCAAATGGTGTCAAAATTGCCTGAATGACGTCGAAATGTTCCGAATGGTGTCGAAATGTTCCGAATGGTGTCGAAATTTTCCGAATGGTGTCAAAATTACCCCAATGGTGTCAAATTGCATGAGAAAGGCATCAAAGTTGCCCGAAAGGCATCACAATTGCCAGAATGGCATCAAAACTGCCCGGAAGGCGTATATAGTTTGTAGGATATCAAAGTTGCCCGAATGCCATCAACATTCACAATATGTCGTCGATTTTGCCAAAAATGTATCAAAATTGCCCGGAGGGCGTCGAAATTGTTATATGTGTGGTTTCGAATTCAGCTCAAAATGTCATCAGGCACTTGCCTCAAATGGCATCAGGCACTGAAACAATGAACTTATTCGAATCCAGCAACAAAGTCGATTCAAAGTGACAAAGTCGACTCGCTAATGTTTTCCAAGAAAGATCGTATATATGTTCGATGGTAACCCATTCAAGACCACTTGCGGCGGCTACAAAGGCGAGAAGACCAAATCGTTAGAAAAACGTAATATAATGTATTAATTGTGCACTAAAACAAGAGGGTAAAATTATATAGCTTTGTTTGACATATAAAATTAAATTTGTTTGAAACAAGCATATTTTATAATATATACAAACTAGATCAATGGTGGCAAAATATTAGTTTTAGTACATCTTTATGAGCAAAATCCACATTGCATGTAGATCAATTATGTATGTGCAGTATCAATTGTCGAAATCGCGACCAGAAATGATCATGTGAAATGTAACTTGATAGTGTAAAGCCAACGTAGCAAAGTTTATTTTGTTCTATTGTTGTGGCGCATGAACGAAGAATGAATTAGGCCATATTAAATATTTATTGGGATACGAAGACATATAGGCAAAAGCATCTTAAACTGCCAAAATCAAGCATAATTACTTTATTTGTAGGACAAATTAACGCAATCAAATATTGTAGCTATTACAAGATAGTCCACGGACTATTGATCGAGCGATCCAATGAATAATTAGGAAACAAAATGTTTTTAGAGTGAGGCAACTATAGATGATTAATAGTTACTCCGAGAAAATTAAATCTTTTAATATGTTTTAGAAACATAATACAAGTTACCAATGAAAATAATCATCATGGTGTATTGTTGAACTAATTATTCAGCTGCTTTCAACACGTGGACAATTTGTCAATAATAGCTTGAACCTTTATTTTACATGTGAAAGAATGGCGACTGAAATATCTGCTGCCAAAATTAGGTGTGTGCCCGATTACTCATACAAGGCTACATACGGGGTGGTGAACATTTATCGCAGTGGCATTGTAGACGAGTACCACAAGTTCATTCCGGCCTTGGTTTGGTGATCGAGGACGTGAGTATCTTAAAATCTGTATTGATCAGCAGAGTTTTCAGGATACATGTATGAACGAGTATCGCAGTTAACGGCGGGTTTGTGTTTAATAATATATCCACAAGTGATTTAGTGGCTGAAATCGACATTCCATTCCAGGTGATTCCATTTCATTTGCTTTGGATTCTTAATGGATACGTCCAAATGTCCAATTCTAGCACAATATGACGGGTTATACACAATATTTAACGAACTGATGAGGTTTACTGTGATCCGAAATTGTGCGCTTAACAGACCTGGGTATAGTAACACAGGTCGACACATGTGACTACATTTCACGACACTCTGAGTTCGAGACACGCATCCGGATACAATGTTTATCTGTGGCAGTCCGGCACCAGAACATTGCTACAATACTCAAATTGATTGTGAGTCTGTTGTGCTATCAGGCAGACACTACAGTGTTAAAACTGTCCATCACTAGCATCAATCTAGCAGTTCCAGCTGGCATGTGCTTCCACACATGTGCATGTATATAATTACCATCCTTCGAACTTGAACCCCTAAAATCTAAACCGAAATAAGTATGATTTAATAGTATTATGATACATTAAATCTCAACTTAATTTAAGCTATTGCTGTTTTCTTTATGGTTCCTGCTTAACTATGGCTTATTTAATGTGGTTCCCAAAGTACCAGTGTAAATTAACCATGCCATGTTTACCATAGTATTACCACACAAAAGGCCATTGTAATTTAAATTACCTACCGGTATGGCTAAGAAACGTTTATTTCACTATGGTAAACCATGGGGATTACCATAGTTTTACCAATCAATTTACAACAGTCTTTTAGGTGGTAATACTATGCTAATTACCATAGTGAAAAAAGAATAGATAATTTACAACAGTTATTTGTGTGGTGAAGCAATAGTAAAAAACAATAGAAAATTTTCAACAGTCTTTAGAATGGTACAACTATGATAATCAATAATCATGGTAATTACCATAGTGAAAAAACAATAGTAAATTTACAACAGTCTTTTGAGTAGAAAGTAAAATTATGGTAATCATCATACTACCATGGTAATTACAAGGAGGCATAGTGATTATCATGGAGGCATGGGTATAACCGTGGTAACATAACTACTGTTTTTGTTACTATAGTTTTACCACTCAAATAACCTTTGTAAAACCATGGTTTTACCACCACCGTTGTAAATTTACCACTCAAATCACCGTTGTACATTTACACTCAAATAACCGTTGTAAATTAACTATTGTTTCAGATAACCATTGTAAATTAACTATTTTTTTCTTATGGTAAACCATAATTTTACTATGGTAAAACAATAGTAATTTTTTATAAGGGTTGTTCACTGTAAAACGCTCCATCGGTCACATTGTCACCGTCTGATGATTACATCTAATTCACTATGGTGGAATTATCATCTGATTTGGAATTACCATTTACTATGTGGTGAGATACCATGTACTTCACCATGGTAATCCACCATAGTGTTACCATGGTAAATACACCACATTGGGATTTCGGCGCACGGTAAATTATCCAGCATGGTGTCACCATGGTAAATTTACCACATGGTGTTTTCGCCGCACGGTAAATCCTCCACATCGTAAATTTATAAACAAAAATGATAAATTTACCATGTGGAGGATTTGCCGTGCGGCGAAAACCCAATGTGGTAAATTTACCATGGTAACACCGTGGTGGATTTTTATATGGGTGTGCTAATCTGTTAAGAAACAACCGTCGATGTGAGTAGAAACAATGATAAAATATTACCGTTCCACTGTCTACAGTTTCGTCCATTTATATATTTATATGTGTAATATATACTGTCGACGCACTTATCTATACATTTGAGCATGAATATTCATATACCATTGTTTTTCACTTGGCCTTCGCATTCAACAGTTACTGTAACACACTGATATGTAAATGAGATGCGTGCACAACACAATCGACAAGCGAATGACTTGAGTTAGGTACTTGAGCTCTATGCAAATGATGTTATTTGTTGGCGATGTAAAGATTAGTCAGAAGGCCGACAGACCTCTGTCAGCAGCGCCAGTTCTATATCAGAAGCGCGCCAGTTCGCTGTCAGTAGCTCACAAGTTATCTACCAGACTCACACCATCTCTGCCAGAAGCGCAATAGTTCTCTATCATAAGCGTGCAGATTCTATGTCAGAAGCGCACCAGTGTATATCAGAAGCGAACCAGTTAACTTTGAGAAGCGCACCAGCTCTGGCCAGAATTCTCATTGTGGCTCGTTGTAAATTCCTTGTGTCGACATGAACATTCATATTATGAACTGCCCATTCGGCAAAATAATGTTTTGGGAGAACATAGGCACTGGGTTTTGTTTAAGAATATACTGACCAACATCACCGTTTCCGCCGACGAAGGAGCTGCAATTCCCGGTTACCACGACAACGGTTGCTACTATGACGACCACAGTTACGCCTACACCAACCATCGCAGCGATCTTCAGTTTCACTGATGAGTCAAGGGTCGTACAGCATGGCATCTTTTGCGTCTGGGTCTGAATTGAATAAAACGTAGTTCACCTGCATTGAGAATTTGAGGTGTGTCAACAACACATCGGCGGCGGTCTTAGTAATGATGTTTTTACAGTACTTATGTTTGTTTGGACATTTAACCACTGTGTAACGTTAATAAATAGAGCTGACATACACGTGCACTAGTTCATTTCATACACTCTAAATTCCGTTGGGAAATATTTTCGCACAACACCAGAGTAATCGGGTGTTGTGCAGTTTAGTAAAATAGTAAAATGTACCTAATATATAATGATAATACATCATGCATTGGCTAATCTGAAATTATCTGTGTAGTAAAATCCTTCATTGTACTGCGTTTGACGTAAAAGTCACGTGATACTGTTCCGGCTAAATGGTTCATCACGACCTGACCACGCCGTGTTGTTAACAAAAAGTTAAAATGGCTTACTAAATCGTTGTCAGCAAGTTGAAAGAATATGGCTTTATGGAACCAATAGAGTCATTCTAAGTATACATATTCATTACACAACCATGTATAGCATTTATGTCACTAACATAAAGACGTCACCCCCTCCAATTTAATTGTTGTCAGTTGGAGGTTGAGTTTTAACACGTTTCGTACCAATATTGGTTGGTGTTCATTGAATACCAGGATAAAATATACCAACACAACTCAAACGTGTAGTGTTATGGGATACTTGACGTCAGATGACTTAAAATGTCACTAATAATTAACGTAACTGAATAATTAATTGTATACCCAAAATGGTTGGTATTCGGTCGTTTTAAATTGATTAACTGGGGTAAATTGACCAGTTGAGTGTCATGTGATAGGTACCGTTGACCTAAGACCACTTAAGGCGCCATTAAAAACGATTTAAATAATAACTAATTATATAACCAAAATGGCTGGATCCTGTTCGCTGCAAATTGGTAAGCATTGGTGAATTGTCCTGGTGAGTACCACTGGATAAGTGTCGTTTACCCTAAAGGGGGACTTAAGCCTTATATCATCATACATTAGGAATACAGAGCGTGTTTTATCAGCGTGTTCTATCAGCTTAGACGATATGTAGGAAAATTGGTGCACCTGGGTCACATGACCATGGACATATAATTGGATATGTGCCCTTGATCTCAGATGACTTAAAGTGGGGCTAATCAGTTATTTTAACATATATGATCACGGAGAGCGTTTATTGTCAGCTCAGAAGATATTTGAGAAAATTAGCACATGAACGTAATTACTTGCGCCAGTTTATGCTGGACGCAAGTAATGTTTTCGGTCTCTCCGGTTCTCTGTCCGTTTAGCTGTTTCTCTGTCCTTCCGTGAATATGTTACGTCATACCGGAAACAGAAATGTATACAACGCGCATGCGTTATTGTTCCAGAGATTGGCGACGACCGCCATTTTGTATTGATTAATACCACCTCGAAATGAGTATATGTATGGTTACGTCCAAGATCACAATAATGTGTAATTGAGACAACGATCCAGGGCAAAAATAAATAACGTTTGTTTTCGGGAAAATATTAATATATGCCTACTTCATTATATATTGGCATATCATGCTCCAAAAGTCAAAGGTATTGACAAATTCGATTAATTACGTACTGTACCAATACAAAGATAACAATCATATCTGTCCTCATTCCGTTTTTTAACTGTGCTGTAAAATTGAATGTAGTGGGAGTGTGTGTACGGCGCTGAGTCAGCTGAGGTCGATGGGGCACATTGTGTGAACCGCGAAGTGGATCTCATTAAATTTGGCACCAGCAACCACAGCCCCGTATCACCTAATGACATTCACTACATTAATGAGTCGAAACGTTAATGTGTCATGCGCTTAGCATGGCAAATAGTCAGCAATCAGCAACTGATGATGGTCTTATCAAAACATTTTGGCATCGTTTTAACTCATTGTGAGAAGTTTTCAAAAATTTATAAATTCTACTTTTGGCATTAAATGAATCTTGTTTTTGTTGGGTACGTTCTAAAACTATTTTCAAAATTCCAATAAACCGCTCCAGGATCCAGCTTCCACCTAAAAATTCATGTCATCAGAACGAGGAGCAAATTGTCTGTGAGAAATTGGGACCTTGGTCATTATCATATTTAGCCTTGAATCTTCTTTAATATGCCTATAGCAAACAACCTCCCCTTTCTTTTGACATCCATACATTTGTGCACACCTTCATTATGTGGGGAAATTATATGACGGATAGGTTGTGAGCCATTGTTTCTTTGACTATACTTATTGTGACGGATAGAAAGGCTTTTTGGTCCATCACGACCGTCAGTCCGTCCTCGTGGATTGATAAATTCTGTTTTATACTAAATTTGAAGCTGGGATCCAACTGTCAAACATTTTTGGGTATCCAAGCCAATGAACTTTTGAATTTCTTTTACTGTTTTACCACCCACTCTCCTCGTTCGTCTATCAATAACTGATTATATTCAAATACACCTTACTGTCTTTTATATGTTGATATCATGTTTGTAGAATGATCCATCAATCTCTTCACCATCAAGATCAGAAACTTTGTATGTGATTGCATTAGTTTTACTAATTTGATCAACTTTGAGTCCAGTTTGGTAAATAACCCTTTTAAAATGTTCTTTTGGTTTTGTTGATACGAACCAAGTCACCCACTTTCAGTGTAGATTTTCCTTTTTTATTTCTTTCTCCATATATATTTTTTGGAAATTTCAGCTTCAGTTTTCAAAGTAACTTCCGACAGTGTAGATTTTATGCTACAGTGATAACTATTGTTGTAAGAATCGACTATGGGCTGTAAAACATCAATATATCTTGAAGTTTTATTATGTGTGAACTACTTCCACATACGAGATTTTAAAGTTCTTTGAAATCGCTCAACAATACTTGCTTTAGTCTCTGGATTCTCAGTTGTGAAGAAATGAATGCTTTCTGATCGAAGAAAGTTCAAAAACTTTTCATTTTTGAATTCAAAACATTTATCATCTTGAAACGATTTTGGTTTACGTTTTGAAAATTTCAAAATTTTCCTTAATGATTCGATCAAAGTTTGTCCAGATTTATCGTGGATTGGCATTACTCACGCAAAATTTGAAGAAAAAAACGTCTATCACACACAACAGATATCTGTAATTATCATTATGTTTTTTTCGAATTCTGAAGATCAGCTAAATCTGCTTGCCATTGAGTATCAATACCAGGTAGAACAGTCTTTCTACGTTGGAATTTTCGAATTATTGGTTTATGTAAAGTATATGTCGACTGGCATTGCTATCATTTCTTCACATCTATGAGTTTTATTTTTTTATTTTGCCTCTTCGCTTCATCAAAAATCTTCTTTACACTGCCATAACTTCCAACTTTCTTTGGATTATAGAAAATTGTAGATAACTGTTCATCTAGTATGGATCCCATTGTGTTTTTTTCTGTTTTAATACCCGTTGGTGTCAACCTATCTGCTATTTTAGTTTTTGAATATCTTGCAGTTATACCTTTCATTGGTGTGAATCGATGAGAATAAAATCGTTTTCGTTTGATGCTTTGTACCGGAGTTTCAAAATCATCTTTCAAATGTTTTTTAGTTGAAAGCGAACGATTTCTGTTCCCTACAAAATCTTGAGGTACATTAAGTTCGCTCAATCCTTTTGAAAAGGTTTCCCAACCTGTTGGTTCAAAACCTTTTCTTTGTCGTACAATATCATTGAGTAGATCAACAATATTTTTCACCATATGTTAATTGTCCATATTAATCAAACTTCATTTGCGGATGTTTTGAAATCAGTTGTAAAAGTTGTTGAGCTTTTTTTCTCATTAAATGATTTATCTGTTTTCGGGGTTGAAATAGCTCTAACTGATTTTTGAGAAGTTTTCAATATGTGCAATGTTGTACCATATAATTGAACCTTCTCGGATTTTGACAAATTTTGATCAGAAACTGAATTCAATTATCTGCTTAGTTTTCAACCATTTGTAATTTAAAGATTAGCTGGTAATTTCGGATTAGCTAGACTTATTTTCCATTTTTAATGTCATCCAACATTTTGAAGGGAACAGCGACCATTTTCTTCATGTTTAACAGCGAATTATTCCAGCAATGGTGCTAGCATAAGAAGTGGAAAAAATCATCCCTTTTTGGTTTAAAATTAGTTTTTTTCGTTTCAAAGATGTTGATTTGCTTGCAAGTTCTCTGAGGTGTCTACACATCGGACGAAGTTTGCGCTTCTGAGCTTCTGTTAGTATTACATTGCCTTTTAAAATATTTTACAGCATTCTGACATGCAATGAATCATTTTCTTTGGGACATCTTTTATCATTTTTTTCTCGAAAATGAGTTGGTGTATGATTCATAGCCGTTACAAATTACTATATTTTTAATCAGTGGAGTTTTTTCGCCATCTTTACCCTTCAACAGTTGAGTGTCATATGACTGAATTACTTTTTAATTTTACGTTTATTAAAATTACGATCAAATGCCATCAAAGCTAATTTTGATGGCTTTGAAAGATTCATAATTTTTGAGTATCGTTGAACCAACGGATAATGTTCTGCTTCTTGAACTGATGCAATTGGTTGCGGGCCATTATCGTTGAGTGGTTGAAATCTAGCAAATGTAGAATTTAATCCAGTAGAATTTACTCTAGCTTGAGTAGCACGCTGTGCAATTGTAGAATTTACTCTAACTGAACTAGCTCGCTGTGCAATTGTAGAATTTACCCTTGTAACTCCATTTGATCTAACTTGTGCAATTGATTTATTTGTTTTTGTCTGAGAAGACTTCTGATCAAAACTCCACCGAGAAATACACCTCCGCCAGTTTTTTTTAAATATTTTCTTTTTTGAATCGATATGAGTTCTACAACTTCTACTTTCAGCTATTTTCTTCAGATATTTTTATGTTTTTGCAGGAATGTTCGTGTCTGCTTTTGAAGCATTAAGTGATCATAAAGTAATAATTTAGCTATAGTCGAAACTACATTAAAGACTGCTTCATGCGACTCCATGATTGGAAATGAAAATAGTATGTTGATACACTTTACACCGATAAATATATTACGCACCTCGGTCGTCATTTGTGAACCAGCGATGGAAAATATAAGTTCTAACTCTCACCGATTTATCCGTTTTTGGGTGAAAGTCGAGTAGTAAATAACCATGATTGGTTGAAGTCGCATCATCATATGCTTGCATTAAATGAGGTATTTGCATTTGAGAGGCAAGAATTTTTGTTTGACCTTTATTACGCACACTTTGAAATAGTACCATGTAATGTGCATTCAAACTCAAAGTTCTACTCGCTTTAGATTTCAGAAACATGTTTTGGATTATGTAAATAACAGATGTATTTCTGTGATGTCCTTTTCTTGTAAACCACAACCTAATATTTCTTCATCTTTGTCACCTAACATGTCATCAAAAGGTAAGTCTGTGTCATCGAATAGTTCATTGTCATCATTCGGTATTCCATTTATAAATTGAATATTGTGAAATTATTGCATCTGACTATAGGTATTTTGCATTCTTTGTAACACCAAACGACTTTGTATGGTTTGAATAAATCATCTTTATATTCGATTAATTTCTTAAAAAATTATGTTGTACCACAACCACTTGGTCCCGATATGAAAATGTTACAGGGATGTTTGAACAACAATGATTCATCCATCTTTACCCTGAAACAGATTATGTAAGACTGATTAGGATTGTTCGGAACCAACCTTTTTTATTTTTAATGAAGAATCACCATAACTCCAGATTATCCCAAATGTCCAAACGAGTTCATTATCTAAGTCTGAAATAGGTCTAGTTGTTTTTACAACATAATCCGAAGGCAATTTTGTTCAAATACCTTTTCAGCAGTGAAAATTGCACATGGTTCTCAGAGAATAATGTATCCATATATTCTCGTCACCTCTTCGAATTCCAAAGTTTTTTCATTGAGAATCCTGTCTTGATATTCAGCAATGCGAGTAAAATTATTTTCAACTAATTCACGAATTTCGTTTATTTGTTTTTAGGAACGCCATGAAATATCCAATAATCTGAAAACAGTTGATCCAATATATCCATTAAGAAATCAGTTTAAAATTCTGATATCTCAATCAAACATCTCAATCGAGTCTGCCCCTCAGAGAAATGTCCGTTCAGCAATGTCTGTACTATAATTTTACTTTCCCTCAAAAACCAAGTTTGTTTAAGTTCTCGTTTGATTTCTTGATCCATTTTTGACATTTCGATCGAGTTATTATAAATTTTCAAAAGCATCTCTGTTGGTAACACATCAATTCCATCATTCACACACAACAACTCGTTTGGTGTACACAGATCGGAATGTTTTTGTTTGCTCTTCACTAATTACTTCTTGGTTCTTTGTGCGTTTAATTCTGCATGGATAGTTTATGACACGTTGAAAGTTTAACCGGTCATTAACACATTCAACCATTGAATGTAAATTTACTTACTGTTTAGTTTTATAATCCAGAGTGATACCCTTGACCTTACATACATATTTTACGATACCATATTTCACGTACTGATATCCATAATTTGTTGGTCCTAACCCTACAAATTTTATGATTTTAGCATCCGGATGTTCATCAGTCCATTTACCAATGCAGCTGTCTTCGGTTTTGATATTTCTGGATCGAAAATATACATACAGCTATCGGTGTAGAAATAGAACACCCTATATTGGAGTTTTTCTAAAACTGTATACAACTTTAAGCGTGCATATGCTGTGACAAATGATGCAACAACTACATTGGCAGATGGATGTGGTTCTATAATATCGGTTTTATTTTAATAGGTGAATAATATGAATTTATCATGTTCAAAAATTTCAACTGCTTTGACAATGATATTTTTTTTATTAGTTAGTATTTCAAAATATCTGGATGGTTCTGAGATATATTCAGTTTTAGTAAGAATATTATTTTGCGCATTTTTCCCCATATGCAATTTATCATTAATTTAAGTTTTATACCTTCAAACTCATAATAATCTTTAATGTATTTATCTTTATCATCTTCACCTTTAATAGAAATTGGATATCCACTTGCTTCTTGTTTAATTTTGAGGTATTTATCAATGTAATCCCTGTATACTTTGTCCGACCACTCAGTCCAATGCCAAACTTGATACACTTCCAGAATGTGGTAACCCAATTCTATTGCTTTGAATAATTATACATGTGTCCAAACTCCAACTAACGCACGCTGTTCAGTTTTATGACTACACTGTCCACTTTCATTTTCTGCACAAGTTTTACACAATGTATATATCATTTTGTTATTACATTGGATCGGTAGCACTGGAATGTACAATTTATTCGGAGGTACTACTTTGCATTTAATGAGTCCTTTGTAAGATTTTATGTATCCTATTTGTTCCTGACTTAGAATTGTAGGATGGCTAAGAGGGTATTCCCTATATTTATTCACACTAGGATACAAACTGCATATATCAATATATTTGATATCCTGTCTAGATTTTGGTTTTATTTCATGATATAATTTTAGAGCATTGGTCCTACCACCAAATAATGCTTCCCTTGGTTTAATTGGGTCTTGATGTAAATAGAAATGATCCATAATTTGGTTTGAAGTTTTGTCTTCTTTACATTTAGTGTCCAGGTCATGTTCCCAGATGCATATTAATTTGCATCCCAAGCTTTTGATTTCAGTTTCCGTTTTTATTGTTTTTTCATACAATTCATGCATTGTTATATTACTGTATGGGTTTCGGCGGTTTCTAGCTGAATAGCAAGTAGGCCAGCCATGATAAAAGGACCCATACATTTCATACACAGTGTTTGATTCTGCATGGTAACTATTAACAAAATATGTGCTATTTTTACTTCACCACCACTTAAACCATGTTTATGTTTATATTTTGTTTTGCAGCAACATATTGTAGCCATCGAAATGCTTTCATTGAAAATTTTCGCGCTTGTAGATATCCAGCGTCGGAAATTATACCTAAAGAATTCTCTGGTAATGAATTTTTTCCCCATGCAACGTTACAGGTTTGAGCTAATGTTATTGCTTCCCGGAATGGGTCTATTTGATCAGTTTCCATTACACATCGTAGCCTCTTGCATTGTGAGCAATACGTGTCGTGCCTTTATGGTCGTTGGTGTAAAACAACCATTTACAAAATCTTTCCAATACATTTTCACATTTAAAAACATATTCTCTATTTGACAATACAGAATCACATAAATTGCATATTTCAATAATGGGTTTACATATACAATTTTCACAAGCAGTTTGTGCAACACAAAAATTGGGTATATGAACACCAGTATCTTGTTGACATTCAAAATAAAAAATATATGAATGGTACCTTTACTTCTTTCTGTGTTACTTTCTTTTCGTACAGTTGAATATGACATCTGTGGTCTGATGAAACGATTTCCTTACATTATTGGCACTTCTTTGTTCCCGAACAGATAAGTATTTTCTCCTTTCGTGTGACGATTTCAACCCCACATTTCTGGCATTTGTGTATCGTATCACAAATAGTTTTGTCTTGTTTTGGTGATTTTTTCAAATGATTGTCGAGACATCGTTTACGTTTAAAAGTCCTCTTACATTTATGCAGTGTATCCATCGTTCAAAGGGACATATCTGACCCTCGAAACACATACAGTTGAATGGACATAAATGATCCCTCTCCTGTTCGAACCGACATCACAGTGTTCGCAGTAATAAGCACATCCAAGGAATCCTGTGATAGTTGTGATATCATCGTAGTGGTTTTCATTTAACTATAGATGAACAACTTAACTTTCTTTCCCAACTGGTGGTGGTTGAAAACGAAAGACTTCATCAGCAAATTGATTATGTATTTTTATAACATACTCGGGATATAATTGTTCCTGAATAATTTTGTATTCCTCAACCCCGCAACTGGTATCATGTGATATCCCCACTTTATCCAACAATGACTTTGCAGCTTCCCGTTGTGGAGTTCTTGCAGGTCTCGTAATCCGTTTCCATTGTTGCTTCCATACAGCGGTATTTTTTTTGTCAACAATATACATACCAACAACGACAGCCCTCGCAAAACACATGTTATTTTCTGCGTTCTGAATCAGAAGAATAACTTTCTTTGATGTTTTCATTTGATTTTGTCACCGAATGTAAGGTATGTCTTGTGGTTTCGGCAGGCATGTGCATGACAGTGATATCAATATGTCAATGGTCCTTCATGAATTTTGAATTTTTTTGAATTTTTTTGTTTGTTCCATTTTGCAACTTTTTCTAAGTTGTCAAGAAACAATTCACCCGTGAGGTCTTTTGTTTCATTGAACTGAACGTGAATCCATAGATCTAACCCTGGATGATACATGGAAATTCTCATTTGATCTTTTGGTCCTGCGTCACACTCATCTTTCAAACTGTTCACCAGATATTTGAAAATTCCGTGAAAAGTTTGAAATGGTTGATGAAATTCTTGAAATGTGACGTTGTATTTCTTTGATGTTGCTTTAGATTTCCTCGAGTATTTATCAGTTAGATTTTTTATTATATAATATTTACAATCATCATCCAGTCACACTCTCTTTCTATTATCTCGTTCGCTTTCGCTATCTGAATATGGCACAAGGCGCTTCATCGTGAAATGACGACGTGATGAAAAATCGCGTCGCTTTTATGCGCTGACACACGCAGTTACCGTCCGTGTCAGAGCATAAAAGCGACGCGATTTTTCATCACGTCGTCATTTCACTCACGACTGAATAACGCACCGGACGCTCACCATGGATAAACGATTACAAAGTAACAACATACAACATTTACGAAAAATTGAATTAGGAGTTTTAAAGAATACAAAGTGGATATCACCATACATTAACTGTTTTAGATGTAAATCGAGTTCACATTGGGCTTTTCAATATGATTGCGCTACAAAAAGGAAGTTTGATCAAATGAAAAAACATCATTGATGCTGAGTGAATCCACTCCTGAGAAGTCTACTTGGATGCACACAGCAGACAACGATTATCTTACACCATATGATGCTAGTTTAATGCACATTGATCAACCTGATACATCAACTGACGAGATCGCGGATGTGAAAGCTGAAAGTGGGGAACAATGCAACTCAACCGCGACATCAATTAACGAGATCGCGGATGTAAAAACTGAGAGTGGTAAATTATATGCCTCAACCGAGGTGTCAAATGATGAAATCACTATTCTAAACACGGAGGATTCGCAGATGGAAGTGATAAACGCTGTAGCCAAAGGTGCTGACGATACAGAAATAGGCGAAACACTTGCATCGCAAAAATCTTCCAAGAAAGTCAAAATTGGTGAATTAAATATTATTGATTTTATTTGCTTGTTTCGTTTTTTTAGCAATGACAGAGTATTCTTTACGATAATTTGGGTGGCCCTGAAAATGGCCGTTTAAATTTGTCTGCTGAGTCAATAAAATTCAGACAAATCAGGATAAAGTCCTCCCTTATTGTATGTGGGCCTCCAGCATGGATCTTGCACGTATTCCGCTGCCTCAGTGGTAATCAACTGAGGGAGTGGTCTTGGAGGATTATATCCTGACAAATCTGGATATAATCCTCCCTTATACGTGGGTTTTCATTCTGGATGTGACACGTACAACTTGGGAGGACAAGGCCTCTGTCTCTTTGTAGGAATTCTTAAATCCCAGCTCTAATATCTGCCTTGTGCCTCTCCGAATCTCTAACATTCTTCTGCCAATGCTTTAAGCGAGCATCGGCAGAGAATTTTAGCAAAGTTTTCTCTTTCAGTTTAGAGAACATTTTAAAGATAAAACAAACGCTACACTGTGCTCAATATTATATGAAATGCGCGGACGTCGCTGACGACGTCATTGCGTTTTTCTGCCAACTTTCCCCAATGTCAAATCAACTGTGTTTCATTTGACGAAAAGAAACACACTTGTTTCTTTTGACAAAAAGAAACACACTTGATTTGTCATTCGGGAAATTTTGTAGAAACACGCAATAACGTCGTCAGCGACGCCCGCGAGTTTTCAATAAAAATTAAACATACATCCACCATTCTTCATTCAGTATGAAATGGATTACCGAAATCTGTATCGTAGCTATTTGGCGGAGGGATTGGTGGTGAGAGGTGTCTTTGGGGATGAAGCACAAATGATCTGGAAGTCTTTGAGCTCAGCGACAACGGGTACTGTAGATAACTTCTTCGATATCTACAGATATACCGTTATGCTGATGACAGACCACGAGATCGGGTTTTCAGATTACCACCACGGTTGTTCAGATACACCTGATTGCTGGGAGCGTCAAGACTGATGGTGTGTCTCGCGGCTACCTTACTGCAGCGTTCTATCGTAATTTTCTCAGGGCGCTGGGTTTACGAATTATTGCCGCTCTGGAGAATACAGACATGACAGACGTGCAATTGTGCCATTTGGTTGCGACGTTCCCAAGATAACTTCCATGTTTATTCAAACCCAAATACAGAGTGTGGTTTCTTTTGAAACCATTCAAAACGGACTTTTCAGGGCCTTACATATTTTTCGAAAGTTAACTCTAGTATTGCAATCGAACAATTTGTTCATTCTTCCTGAACTTGGAGAGAATGTTCACATAATTTCTCAAAGAATACTTGTGCATTCATTCTGAACTTAGAGAGATTGTTTACATAATTTATCAAAGAATACTTCCCTAACAATAAAAAAACCCCACTACTGCCCCTTCATATCTATAATCCGATCATCATATAGCATAATAATGCAGAGCATATCTTTCGTAAATTTGTTTAAGTGACACTGAAAAGGGCCATTTAAAATAATATAATAAATCATTTCTTTTGTTTCTTCATCACTGTTAAATCTTTACCGAGTGATCCAAATGTTGCTCGCTTCGTTGGTTCTTTCTGGAAACCATGTACTTGACTTGGTATGTCAATCGTCTCAGGTTTCACGTGGTTTGTACATTCAGCCGGTCTTTGTGTTAACTGCTTTCGCAAGTCCTTCATTTCCAGATAAATATATTCAGTAACAGCTTTGCTTGTTCTTCCCATTGCGAACTGTTGATATCTTGGTATATAACAGGTTGAATCGTTTGTTGTGATTTCACTGGCGGTATATACACTGGTTGTTGACCTGTTCGCGGATACATCGTTGGTACCTGTTGCTGTTCTACCCGTGGTGTCACATTTCCCGCTTACAGTGGAGTCGAAATTTGCGTTATTGCAGGAACATGATAGTACTGAACATCAATAGTCTTGAGAAATTCCGTTATTGGATCCATGTTTCAAAATGACGCTAACGTTAATGACGTTACAATTTACGCATGTAATAACGGATCATATTCGAGGATCAATTATATGAGATGCGCGGGCGTCGCTGACGACGTCATTGTGTTTTTTTTTACCAATTTTCCCGAACTTTAAATCAATTGTGTTTCTTTTTTGTCAAAAACATCATATTTCTAAGAAAAAAACACCTATTTGACTCGGAGAAGTTTTATATTCACCATTTTACCATTATCTCATAACATATTTCACTGAAAGGTAACTTCTACATGTATATTTTACAACGCTAGCGTCTTCGAATTTATTCGAAGACTTTCGTTTTTGTTAAAAAATGGACTGGTAAAGTAGCATAATTTACTAATGCTTCGATTTTTTTCTCGGTATTATTCTAAGTGCAGTGTGTCCAGCTAAGGGGGATGCCCTTCGCTTACCAAACTGGCATTAGAATCAAAAAAAAAACGATACATTAGTAAATTATGCTCTTTTCTGTCAAAACCCCTCCGAAACGCTCACCTTACTCTTTGGAATCTAACACATACCCTGGACCAACCCTTTGCGGACACTCTGGCCCATCCCCTCGCTGTCGGACACTCTAGCCCATGGGCCAGATTGTCCGACCTCGAGGGGTGGGCCAGAGGGGGTGGTACATCGTTGGTACCTGTTGCTGTTCTACCCGTGGTGTCACATTCCCCGCATACAGTGGAGTCGACGGGTATTGGCGGACACTCTGGCCCAACCCTCGCTGTCGGACACTATGGCCTATGGACCAGAGTGTTCTACCCAGGTTCTCGGACCTGACACTGGCCCACCCAAATCTGGCCCATGGGCCAGAGTGTCCGACCCAGAGTCGGGTGGGCCAGAGTGCCAGGTCCCAGAACCTTGGTTGGACACTCGGGTCCATGGGCCAGAGTGTCCGACCCAGAGTGGGGTGGGCCATAGTGTCAGGTCCCATAACCTGGATAGGACACTCTGGACCATGGGCCAGAGTGTCCAATAGCGAGTGGGTGGGCCAGATTGTCCGCTAATACTACTTACTTGACCAGTGCATTTTTAACAAAAGCGAAAATCTTCGAATAAATTCGAAGACGCTAGCGTTGTAAAATGTACTCGTAGAAGTTACCTTTCAGTGAAATATGTTATGAGATAATGGTAAAATGGTACATATAAAACTTCTCCGAGTCAAATCGGTGTTTTATTCGAAGAAATATGATGTTTTTTGATAAAAAGGAAACACACTTGATTTGATGTTCGGGAAAATTGGTAGAAAACACAATGACGTCGTCAACGACGCCCGCGCATCCAATATGATTGATCCTAGAAGATGTTACCGTTATTACATACATATATTGTTAGCGTCATTTTGAAACATGGATCCATAATGGAATTTCTCAAGCTATTGATGTACTATAATCCTCCAAGACCGCTGCCAAGGTGGATTACCACTGAGGCAGTGGAATACGTGCTGGAGGCCCACATACAAGGTAGGATTTTATCCTGATTTGTCTGAATTTTATTGACTCAGCAGAAAATTTAAACGGCCCTTTTCTGTGCCACACAAATTATCGTAAAGAATACTCTGGCATTGCTAAAAATGTAACAAACAAATAAAATCAATAATATATTATTCACCAATTTTCACTTTCTCGGAAGATTTTCGCGATGCACACCTTTTTCACTTTCGGAAAGGTAACGTGTTTTGCCTAATTTCTTTATCGTCAGCGCCATTGGCTACGGCATTTATCACTTCCATCTGCGAATCCTCCGCGTTTAGAAGTGATTTCATCAATTTAGACCTCGATTGTGGCGTATAATTCACCACTCTCAGTTTTCACATCCACAATCTCGTTAATTGATGTGGCGGTTGAGTTGCATTGTTCACCACTTTCAGCTTTCACATCCGCGTTCTCGTTATTTGATGTGTCAGGTTGATCAATGTTCATTAAACTAACATCATATTGTGTGAGATAATCGTTGTCTGATGTGTGCGTCCATATAGACTTCCCAGGAGTAGATTCACTCAGCATCAATGATGTTTTTTTTCATCTGATCAATCTTCTTTTTCGTAGCGCGATCACATTGAAAAGCCCAATGTGAACTCGAATTACATCTAAAACAGTTACCGTTTGGTGGTATCCACTTTGTATTCTTTAAAAATTCTAATGCAATTTTTCGTAAATGTTGTATGTTGTTACTCTCTAATTGTGGATCCATGGTGATCGTCCGGTGCGTTATTCAGTCGTGAGTGAAATGACGACGTGATGAAAAATCGCGTCGCTTTTATGCTCTGACACGGATGATGACAGGGTGTCAGGCATAAAAGCGACGCGATTTTTCATCACGTCGTCATTTCACGATGAAGCGCCTTGTGCCATATTCAGATAGCGAAAGCAAACGAGATAATAGAAAGAAATACAACGTTATATTTCAAGAATTTCATCAACCATTCAAACTGTTCACATAATTTTCAAAGATCTGGTGAACAGTTTGAAAGATGAGTGTGATGCAGGACCAATCGATCAAATGAATTTCCATCTTTTATCGAGGGCTAGATCTAGGGAATCATGTTCCGTTCACTGAGGCAAAAGACCTGACGGGTGAATTATTTCTTGACAACATAGAAAAAGTTGCACAATCGAACAAAAAATTCAAAATTCATGACGGACAGATGATATTTGATATCACTGTCACGCACATGTCTGCAGGGACCGCAAGACATAACTTACATTATGATCATTTATTTATGTCCATACAAGTGTATGTATTTCGAGGGTCAGATATGTCCCTTTGAACGACGGACGCACTGCATCAAATATAAGAGGACTTTTAGTAGTACACGATGTAAACCTGAAATCATGTCTGAGGAAAACAGGGATTCATTTCTGAAATGGTACGAAGCTAGGGGTGAAGATATTTGTTATTTCCAATTAGAAATTCAAAAATATTGTAAATCAGATGTAGACATTTTAAAACGTGGATGTGGCAAATTCAGACTATGTGTAATGGAAACTGATCAAATAGACCCATTCCGGGAAGCAATAACATTAGCTCAAACCTGAAACCTTGCATGGAGACATAATTCATTACCAGATAATTATCTAGGTTTAATTTCAGACGCTGGATATCCACAAGCGCGTATATTTTCAATGAAAGCAATTCGATGGATAAAATACATTGATACAAAACAAAATATAAACACAAACATGCTTTAAATGGTGGTGAAGTTAAAATAGGCACACATTTTGTTGATGGTTATCATGCAGAATCAAACAGTGTATAAAATGTATGGGTGCGTTTATGGCAGTCCTACTTGCTATCCAGTTAGAAACCGCCGAAACCCATACAGTAACATAACAATACATGAATTGTATGAAAAAAAAACAATAAAAATGGAAACTGAAATCAAACGCTTGGGATGCAAATTAATATGTATCTGGGAACATGACCTTGACAATAAATGTTAAGAAGAAAAAAATTTAAAACAAACTATGGATCAATTATATTTTCATCAAGACCCAATTAAACCAAGGAAAGCATAATTTTGTGGCAGGACTAATGCTCTAAAATTATATCATGAAATAGAACCAAAATCTTAACAGGAAATAAAATATATTGTTATATGCAGTTTGTATCCTAGTGTGAATAAATATAGGGAATACCCTCTTAGCCATCCTACAATTCTAAGTCAGGAACAAATAGGAGACATCAACTCTTACAAAGGACTCATTAAATGCAAATTATTACCTCCAAATAAATTGTACATTCCAGTGCTACCGATCAACTGTAATAATAATTGTGCAGAAAATGAAATTGGACAGTGTAGTCATAAAACTAAACAACGTGCTTTAGTTGGAGTTTGGACGCATGTATAATTATTCAAAGCAATAGAATTGGGTTGCCAAATTCTGGAAGTGTATCAAGTTTGGCATTGAACTGAGTGGTCGGACAAAGTATACAGCTATTTCACTGATAAATACCTCAAAATTAAACAAAAAGCAAGTGGATATATCGTTGTACACCAAACGACTTGTTGTGGGTGAATACAACACAATTCCTTATGGATGGAATTGATGTGTTACCAGCAGAGATGGTTTTGAAAATTTATAATAACTTGATCGAAATGTCAAAAATGGATCAAGAAATCAAACGAGAACCTAAAAAAACTTGGTTTTTGAATGGAAAGAAAGATTATAATGCAGACAATGTTGAACAGACATTTCTCTGAGGGGCAGAGCCGATTGAGATGTTGGATTGAGAGATCAGAATTTGAAACTGATTTCTTAATGGATATATTGGATAACTGTTTTCAGATAATTGGATATTTCATGGTATCCCTAAAAACAAAATAAACGAAATTCGTGAATTAGTTGAAAATAACATTGCTCGCTTTGCTGAATATCAAGAGAGGATTCTCAATGAAAAAAAACTTTGAAATTGGAAGAGGTGACAAGAATATATGGATACATTATTCTCCGAAAACCATGTGCAATTTTCACTGTTGAAAAGTTATTTGAAGAAAATTTGTCTTTGGATTACATTGTAAAAACCACTAGACCTATTTCAGACTTAGATAATGAACTCATTTGGATATTTGGAAAAATTATGGAGTTATGGGGATTCTACATTGAAAAATAAAAAAGGTTGATTCCGAACAATCCTAATCAGTCTTACATGATTTGTCTCAGGGTAAAGATGGACGAATCATTGTTTTTCAAACATCCCTGTAACATTTTCATATCGGGACCAAGTGGTTGTGGTTACACAGAATTTGTTAAAGAAATTAATCGAATATAAAGATAATTTGTTCAAACCTGTTTCATACAAAGTCGTTTGGTTTTACAAAGAATGGCAAAATACCTATAGTCAGGTGCAAGAATTTCGTAATATTCAATTTATAAATGGAATACCGGATGATGACCATGAACTTGTCGGTGACACAGACTTGCCGCACCTCATCGTTTTGATGACATGTTAGGTGATAAAGATGAAGATTTTTTTTTTGTGGTTTACAAGAAAAGGACATCACAGAAATACATCTGTTATTTACATGACCCAAAACATGTTTCAAAAATCTAAAGCGAGTAGAACTTTGAGTTTGAATACACATTACATAGTACTATTTCAAAGTGGGCGTGATAAAGGTCATATCAAAATTCTTGCCTCTCAAATGCAAATACCTCATTTAATGCAAGCATATGATGATGCAATTTCAACCGATCATGGTTAATTACTACTCGATTTTCACCCAAAAACAGATAAATCGTTGAGACTTAGAACTGATATTTTCCATGGCGATCGAGCTGTGGTAATATATTCATCTGTATAAAGATAAGTGTACCATCATAATATTTTCATTTCCAATCATGGAGTCGCATGAAGCAGTCTTGAGTGTATTTTCGACTATCGCTTAATTAATTCTTGATAATCGTTTCAAACTTTCAAAAACAGACCAAACATTTTTACAAAAACACAAAAAAGAGCTGAAGAAAATAAATGACAGTACAACCCATATCAATTCGAAAAAGAAAATTATTTTAAAAACTGGTAGAGGTGGATTTCTCGGTGGAGTTTTGAACAGACAGAAATATAACACATGTACACAGGTAGTTAGTTCAAATAGAGTAACTGCTACTAGAATAATTATACAATTGCACAGCAAGCTAGTGCAGTTATAGTAAATTCTACAATTGCACAGCGAGCTACTCCAGCTAGAGTAAATTCTACTGGATTAAATTCTACAATTTCATCCACTCAACGGTAATAGTCCGCAACCAATTCCATCAGTTCAAGAAGCAGAACATTACCCGTTAGTTCAACGATACTAAAAAATTATGAATCTTTCAAAACCATCAAAATTAGCTTTGATTGCATTTGATCGTAATTTTAATAAACGTAAAAGTAAAAAGTAATTCAGTCATTTGACATTTAATTGTTGAAGCGTAAAGATGGCGAAAAAAACTCCACTCATTGAAAAATATGGTATTTTGGTAATGGCTATGAATCAGGCACCAACTCATTTTCTAAATAAAATGATAAAAGATGCCCCAAGAGTGATTGATTGCATGTCCGAATGCTGTAAAAATATTTTAAAAGGCAATGTAAAACTAACAGAAGCGCAAACTTCGTCCGAGGTGTAGACACATCAGAGAACTTGCAAGCAAATCAACATATTTGAAACGAAAACAACAAATTTTAAACAAAAAAGGAGGATTTTTACCACTTCTTATGCTAGCACCATTGCTTGGTAAAGCAGTCGCTGGAATACTTCGCGGTTAAACATGAAGAAAATGGTCGCTGTTCCCTTCAAAATGTTGGATGACATTAAAAAATGGAGAATAAGTCTAACTAATCCGAAATTACCACCTAATCCTGAAATTACAAATGTTTCAAAACTAAGCAGAAAATTCAGTTTTTGATCAAAATTTGTCAGAATCCGAGAAGGTTTAATTATATGGTACAACTTTGCACAAATTGAAAACTTCTCAAAAATCAGTTAGAGCTATTTCAACTCCGAAATCAGAACAACCATTAAATAATCATAGGCATGTGCTAGAAAGTTTTCAGTTAAAGATGATAAAAAAGCTGAACATCTTTCACAACTGATTTCAAAACATCCGCAAATGAAGTTTGATGAACATGGACAATTAACATATGGTGAAAAAGTTATTAGAGGATCAAATATTGTTGATCTCCTCAATGATCTTGTATGGCAAAGAAAGGGTTTCGAACCAACAGGTTGGGAAACCTTTTCACAAGGATTGAGCGAACTTATTGTACCTCAAGATTTTGTAGGGAACAGAAACCGTTGGCTTTGAATTGAAAATCATTTGAAAGATGATTCAGATGATGATTTTGAAACTCCGGTACAAAGCATATAACCAAAACAATTTTATTCTCATCGATGCACACCAGTGAAAGGTATTAAAGCAAGACATTCAAGAACTAAAATAGCAGATAGGTTGACACCAATGGGTATTAAAATCAGAAAAACACAATGGGATCCATACTAGATGAACAGTTATCTACAATTTTCTATAATCCAAAGAAAGCTGGAAGTTATGGCAGTGTAAAGGGGCTTTTTGATAAAGCGAAAAGGCAAAATAAAAAAATAAAACTCATAGATGTGAAGAAATGGTTGCAAGGCCAGTCGACATATACTTTACACAAACCAATAATTCGAAAATTCCAACGTAGAAAGACTGTTGTAGCTGGAATTGATATTCAATGACAAGCAGATTTAGCTGATTTTCAGAATTTGAAAAAAACATAATGATAATTACAGATATCTGTTGTGTGTGATTGTATAACATAATGGGCTACGCACATTAGTTCGCCGGACCAACACCAGTTTATTATGGACATATCGGACATCCGGACGGACCAAAACCAGTTTATCATGGACAAATCGGATATTCGGACAAATCATATGCATGCTTCAACAATAGAAAGATTCATCAAAATTCGGAGTTACTTTCTGACCATGCAAGTACGGAACGCATGCCTGCAACATACAGGTCATGTACGATCCAATTAAATTACACTCATTAGCTGATATACCATGACAGCGACAGAATGTTAAAAACTTTAGTATCGTAATTAAGAGACATGTATGGACAGGCTAAACCGACCACAGATTTTATGGCTCGATTTAGTGACATGCTTAGGACAGGAACTCTTGTTCTCCAGTTTAACGACCGGGAATGATGTATGACCAGAGCTGTGGATGGTTTACCTTATAAGCCAGACCGAAGCCTCACAAGGACAGCAGTTATCTTAGCTCCATTCGTATACAGCTAGCTTCCTAGAGACTCTCTATCTCATAGCTACTCGCAACGACGTGACTGTGTTTATAACTCCATGTGTTTATAACTTCATCTGTTAAATAAATATCATTGTACTGGTTTTGGTATAAACCGTGTGTTAGTTTTGTGTGTACTTTCTAGAACCTGTGAAAACTATATATAGCCGGCCATAGTGCTATAGATAGACGTTTTTTCCCAAAATTTCATGGGTACTGCCAATCCACAATAAATATGGACAAAATTTGATCGAATCATTCAGGAAATTTTTGAAATCTTCAAAACGTAAACGAAAATCGTTTCAAGCTGATATAGGTTCTGAATTCAAAAATGAAAAGTTTTTCTAATATCTGCAATCAGAAAGCATTCATTTCTTCACAACTGAGAATCCAGAAACTAAAGCAAGTATTGTTGAGCGATTTCAAAGAACTTTAAAAACTTCCATGTGGAAGTATTTCACACACAATAAAACTTCAAGGCATTTTGATGTTTTACAACCCCTAATCGACTCTTACAACACTAGTTATCACCGTAACATAAAATCGAAACCGTTACTTTGAAAACTGAAGCTGATATTTCCAAATATATATATGGAACAGGAATTAAAAAAGGAAAATCTACACTGGAAGTGGGTGACTCGGTTCGTATGAACAAAACCAAGAGAACATTTGAAAATGGTTATTTACCAAACTGGACTCAAAGTTGATAATATTTGTAAAACTAATCCAAACAAATACAAAGTTTCTAATCTTGATGATGAAGAGATTGATGGATCATTTTACAAACATGAAATCTAACATATAAAAGACAGTAAGGTGTATGAAATAGAATCAGTTATTGAGAGAAGAAATAGGAGAGTGGGTGGTAAATCAGTAAACGAATTTAAAGTTCTTTGGCTTGGATGCCCAAAAAAGTTAGACAGTTGGATCCCAGCTTCAAATTTAGTATAAAACAAAAGTTATCATGTCGCAAAAACATTCAGATTCAATTAATCTCGATGAACAATCACAATTTCAGTTCAATGTAACTTTACATAGCCAACTCACAATGTTGTTTCATAGTGAAATTACCAAAAACCATACATATTGATAAAGAGCTTTGGGAAGTTGCAATAGTTGAACTAATTGTACCATCAGAAACATACAACATTATTGGAGATGCTTGCATAATACAAATAAAAACTTCTGTTCCAAGAATTTTACAATACCTGCACAAGTTACCAATAAGTGATGTGGTAATTTAAAAACCAGACAATGGTATATAATTAAAAATACCAGAAGAAGCATATTCTGGTGCAGCACATTTGACAGAGACAATTCAAGGTGTATTTGAAAGTACAGTAAGCAGGTTAATTCCAGAACTGAAATTCAATTAATGAATGCCTTAAATGCTCCAGGCTTACTTAATATTAACGTAGTTGGATTAAACTACATAAACTACCATCATTAAATCGGTTATGTTTACCGTTCTGTTGAACTACAACGTAGTGAATCGACACTCTATCGCCTATGAAGTTAGCGGTAGCATTGTAATTTAATTAATAAATCTGATGTATTATGATTTTCCGTTCTTTCCAACAACCGAAGCAAACATGATATCACATATCTCGGAGTGTTTTATGGTGATCTCGTCTATTAGCCAGCGTGATGTGTTTGTCATTTAACTGTTGCAGTGGCGAGTTGGTTATCGATAGACACATCAATGCCGCAATGCGATCATATCTTGCACGACGTAACAATAGTGCCACGTGTGCCGACTCCCGTCTCGAGGAGTGTTATGGTGTCTCAACTATTCAAACAAATTTCGTTTGATAAAACGCACAGCTACGCTAAAACCAAGAAACAAAAAAATGCCACCTGCCATTAATATAACTTACTCAACACCACAGACAGTCTCATAATTATATATGAAATCCGGTTCTAATGCTTTGCACTAAACTATGCATTGCCAGTGTGGCGCCGGTATTTCTTAGTTGAGCAATTATATTTCCTGGTGGCAGTATGGTAACTTCGAATTCGATGAAGTCAAGATGTGATATTGATCCTGAATATTCTAAATGTTTGTGGCCGGATGAAAACTATAGACAACTATTCGTCAATAGTATACAACGTATATAGTAAATTTTCTCGAAATTAAATAATATAGCCGCAAAGTTGGAGTTCTCTCTGTACTATTTAACTATGACTGCATGGATTCTGTTGTGTCCGGCGTGCTCGTTGTGCACTTATGATGATCCAGTTTCAGTTCCTTCCCAAAAATGGGCAGGATCGTTTAAATTATAATGGCCAATTTCGTGTTATTTTTCTAAGGATCCATTGCGATATATTCTCGGTTATGAAACACCTATTTTTAAAAACATAGTCACAATATACCTTAACATGATAGTATCTCATTTATTTTGGGCGAATATATCCAAGTAAGATGATAAGGTGAAATCCATTATTTTTGTCCGATAGTTCGAGATAAGTTCTATGATGAACATATCTTACCTTTTTTGTCTGGTTTTATGTAGGACACGTGTCTGGTCCTTAATTTTGATCTTCTGATCACTTATGTCTAGGCCATATTCCGACTCACCTGCAATTCAGTTCAGAATCTGCGACAAACTGTGTTAGATTACAACTCGCACAATGATGAGAATCGACGAAACAAGCATCGAGCAAAAGGAAGGTTTCCTCAGCTCTGAACATCATTAGTTACTCTTCTACGATTTTATATCATGCACGACGGCGACTCGTGGGTAACATTAAAACAATGGTCGCCGATAAACAATAGCTTAAACATTATGAATAGCTGGGGAGTCATTTCATATGAATTGGTTACAAAACATGAAAGCGACTTCAATTCTTTCTCATACAACATATAGTTTCATTGACGGTGCAGTTCTTGTTTTAAATATATAACGCATGCACTGCCGAAAATAATTTCTTACTAAGAAAATAATTACATGAAACACGAAAAACGGTTACTTGAAACAAGAACTATTAAGAAAATATATCTTATTTTGAGAAATATACCCCTCAAGCCTGCTACGTCAAGAACATTTAAGAAAATCCTACCAGACAAGAGAGAGTTTTCTCAAATAAGATAGATTTAATCTTGAAACAAGACACAATTAAGAGATAATTATTTCATTTGAGAAACAATTTCCTTACTAAGAAAATGGCTTCAAAAATGAAATATATATTTCTTGGTTTTTCTTGTTTCAAGATTTTTTTCTTCTTCTAAGTTAAGTAGTATAATAGAAAATATTTCTAAACCACGAATTAATTGCTATGTGCAAATTACTGCTATATTGGAATAACTGTGATCAAAACTCTATGATAAACATTGGAAAAGGTCCAACCTGTTGATTAAATATTCTGAAAATCATATTCATACTTAAATATTTGAATTAATACTACAGCTAGGATTATATACTTTTGTTGACAAATCACTGTAACAGTTTTGTTTACATAACAATAGTTTCAACAGATGTAATTTTTGTTATTGGAGAACTGTCAGTAAGTGTTTATCTATGTTTTAATGTTCTTAGTGCATGGTGACTGTTGTACAATTTATTAAAATATGTTTTGCACATTATAGTGGGTTCCATTGAGGAGGTCGTCCTTTGAAATCTCCAGTGACGGTATACCCCCACCCCAAACTAGACAAACCTCTCGGATGCCCACTTGCATTGAAAACCTTTTAAACCAGTACATCAAGCTAGCAGACACCCCCTCCTATAAGGTTGGAAGACGATACAAATTTCAAACCAAGGGCATTTCCTCAGAGTTGACTCTATTGAATGATGAAAGCAAGCCCAATGAAGCCATATATTGATGTGTATGACACGAAAAAGACTATATCGTAGCAGAATGCATTAAAACAATAAAATATATAATTTATCCTTAGTTGAATTTCATTTGGCTTTATATGGATGCATTCAATGTGGCTTTTAGGTAGTTTCCAGACTATTTTAAGAAAACTGTCCATCAAATGATGAATTCTACTTTGCTTTGTAAACACAAAATGCATGCAATGACCATAAGAAATGTCTAATTTATTGGCAGATATGTTCATCTGATAAGAAGTACTAACATTTGAGGTCTGAGACACCATTTCAGGGCGCATGGTATCTTAGAACTAATGACATTTTTCATATTTAACTCTCTAAATGATGGAAGAAATCCCAATGAAGCCACTATTTGCATGTTTATAACATGTATAAATCTATATCTCAGCAGAATGCATGTCTGTGGTGAAATAAATAATACAATATTCATAGATGAATTTCATTTGGCTATACAGGGATGCATACAATATTGCTTTTAGGTAGTTTCCACAGACTATTTAAGTAAAATATCCATTAAAAAATGTACCCCCTTGCCCTGTACATTAAAATACATGCAATGACCATAAGAAATGTTTGATTTATTGGCAGAGATGTCCAACTGATAAGAAGTACTAACATTTGAGGTTTTGTAGGGAATATTTCAGATTTGACTCTCTAAATCATGGCAAAAGGTACAATGAAGGCACTATTTGCATGTTTATAACATGTATAAGGCTATATCTTTGCAGAATGCATTTCTCTGATAATAAAAACAATAACATATCCATGGTTCATAGTTCAGTTGGCAAGACAGGGTGCATAAAATGTGGTTTTAAAGTAGTTTTCACAGACTATTTTAACTAGAATATCCATCAAATGATGTAATCTATGGGAGGCCCTTTTCACATTTATTATTTATTTGTACTTAAGCGCAAATATTTGCACTCAAGTTCAAATAACCTCTATTATTTGCGATTAAGCGCAAATATTTACGTATATGCAATGATCCCCCCTGAATTAATTTTAAATCGCACAGGCCTAAACACATCACTCAAGTCTATATAGGCCCACCATATGAGGGAAGCAATCCCCAGTAACCCCTATATACCCTTTATGACCATGGAAATGGTATAGGCCTGTGCAGGATATGTCTCTTTTATAAAATATGCTAGAACTCTGCAGGGATGGAGACACAAATTCTTTGGGCAGGGATTCTGATAATATGAACATAGGGTTTTTTCCCTTATTTCAAGTCAATAAGTACACCATATGGGGGAAGCAAGCTCCCAGTAACCCATAATTCCACTTTTATGGTCATGTAAATGGTATATATCTGTGCATAGATTTGTCACTTTGCTGATATGCATATTGAAATATGTTTTTTCTTCAAATTTCGAGTCTGTATGGGGGTACTACTATGGGCCCATAATAATATACTATGAGATGGATTCCATCATTCACAGAGGGAAGTAAGGGAGTGTTATGTGTTTGCGCATAAGCGCAAATGATTAACGCTTAACAAAAATGATTTACTCTTAATTGCAAATAAATAATAAATGTGAAAAGGGACCACCATAGTAATCTACCTTGCCCTGTTATTTAAAATGCATACAATGACCACGAGGAATGTTTAATTTAAACAGGGTCTGTAGTGCTGCACCAGCGCAACTCCCGTTATTACAAAATTAAAAAATAAACAAAGGTTACACACACAAACTCCTTTCAACAACGTGGTGAGTGTGATTTAAGTAATATATGGTGTAACATTTACAACTAATGTGGAAGTCATGAAATGTTTAATTATTAGAAATGTTGACAAACGTTGGGATATAGACACCACAATCGCCCTAGAAAATATTTCAACCCAAAAATGGATTTCGAGTTTTCAAAATTTTAAGTAAAATGAATGTCAGGCTGGCTTTCAGTTAGACGTTAGGCATTCGACTTGGACTTATTTCAACCCAAAAATGGATTTCGAGTTTTTTGCGCGAAACATCATGTTTTGACCCTATTCGTGCTCCCCTACTCGAATCTAGTCAAAATTATCAAGGAAATTCGAATGTCAGGCTGGCTCGTGTGAAGTTGGTTAGGCGTTAGACATTCGACTTCGAAAATTTCGACTCAAAAGTATATATGCCACTATAGAGGGTACAGGCCATGTTTATTGACCGATCGACCCCAAATTTGGTGAAGAAGTGTGTCTTCTCAACCAAACGCACGGGTTCGTGTGGCGGAGCACAAATTTGGTCAAAATATGACCTTTCACTCGAAAAATGGATTTTAAATTAAATCGAATATCAACTGAATGTCTAACGCCGAACGCCTAACCAACTTCACAAGACAACATTTGATTTTCCTTCAAAATTTTGTAATCGGTAACAGTCATCGATCCGTGCATTTGGTTATGACCGTTAATAGGGGTGGCACTCCTTCACCAAATTTGGGGTCGATCGGTCAATAAACATGGGCTGTGCCCTCTATTAGTCCGGCAGCTAATAGGGGTACCCTTGCACACCCTGGGACTTAACTGTACGCCACTCATTTTCTTCCTTATTATGTTCATCAACTTTTAAGCAATGTTAACAAGAAAAACAGAGCCGTTTTTCAGACTAGGCCCTTAGTCAGTTTGATGCAAATTATAACGGGAAAGTCTAGTAAAATTTATACAAATGTATATATTTTTGTGAAGCTAAGACATAATGACACTTTTTGGGGCACAATTGAAACTCCACACCCAAGATGGCCGCTAAAATCGCCACCGGAAGTTGAAAATGTGACTTTTTTTTATTTCACTTATATCTTCTAAATCTGTTTATGCTGTGTGGAAATGGTTGAGACATGTGACTTTATTTTGTAGTATGTATATTAATTGATCATTGGAGCAATGAAATATGCAATTATTGGGGTCTTAGTCCCTTCTGATCCCTCAAAAACTTGATTGTACAGAATGCATTATAAAATTTACAAAAAATACCAATTGGGAATTCTAGTCATATTTCAACAAGAAATGCACAGAACTTTTGATTGTAGGTTATGCATATCATTACCCATGAATATTCCAACTCGTTGGAACCAAAATTGTTACTTTGAAAAATATTCTCTGCGTTATCTGAAAGGGTAGCAAAGTGTGACTCACTCGGTTATTATATGTGTAGGTTAATTAACTGACAACTACATGTACTATTCTGGTTGTCCCAGTTCCGTATGGGGTATGACAAATTCATTTAAAAAAATTTGAGGCGGAACTGAAATAAACCATAATATGTGGCTATTCTGGCCCATTATGATAAAAATGATCAACTGGATATAGGATGGATGCCAAGATGGCAGCCATGGAGTTACATTATGACCATAGGTGAGGTGAATAGGTGTACAGAGAGTTATCGTATGCCATGAACGATGTGAATGGGTATACACGTAGTGACTATATAGTTATCAGTGTGGTGTCCATGGTAAGATGTATAGGTATACAAGAAGTGGTCATGGTCATGCGTGAGGTGAATCGGTCTGCATGCAGTGACTGTATGGTGTATGGTCATGTGTGGGCTGTATCTGTATATGTCGATGAGTTATATGCCAATGGATGTTGCGAATAGGTATGCAGGTAGTGACTGTATGGTCAATGTTGAGATGAATAGGTATACAAGGAGTGTCTGTATGATCCTGAATGTGGTGAACATATATACATGGAGTGACTATATGGCCATGTGTCAGGGGTATGAGTATACCTAGTATATTAGTATGTTTTGGGTGGCTATTTGGTTATGGTGTGACGAATAGTTATACAGGGAGTGACTTATTGCCAATGGTGAGGTGAATATGTATAGCATGATTGGCCATGATCATGTATGAATGTTTTAAATAGGTGACTATATGGTCATAGGTCAGGTGAAGAGTATGTCTTGTATCATGGGTGAGGGTATGTGCATGAAGCGAGTGGCTATATGGCAGTTGGTGAGATGCATATGTATGCCTGGAGTGACTGTATGGTTATTGTTGTGGTGTTTATATATATTTTGAATGACTATTTGCCAGTATTTGTCCATGGGTATGGATAATAGGTATACAGGGGGTGACCGTATGGCCAATGGTGAGGTGAATGGGTATACAAGGATTGAAATATGATCATGAAGGTGGTGAATATGTTTACATGGAGTGGCGATATGGTTATGGGGCATGTGTATGAGTATACCCGGTGTGCCTGCATTGTGACTCAAGGCTGCATGGTTATTTTTGGTGTGTACGGGTATAACCAAGTATGGCTGTATGGTCATGGGTCCGGTGTAGTAAGTGTATACGGTGGGTGACTATATGGTCATGTGTGTGGTGTTTATGTATATATGGAGTGATGTGTGGAAATTTCCTCTCTATTGATTAACATAATTATCCTTGAGCTATTGTGGATAGCGATAGACACCTGGAATTTCATATGTACAACCACCCATTACCTCACAATATAGTGACCCACTTTATAAACGTATACCTGACCCATGGCCATACAGCCATACTTGGTTATACCCTTTCACAACACACAGCCACCACGAGTCATCATGCATGAACAGCAGGTCACATGACGCATGACCATATAGTCACTCCCTGTATACATATTCACCACATTCAGGATCGTACAGTCATTCCTTGTATGTGTATTCGATACACTAATAGCCATATAACGACTCGATATATACATATACAGCCCACCCATGAACATAGATTCGATCCAGGTATACATATATACCTCACCAATGGCCAATCAGCCCTTCCCGATATACAAATACCCGCACCACTCATACTTGCATATACACGCCACACATGACAATTCAGCAACTCACTCTATACTCATACACGCCATCCATGATCATACAGCTACTCCATGCACCCACCATGACACGACATATACAAATACATATTCCACCCGTTACCAAAAGGGCACCCCTTACATACTCGCACGCTAGCCAGTGACCATCCATCTTACTCCAGGTATGCATATGCACTTCAATCATGACCGTACAGTCATCTTGGAATCCACCCGTATCCAGTTGATCAATTTGTATACTATTTGGCCAGAATAACCACATATTAGTTTCATCTCAAAGTTCTGCCAATTTCATTTCAATAATATGGCCAGAATCACAAAAGCAGTTATCGGTACAATTCCATACTGCAACTTTAAAATTAATTCGTCATGCCCATACGGAACTGGGACAACCAGAATAGAACATGTATAAATAACCAAATGAGTCACAATTTGCTACCTTTTCTGAAAACGCAGAGAATAATGTTTGGGATATATGTAAACAAAATGAACATTTACCAAATTTGAGTGCAATTTTGAAAGCCATCTTGAGCAATTTGGTCTATAAACACCGTAGTGTGACACATTTGAAATAGAACAAAACAATAAACATATTTTATACCAAAGATCGGTGAAAATCGTCCAAACCTGAATTTTTTTCTTTTTGCCGACATTTTTAAGGGATGGAAGGGGCTAGGACCCCAATAATTCCATATTCCATTGCTCCAATGATCAATTAACAAACAAAATACAAAATAAAGTCACCTTTCTTAACCAGTTCCAAACAGCATAGACTGATCTAGAAGATATAAGTGAAAAAACGTCACATTTTCAACTTCAGGCGGCCATTTTGGCGGCCGTCATCGATGGGGAGTTTCAAATTTGCCATATAAAAGTGTCATTATGTCTCAGCTTCACGAAATATATACATTTGCCGAAATTTTACTGGATTTTCCAGCTATACTTTGCATCAAACTGACTTAGGGCCTAGTTTGAAAAACGGCGGCCATCATTGCCGCCATCTTGTCTGGAGTCTACACGGCCACTTTGTTTTCTTGTTATCATTGCTTAAAAGTTGAAGGACATAATAAGGAACAGAATGATTGGAGCAACGTTAAGTCCCAGCGGTGTGCAAGGGTATCCATATTAGCTGCCGGACTAATAGAGGGCACAGCCCATGCTTATTGACTGAGCGACCCCACATTTGGTGAACGAGTGCCACCCCTTCAAAATTTTAAAGGAAAATCAAATATTGTCGTGTGAAGTTTGTTAGGCATTCGGCATTAGACATTCAGTTAATATTCGACTGAGAAAAGTTTAACTTAAAAATCGATTTTGGGTTTTTCGAGTGAAAGGTGTTATTTTTACCCAATTTGTGCTCAATATGGTCAATATCCATCGTGTCCCCAAATTCCAGACCCCCGATGATTTGTGTACTAAAATCTAATAGGGCCCTATATACAAGCCGTGTTTATCTGCCGATTGGCTCCAGATATGGTGTGGAAATCTGTCCCGACTATGATTCACCACGACCAAAATGTAAGGATCGCAGACTACAACCGATTTCTAAATAAGACCTTTCACTCGAAAAACTTAAAATTATTTGGTATGAAAATTTGGGAAGACGATGAAAGTTTGACCAGATTGGATTGTGAGAGCACGAATTTGGTAAAAAGAACAAATTTCGCGCAAAAAACTCGAAATCCATTTTTGTGTCGAAATAGTTTCTAAGTCGAATGCCTGACGTCTAACTGAAAGCCAGCCTGACATTCGATGTTACTTAAAATTTTGAAATCGGCTACAGAATACGACCCGTGCGTTTGTTTGTGAAGATTACTACTGGTGGCACACTTCCTCACCAAATTTGGGGTCGATCGGTCAATAAACGTGGCCTGTGCCATCTATAGCTTATATACTTTTGAGTCGAAATTTTCGAAGTCGAATGTCTAACGCCGAACGCCTAACCAACTTCACACGAGCCAGCCTGACATTCGAATTTCCTTGACAATTTTGACCAGATTCGAGTAGGGGAGCACGAATTGGGTCAAAACATGATGTTTCGCGCAAAAAACTCGAAATCCATTTTTGGGTTGAAATAAGTCCAAGTCGAATGCCTAACGCCTAACTGAAAGCCAGCCTGACATTCATTTTAATTAAAATTTTGAAAACGGCAACAGTTTGCGACCCGTGGGTTTGGTTATGAGGATTACTATATACTGGGGACACACTTCCTCACCAAATTTGGAGTCGATCGGTGAATAAACAAGGCCTGTCCCCTCTATAGCGGCCTATATATACTTTATATATTTTTTGGTAGAAATTGTTTAAGTCCAGAGGTGAAATGAACATTTGGGAAAACGATGAATGTTTGACCAGATTGGATTTGGAGAGCACGAATTGGGTAAAAAGACACTTTGTCGCAAAAAACTAAAATTCCATTTTTCGGTGGAAATAGTTTATAAGTCGAATGCCTAACGCCTAACTCAAAGCCAGCCTGACATTCGATTTTTCTTAAAATTTTGAAATCGGCTACAGACTACGACCCGTGCGTTTGTTTGTAAAGATTACTACTGCTGGCAAACTTCCTCACCAAATGTTGGGTCGATCGGTCAATAAACATGGCCTGTCCCCTCTATTGCGGGATTATATACTTTTGAGTCGAATGTCTAAAGCCGAACACCTAACCAACTTTACATGAGCCAGCCTGACATTCGAATACCCTTGACAATTTTGACCAGATTCGAGTAGGGGAGCACGAATTGGGTCAAAACATGATGTTTCGCGAAAACAACTCGAAATCCATTTTTTGGTTGAAATATTTTCTAAGTCGAATGCCTATAACGCCTAATTGAGAGCCAGCCTGACATTCGATTTTACTTAAAATTTTGAAATCGGAAACAGTCTGCGACGCGTGCATTTGGTTATGAAGATTACTACTGGGGACACACTCACCAAATGTGGGGTTGATCGGTCAATAAACAAACCTTCTACTTTATATATTTTTGAAACGAAATGGTCACAATCGCTCAGCCGTTACACAGTTTCAAAACATCTTTCAAGACAGCCAGGTGCTGACAATGTTCCCGCTCATTTGGTACCGTCGAAGAGCCTAACGCGCATAAAGGTCTTCACCAACAAGTGTCTTGTGAAATATACGTAAAGAGTTGTTCAACAAGGTCAAATTTGGCGTTATATGCTAACAAAAATATATATATAAAAATAGAACAGCGAGAATAATTTCAAAAAGTGTGAGAAAAGATTCATTCGCAAATTCCAATCAGTCGACCATATGAAAGTGCATTTAAATACCAGTCCGTACAGTTGCGACCTATGCAATGCATCTTTTTCACAACGGACGTCCCAGATGCGACACATGATAGAAGCGGCCTCGTGCGAAGGCTGTTCTCGTACTTTTTATTTTCGACATGTGTCAAGGATGGGTGTTCATTTGGAAATTCCAATATGGACCAACACTCCCTCGTCCAGGGCTTCGGTGACATCCAACCTCGATTAAAAAATAAAAAATATATATATATATATAGCACCATCTACTTAAACTATACATAATTGCCAGTACCTTCCATTTATTCCCAACTAAGCGGCTGAATATAGGTAAATATATGACATTTGGTTTATAACCAACACGCACTACTGCGATGGTAAGGATAAGATTTTTTGTAAGAATTCACTTATGGAACATTCTGTGTGGCACTATTGGCCTAATTAAATTGTTTAGACCACAGTAAATATTTGGCGTCCACTGATTCTTAACGCATGAAATGTTCAGTAACAGTTTTTTGTTTCAGCTCGAAATGCCACCACCCCGATAAACCGCGTATCTGTGTAGCATCGCACACAGATCGTTTATATATACGTTTTGAACACAAGCCCGACACATGTATCTATTTAATTCCATTCTTAATTAAAATCGAGGCCGCTGACATGGTTATTCCTTTGAACTTCATTGAGCATAAAGCACTGACGATGGGTTAGCAATCGAGATTCCGGTACCGCATTACAAAGAACATATACCCAGCTAATCCCACTCACCATTATCCGCACGTGCAATTGTCGTGATCACAGCGTGAAAAAATCGATGATGTAGCCTGTGCAGTAGTAATGGTATTATTGCTGTATTATAGAATCCGCTTAGCCAGTACTTGGTCATTCCTTATTGCGATTTTTCATATTACTATGACAACATGAAAAGATGAAACTTTCAGGCTCCATTTTTCTCCACCAAATGGAAAGTTTTTCCGGTCAAGTAAATCCCGGTATATAGATGGTTGGCCAAAAAATCATATAAGTCATTACATGTCAATATATATAAAGAGTTTTGGGCATATACTGATTTTCAATCTACAATGAAAGAAATATACTGTTAGAAACAGTTGAATACTATAGAACACAAAATTTGTTTTACAAAATTAGTAAATCACAAATTAACGCTTATATTACAAAAATTGTATTCTATAGTATAGGCCCCTGGTACCACATCAGACGAAAAAAATCACACACTTGTTGTCGCGCGAGATGCACGGCATTTTCTTCTGAGGTTGGGTTGTTTTTGTTTACATTTTTAGAGAAAATCATCAGTTGGAAACATGGATCCAAACAGGTGTAATTGTTTCTGGCAGGACCGGTTCCCAGGGGGTGGATACTATAACCACTGGGCTAACGAACTGCTAATATAATGTAATCATAAGTTGTCAATACACGATATATTATAAAACATTTGGTTATCACACATTTAGCAAATAAAGGTATTTACCTATATAACCTGAATTGTGAGTGAGTACTCTCTGCTATAAAAATGACAGCAACATTGCGTGATATGACCATGCCTATACCGCGTCCCTACAATGTACAAACGTTCTTTGTGTCTACCATATCAGGAACACGCTGAATTTGTTTTTGTTTGGGACCCAAACACCGTGTTCAAAGTTGTATTGTTCATGACTTCAATATGCCTTTCTGAACACAGAATGCTCGTATAAAGGTAGTTCAGGTATTTATCGACCTATTTCGATGCTGGGAATATTACAAAGTTATTAAAAACTGCACTGTCTGTGAAAACAACAAAGAATACTGCAATAAATATTCATTACTGGCATTGCCAAAAGTTGATCGAAGCCGCGAGGGATAATGTAACGAGATGAAGACTGTGAATTATATATCACACCTGGTTGAGTGTTATTAAAAAATGCATTGTCAGTGAACACGATGCACAAACAACAAAGAATACTGCATTCATATTCATTACTCAATTACTGCCACTCGACGTTATGGGCCACAGGTTGATCGAACATTATGAGAACTCCAATAACCTGCATGATTAGTTACACAACGTTTTACGTCGCTACAGCCGCGAGGGATACTATAACAAGATGAAAACTGTGAATAATATATTACCCCTGGTTAAGTGTCCCTGCTGAATTGCCAACATATCCTGGAATATCCTTCATGTAAGAATACACGAAATCATATAGCTTTCCCATATGTATTATCGACACGGATATGTATACATATGTATTTGTTGTCTAATGATTTATTATATATATATATATATATATATATATATATATATATATATATATATATATATATAATGTGCACAATTTATTTGAAGCAAATGACGTTCTCCTGAATTTCTAGATTAAAACATTCGTTTCTATTATTCGTAGTTGTTACTCTATAAATCATTTATGGTTGTTCGAGTGAAACGTATTAAAACATAACGCTAGTGATTGTGAACTCAACATGTTTCTTAGTTAAATGAGAGAAAAAGAAAACTGACATTTTGCATTGCAACCCCGGTATCAATGGTCAGACTTAATTACGTTTAATTTGGATTTCTAATAGACCAGCATTGATATGTGGGTTCGTCACATATATGTTTGTCATAACTATGTTAATGTGTCACATGTGCAACATATTTAGCAATGCTAAGGTTTGAACATTGAATATTTGGATTTGAGGATTTTAATATATTTTGGTATAGTGATAGAATGATGGCAATGAGACGAGGGAAGAGATACCCCATACATCAATTGATTTTCACAAGTATTTCGGACTTTCTTATAACCTACTTATGAATAGATTATCCCACCCAGTTATAAAAGTAGACATTGAGACAATGATCTTTTATTCATTTAGAGGGTGTTCATGTCATAAAAGCAGACAACAGACACACGAACAGCTGATATAGAAGGAATTCATAATTTTTGGTGGGAAATTTTCTGATAATAAGTTCAACTAACGACTTGTTGTTTGTTGAACTTATTTTATGAACATATCTAAAGTGAACTACTCAACTATCATTGTTTAGTATCGAAAGGGTTAATAAGGTAACTACTCAAAAATCATTGTTTAGTATCGAAAGGGTTAAATATATAATTAGCTGTTTGTACTTCCACACAAACATTTAGCATTTCACGCTATCTAAACTGAGCGCCGGGGCAAATATACAATTGTTATTAGCTACTTTCCGTTTTAGAATTACTAGTTTTCAAATATATATGAAGCGATATTAAGCTGGAAATGGCCTCGGCGTCTAATATAGGGCAATCATGCATGGTGGACACAACGATGAGTTCTGTCAAATGAATTCGCCATCAGTAGTAGCGTGAAACCTTTCTGACTAATGGTTACATCATGAATAACATATCGCGACATCGCTGGTTTGTTTGGAGGCAGAGCACACGTGTTTCTTGGATAAATGAGAGAAAAAGAAACAGTGCTTAAATAAAAATATGCATGATTGTTCTAACAGTGGCTAGTTCGGACTTGATGGAGTCATTTGTCCCATCTAATGGCACGAGAGCAATGTTCTACAGTATCCGTGAATTACGATTTTATCTCGAGGCAGCAGAAATTATCGTTAGATCCGACCATAGACCTTTATCTTTTATTCTCACATCAACAAATCAAACAAATCCATTACTTGAACGATGGGCGCTTGAACTGTCCTCGTATAACTTGAAAATAGAATATATAAAGGGAAAATTAAATCAAATTGCCGACTTACGATCTAGAATGCCATTACAAAAAGACGCAGATATTTCACAAGTCTCTGATTTATCCGACATATACGATAATAATAAAACTTACGCAGTGGACGTCATAAATACTGATAAGATAGACAACATAGCAAACTTTGCTAAATGGGAACCCGAATCAATGGATACAAACGTGGAAGTTCAAGCAGTTGCATTACCTAATCTTGATTTAGAATTAGAACAATCAACAGACCCCGAAATTGTTGAAATTATCAGCAAATTAAAATCGAACAAACCATCTCCAAAGCTGTATAGAAAGCATAGAAAGAGACAACGTACTCTATTTCGTATCAAGCCCAGACGACGAACCCACATTTAGACTATTTTTACCTAACCAGCTTCGTAAAGTGTTGTTGCAAGGGTACCATAATGACACTGGCCATTTCCAAACTGTCAAAATTTGGACATTTTTTAAAAAGAAGGTATTATTGGACAAACTTGTTCAAAAACATAGATGAATACTGTAGCAAATGCAGATTGTGTTAACTACGAAATATGAAACGCGAGAAGGCACATATTTTACCATGAAGCATTCCTCCATATCCACACAGTGAAATCGCCTTTGATTTCACTGGCCCACACGTGAAAACGGTGAGTGGAAATATATATATTTTGACAGCTATATGCATTTTTTTCTGGCTATATTGACTGCATCGCAACCCCAAATAAAGAAACAAACACGGTTATACAATATATATGTGATTATATATTCCCAAAATACGGATGTATGATCAAAATAAAAAAGCACTGTGGTGGAGAATTCTTGAGCAACCGTTTGCAAGAATTATGCAAGAAATTAAATATTCATCACGTCGCAACATCCCCCTATATAATAACCCTCGTGCGAATGGCAAGAATGAAAGAAACCATTCCGTTTTAATTCAGTCCTATCTAAGTTAATCAATGATCAAAACCAATAATGGGATTGCTTCTTACCTCAAATTACATCGGCCATAAAATTTCACCCTCTGCGGACAACAGGATTATCACATTTTTTCCTAGTATATGGACGAGAACCCCTCTTACACATTGACTCCATATTACAACCAGGACAAGCATATGTTGGGGAAGACTTTACAAAGGTCATGCTAGAAAACCAGCACAAATATTTCAGACTGGTCCATTCAAAAACTAAAGCACAGCAGAAAATTGCACAGAAAAATAACCCAGAGCAGCCAGAAATAGAGATAGGAAATTCAGTATATTATCGGCGATCTACGAGACAAGATAAGTTCTCTCTTCCGTGGTCCGAAAATTGGGCAGTAATTGAAAAAAGAACCCCTAATTCATTTATAATTAAACATCAGTTAACTAATATACGGAAAAGCGATTGGAAAGTTCCCAAACCAGATACAAACCGACCCACCGTAAAACAACATTTCGTCGTATTCCCATCGTCATCAGAACCAATATCATAATACGATGAGTCGAACGGTGAATCAAGCGATGAACATGCATTCAATAAATCTGCAAAAACAAAACGAATTCAGCGCTCATAACAGGACATTAATGACCAAGATCACATTCCTATCCCTGAAATGAAACATATATTAAAATCAGCACACAAAATGCGCAATTTTCAAACTTCCACAGAACTTTACAGTTCTCTAAGCGACGAAAATTCAAATTATTCTATTGAAACTGAAATAGACCAGACAATTTCAACAAAATTTCAAACAAATGCACGCATCAGACCCAAATTAAGTTCAAAACCCAAGTGTAAATCTCCAAAGACTGATTATAACCGAATGACAGATTATGGTCAACATTCCTATTCAAATAGCAATTGTTCTATTGTAACCGAAATAAAACCAAAACATTTCAACACAATCTCAAACGGATACACGTAGCAAGACCGAAGTATGTTCAAAACAAAAACTTAAATATCCAATGACCGATTATAACAGAACAACGATTGTGAACAAATTTCATATTCAAACACTAGTGATTATTCTATTGAAACCGAAATAGACGACAAAGGCACTATCCATTTTCAGACAGATGCATATGACAGAACCACATCATCTTTAAAAAACGAAAATCTAAGGCATGGCCCATATAGCACAAATACCCTGAGCTCAGATAGTCAGACAGTTAGCTATTCATATACTGAACCGGAACACATAAACGTGTTGAAAGAATTGCCAAATAAATTTCACACAAAACCAACGGAAAAACCGGGAATAAATGGTCCCCATATATAGCAAGCCGCTATCAGTAAGCCTTAACACGAACATTGAAAACAAATTCGAAACAAAAATGCCCATATTTAATGGAAATGAATCACGTCAAAATATTAAAACACTTGCTTTGTCAGAAACACAAGCAAAGAACACCATTCAGAATTGTAATTCAAGCTAGCATATGCAACCTAAAACTAGTAGTTTTAGAAATATCTTTCAAATGTCAGACTCAAATTTTCTAAGCCAAAATCGGACACACATTAGTGAACAAAACTAATCATTTATATTTACGAAGTCAGAAACTGAACGGACGATAGATATAGAGCGAGAGAGCGAGAGAGAAGATGTCATATATTATTGTAATTATGTACATGAGAAACACAGGGTGCAATAGGTCTCACTACCCATGTTACATTAGCATACATTCAGGTCAGCATAACATTTTAAAGCACACTGAGACCCATTTACATAAATAACGTTTCCTAGCAACTAGAGACACCCTGCACACCGCTGCATGGTATGAAGTCGAAACCCAATCGATCGAGATAAACACCATTAGATCAAATTACTTACACCCAAACAAGAGGTCAGCTTAACCAACAACATTTATCACAGTTAAAAGCAAAATTAAACAGAGCTATACTGATGACTCACGCCACCCCAAGCGCACATGTTCGAGAAACATGAGAATCTATTATTATATACACTGTCCAACAGGTCAGAGAAACAAGAGAAGACCGATATTAAGGTCAAGATGACATCAACTTTGTCTTACCTATAATTTAACTCGGCAATTCGTCATTTGTGAACTAGATTTTAGCAGTCAAACTGAATTTCATTATTCATGAAATAATCTATAGAAGGACAAATATAGTTCCTTCACACAAATTGACATTTGCAAACAAATACGCATTTGTTCGATCACGCATAATGGCTAAGAAAACGATCAGAATTATATTTATATTCTGAAGCACGGTACTCCGAAATTTCTATGGAATTTAACTGGCCAGTAGATTTCATGTCAGAAATTTTAGAATCGAGAGAGCAATTAAGTTGATATACACTGCAGAAAGCAAGCCTGCGCTTTACTCGAACATATACTCGAACATATACTCGAATACCGATTCACGCAACATTATAGTGAACGCCGAAAACAAGGACACTTATTTCGTGTCGAACCATGAAACATGACGCGAACATGTTTCAAAGATAAAGTGTTATTAACCAATAGACTTAACGGATAATCATTGATCATATAACTTTCACCAATGTTCCATATCAAGTAGGCGACATACCCAGCACTTTTATTATATATACCTGCACATAATGCGTAGCATATAAGCATTGCCATACACACGCGCAATGTATGCCATTCACGAATTTCCCTGGTTAGGACCAGTTAAATTTACACGCATATATACACTACCCTATTTCCCCATATCACAAAAGACCCCAGAGTCACAACCAATATTTTCTGGTTGATAACTATTGAAGATGACAATCTTCATATATATATATATATATACAGGTCTATAATAAAATGACCAACTTATTAACACATATGCAGACGGTAAACTTAGCACATAGCATACCTTTAACTATAGAGGGCAATTAATACTTTCAAAATACTGCACAAAGCAAACCCTTTACTCTATATATCGCTTTATTCAGCGACAAAAACGGATTCTTAAACTCACTAAATAGACACACCAAATCACCCACGTATATATATACAGCATAAATGCATGATAGATACGCCAAATAATGAAACGCTCTTTATTGTTCTCGCAATGCGCCCGAAACATTAAAACATTAAATTATATTCGTACGCCATCTCATTGCGATTGCTTACCAATATTTAACCTCAGGTCAACGCGACATATACCTCTACAATTCTGTACAATTGAGAATACGTCTTTGTAGACATGAATGTCACACTGACCGTGATACATGGATGAGTTTTGCATTAGAAACCGCCCACAATTATAAATAGCATTTCTGACCAAGGTCACGTTGCCATAACTGCACTTATGTTTCAACTACCCAAAATTATAAATAGCATTTCGGACCAATGTCACGATGCCATAGCCCCGCTTATTTTTCACATAACTCACATATTAAGCCTCACGATAAACTTACTCGGCGAAATCAAATGACTTATGCAACAGGTGATAACATTATTACCAGTCAATACCAGTTCAAATCATTTACTCCGCGAGCACATTCGTTCGCGAATGGGACTTAGACTAACGTTTAGGAATTAACGCGACAACAGCCCCACGCAAGAAAATTAACAGCAACAACATTATAGTGAGCCGATAACACAATTGTTTTATAAATTCATCCAACATAACCAACCCTCAAACAATAAAACGCTCTTTACTTTTTCGCAACATTTTGCATATGTCGCATACCAACGTAGAATCTGCATCATATAAACACATATAAAATCAGAATAATAATGATCACACACGCAGCGGTATACATACATACTTCGAATTCAATTTAGATAAGCCATTAAATCGAAATTAGGAGAACACATCAACCCCACCAACAATGTTCATAAAAACAAACTCGCACAAAAAAGTATCCACATATCATATAAAAATAACAAAAATGTAACGATATTAGACGACCACTAACCTTACGCCCCACACCAAATGCGTGAATGTATTTAATCCCATTTAATAAGAATTCACTTGCAAGTACACAACGGACAAACAAAAAACAACAACTGATTTTTTCCACATTCAAAGAGAACCAAAAACCCAAATCTGATTCGCGCCGAAAATTGTTGCTCTATTCCGATTAGATAACTCACATTACATACTAACCAATCGCATATAGCTGAAAAACAAAGCACACATTCATAGCGTTTCAAAAGGGAATCCGAGATGTTCCCAGTAATCTCGAAATAAAGCCCCATTCATAAAGACATCTTTACGACCACAAGTCATGTGCTAATAGCCACAATGCCACATGATAATTCACACCTCCTATTTACACTGAGCTGACAAAGGAAATACCAAAATGACTTTACTTACGTAACCTATATTTATTCATTCATATGCATTATTTCAGACATTTATTTCCAACAAAGAATCCAAATTTCAACAAAGCAATTACCGAAAAGAGCGTTTAATAAATTTACATTCTGAAACAACCATACATACTCCTAAACTACAGCAATACTTCATTTCTTGAAACATTTCCGAAAAGGGTGGGGGCCTCCGTGGGATAATCCAGTATTACCCCACATATTATATACCAATCTATTATATATACCAATTCAGCTTCATCTATACATATATAAGCATATTATATAAACCCCAAATCCATGTATGTTACTATACCATTGTGATTATATATAGCGTATTGGTGATCGGAATATAAAGACAATGAGCGTTTATACAGCAAATTATCTACCCAACCTCTCTGTATCGAGAGCAGCGGTCAAATAAAGACCAGAACTAATTAACATAAATTATGCGGAACATGTGTTTTACCACATGTTTAACTCATTAGCTGAGTCATAGCACAACTAGCCTATACGAAGTACCCGGTGATACAAATACGAATATATCACTATTCTAGATTCATTTCCAATTCCATTCTATTCTCTTTCCGACTTTCATTCTAATACCCGATTCCGATTCGAGGCAGCGTCCATCCAACATAGGCGGCGTAGAGCTGGGTTGTTATTTTATCAACCGTGGACATCTCAATCTTTCCGGTCACCAACACGGCACATCTCTTTATTTACTATGACGATTAAATCTTATCTCCAACAAGACTGTGCCGACTTCATAACCCCACAGCACTGATGAACGTAATGGATATTATGCATGCTATTTCTCCCAATCAATATGAACCGACACACACCATATTTCCCTCACAAATATTTCATATTCCCTGCAGCTGTTCCTGATAAATTATTTCATCTAGCCAAATAGTTTCATCCATCGGTGTTGTCCCACTAAAAGCCAACGCTATCTTCGGGGAAACGTTAACATTACAAGTCATTGGAATCAGTAATAGGATGTTTAACGTATGGTTACAGTTTCAACAGTGGTGTAAATATTATATATCTGTTTCTATGCTCGTTGTTGTGCATGCACCAAAGGCCAATTGAAAAAACTATGTCAGATTGACATCTGCGGAACTTTCCCAATACAAAAACAAACACCATGTATATGTTTTATTCTGAGCGAAAAATAGTACGACTCCAGAATGTATAGGTTACACTGGTGTAAATGTTTTCCATAGGCCTCAATGCTAACGTTTTAGCGTATACTGTTGGCAATATACATTCTGGGTCCAAAATTTTCTTTAAATCTGAAAAATTTACATTCGGGGAAACTTTTTACGCAAACAAATCATGTCCGTCTAGCAGGGAATTCGCCTTTAAATCTTGCGTTTTCGTAACTAGTGTCAGAACTGCATACACAAATACTGTCATATTTTAGACCACACCAAAAATTCAAACTTCACTACAAAGGGTTAATTCCTGTGCCAATGGCTATTTTACCTATGGGAAATCATAAAGAAGAGGTGTGATGATTTTTTTATACAAAAAGCACACAGGCTATTGACCAATCAGGGCCCAGTGTCTATTTTATTCTCTCCTATATATTCCTCCCACATCCGCTAGATGTCACTCCGAACCCTATTTACACTAGTGTAACCTAAAGCGATAGCCCGCTTTTTCACGAAATAATTGTAACTCCCTACATTCTTAAGAATTACCCATCAATGGAAACAATGTGTTCAAAAACAATATCACTTTTGTGGTTCTGTATTTATCACACACAATTTAACCCCACCCCCTTTAACACATTATTCATCAAAAAAGCATAATTTTCCACCACAAGTCATGTTCAGGCCCCATTTTCACATAGTTTTTCGGGTCTGGTGTTGGAAACTTGGATCAGCTATGGAAGACTGTACAAGATTCTTTCCACGAGAGAACTTCTGGTGATGTGAGGTCATTGAGTCGAGATCTGATCAGCTGATCGTCAAGCACATGACATTATCAGCACACGGAAGACTAAAATATGACATTTTCAGGTCTGCAAGGGTGATACAAGATAACTGGATGTGGGTGTATATTGAATTTGTGGAATAAAGATATGCTCTCTTTGAACTGCTGAAGCATTTTCTTAAACGTGTCCAAGTGTTAGTGCTATTAACTTTTAAATGGCCATACCCACCAGTGGACTTTTATGATATACATCTGTATATCACTGGCTATAAAATCTAAAATACTAGTTAGATTAGCTTCTTATAACAATTGATACGTGTGTCATTGACATGCTCATGTTATGGGTCATTTGCATTATCATGTGACTATTACCACCTTGACAAATTTTGAAAATACCTTGAAAAATTGGCATTTTTAATGAAAAATCATACTATTTTTTTGGCTGATGTAAGTGAAAGAAGACACCAACAGCAAGAATAGCCACACCATGCATGAGAGATTCATTGGATTGAAAGACCAGGCTGTGAAAAATGCATTAAAATGCTTTAAAGTGACTCCCAGGTATCAAAAATGTCAAAAAGCTCATTTTCCCCTTTAGGTTACACTGGTGTAAATGTTTTCCATAGGCCTCAGTGATAACATTTTAGCGTATACTGTTGGCAATATAAATTTTGGGTCCAAAATTTTCTTTAAATCCGAAAAATTTACATTTGGGGAAACTTTTTATGCAAAAAAATCATTACGTCTAGCAGGGAATTCGCTTTTAATTCTTGCGTTTTCGTAACTAGTGTCAGAACCGGATTAAAAATATTGTCATATTTTAGACCACACCAAAAAATTCAAACTACAAAGGGTTAATTACTGTGCCAATGGCTATTTTACCTATGGGAAATCATACAAAATGCACACAAGGCTAATGACCAATCAGGCCATGCAGTGTCTATTTTATTCTCTCCTATATATTCCTCCCGCATCCGCTAGATGTCACTCCGAACCCTATTTACACCAGTGTAACCTATAGCGAACCACATGGAACAGCAGGCGGGAAGGCGGGACTGAATTTTGACAATTATAGCTGCTTTTATATGGCTATTATTGCATGCGGGCGACCAACATACAACTCATTTCTCATAATTATGGAAAGCAACAAATTGTGGTAATATTGTCGGTGTTGAAATACTTGTAAGAAATGTAAATGTGCGAGGCTGAAGGTTCACGAAAGTACGCCCCCTGTTATAAACACTGCATAGAGTGACACCATGACCAAACAGGCTGAATTATTTATGCCAACACAACCCTCAGCCAAATGTTGATTTCCTCTGAAGTCAGCTGCCTTGTATGTGGTTTTACGTTTTTCGAGTTCATTCCAATGATGTCTATAACTAATTTAAATGAATATCACTGATAATAATTATTTGTAGCATATCAACACACATATTCACAACGCATTGATGTTGCAGTCATGTTTTACATGCAAGGTGCGAATCCGCCTGTATCGTGTTTAATATACACATGCATCTTCAGGAACGATTAAGAACTGAAACTGTCATCAGATCCAAAACTTTTTGGAAAATATTGTTGTCAGTTTTGAATTCGCGCAGCTAGGGCGAAATATAGTATTGCGCAAATTTAAATACGAGTAAGGTATGGACATTACAATGCACACCGTATAACGCACGTCGATTAAAATAATATAATACGCACTCCATTATGCCAAATTCACGTGCTAGAAATATATCGCACATGGAACACATTTTGCGTTAACGTATACTCTATAGTTATTCATTTTTACATTTGACACCATGTATGATAGCCAGCAAATTTATCCCCCACGCATACCCATTAATAAGACACAATACAATCGGTCACATATATAACTGCCAACACGTGCCATTCATTATTAGCACGCCCGCGTGTATACTGTTGGCCAAATATTAGAAAGACGTAGGCCGATGGGGGTTTTATAAATAGAAAATTGTTTTTTTCCGGTTTATTTAAAAGTCGAACTACGCGACCAGGAGGCCGAGTCTGGTAAAAGGTGTAGTTGGGAATTTAAATTTCGTTTATTGTCCTTTACATTATTATGTCAATAATGTTGATTTTTGCTTTGTGACAAGCTATGTCAATTACCAATAAAAGACATTTTAAAGATAATTTGTAAGTCTTATATTTCAACTTTTACAGATATTTTTCGTTCTGCAGCCCATTGATAGTTGTGGTTCGAGACGACCGAGTCGGCCGCCGGTTTGTTCATTAGGTGCTGGTTGTTATTGTTATTTTAACGGAATTCTGAGTTGGTCATTCGCGAAACCAATATATTTTATATTATATAATTAAAATCATGGGTATATAATATATGATCTTGTTTATGGATATTGTAGAAAGGCTAATCTGGCCGTGTCAAATTGAGCTATAGCGATGAGATTTATCGCAGGACAACACATTTCGGGTTTTCGTGGGGTATGTATCCGCTGGATGTCTTATAGCTGCAGTATGCAACCATTATGACCGCGTTAATTGCTTTCGATCTTTAGGTATGAACAATGGCTGGACCATGCACTCTTGGCCGGAACACAATACCTCCGATTTTTGATCCGCATTTAGAAGCTTTCTGGTGTGGTGAATGAGAAACCTGCAGTAATAAGCCGTAGTTTTTTGTAATAATTCGAAGGATTAGTTGTTTTAACGGAATTCTGAGGCGGTGAATTCATGTAACCAATATATTTTATATTGTAATTTATATTTATGGCTAATAATATGATCTTGAAGGAGTTACCATTTCTGATTATGGTTTTCTTGTATTACATGGCCCGCGGAGTCATGCAGGTATTCTGCAAGACGATAAAACATGAGCCACAAATACAATGTGGTGCATGTAATTTTGACCAAACATTAATCGGGTTTATATATTATACAGTATCATTTATATTAGTAAATATCAGCAAATGTAAATTACGCAAGATAACAGTCATGGAGAAATTTTATGATATTATTGTTAGATGATAGCGCGAATACACCTCAACATCACAAGTATCTGTATCGCTCAGGGATGTAGTGCAATCCTGTAACATAAGGTTTATAGCTATGGTAGCCCATAAATGCCACGGCAAAAAAATAAAAACTTTACATTCACGGTAAAGCAAACTTTTCACTCACGGCAACACAAACTTCTCATTCACGGCATAATAAAGTTTTCACCACGGCAAAACAAAACTGATACGTATAACAGAGTGCGTTTACTTTTAAAATACCAGCATTATATGGCCTACCGTTCAAAACAGTACTGACGTTTATTCCAATAATTTATTTATTCAAAATTGAGGGCTATCACAAAAAAGGTCATACCAAAAAGAGGGTTATATCACAGAAAACGTTAACCAGTATGTGCCCTTCATAAAGGCTGTATCAACTTCAAATCTTAGTCTTACAATGGATAGCGTTAATCAGAATTTTTCCCTTTATCAATTTCGAAATTGTCACTTACAATAAGAGCGTTTTATCATTATGTATCCTCTATCAAATTCGAAACTGGGGCTTGTAGTAAATAGCGTTAAGTATATGGCATACCTTCACAACTGAAACTTATATCAAGAGGGTAATATCTCCACGTGCCAACTTGAAGTCATCTGATGTGAAAGGTCCATGATATCCCCTGGTCAGGTGACCATGTGTAAAAAAAAAAATCCGAGGGTGCAGCCGTTTGGTCGCCTAGCTATATATAGCGAATATACACATAACACATTATTATTATAGTACCCCTTTAAAAGCACGGATGAGTTCGCGGTGGCTATGCTGTTAAAATACTCACACCCGTTAAAAATGCCAAAAGCAGAAAGAATATAGTCATATTATTTTCTTATACCAATAATAAATTTCACGTAAATAGAATCTTATTGTCAAGTTCGTACGCTGTGTTATGTAAACAAAAGCCAGGTTCTGTAACATTGTTATTGGAAAATGGTAAACTGCTTTCCAAAAATCAAATGACGATGTTGTTGACCAGGTTTTTAACGGCTCGTCATTAAAGCTAGTTTTATTGTATATCATGACCAGTGCAGTGTACAAAAACTAACTATAAACTTTATAGCACTGCACTAGTTTGACTGCGTGTTTTCCTGAGAACCAATATCGACTGATATCGTCAGCATATTAAGTACGACTGTCCGACTCACAAATTATGCCTGTTTTTCGTGCATCGTATGTTAAAATAATTTCTGGTGCAATAGTGCAGTCAGGGATGTAACTCAAGCATGGGCGACATCGTTCTGATACAGTTGCCAGCGTTTCAATCGTAACAAAAGATATATTTAAAACAAAAAAATAAAACACTGTCCCAGTTTGTTTCGTGATGTTTCCACTGATCAACTTTAAATAAAATTGCTTCTGAATCATAATATTATTAGGGAATGGTTTATTTGATCTGTTGCCATAATAATAATTTTGTGGTGCCTGCCAGAATTATGCATGCGGATGGTCGTTTTATAGGGCAGATAATATGCCTTTAGATGTACATAACGTATAAAGACCTAACGTCAGAAGTACTCGCTCCACACTACTTGATATAACCCCCGGAGAGATATTTCGAGAACATCTGCAATAACGCCCAGATGGTTAAGGTAAGCTATGAGTGAATCCAGATGGTTAAGGTTAGCTATGAGTGAATCCAGATGGTTAAGGTAAGCTATGAGTGAATCCAGATGGTTAAGGTAAGCTATGAGTGAATCCAGATGGTTAAGGTTAGCTATGAGTGAATCCAGATGGTTAAGGTTAGCTATGAGTGAATCCAGATGGTTAAGGTTAGCTATGAGTGAATCCAGATGGTTAAGGTTAGCTATGAGTGAATCCAGATGGTTAAGGTTAGCTATGAGTGAATCCAGATGGTTAAGGTTAGCTATGAGTGAATCCAGATGGTTAAGGTTAGCTATGAGTGAATCCAGATGGTTAAGGTTAGCTATGAGTGAATCCAGATGGTTAAGGTTAGCTATGAGTGAATCCAGATGGTTAAGGTTAGCTATGAGTGAATCCAGATGGTTAAGGTAAGCTATGAGTGAATCCAGATGGTTAAGGTAAGCTATGAGTGAATCCAGATGGTTAAGGTTAGCTATGAGTGAATCCAGATGGTTAAGGTTAGCTATGAGTGAATCCAGATGGTTAAGGTAAGCTATGAGTGAATCCAGATGGTTAAGGTTAGCTATGAGTGAATCCAGATGGTTAAGGTTAGCTATGAGTGAATCCAGATGGTTAAGGTTAGCTATGAGTGAATCCAGATGGTTAAGGTAAGCTATGAGTGAATCCAGATGGTTAAGGTTAGCTATGAGTGAATCCAGATGGTTAAGGTTAGCTATGAGTGAATCCAGATGGTTAAGGTTAGCTATGAGTGAATCCAGATGGTTAAGGTTAGCTATGAGTGAATCCAGATGGTTAAGGTTAGCTATGAGTGAATCCAGATGGTTAAGGTTAGCTATGAGTGAATCCAGATGGTTAAGGTTAGCTATGAGTGAATCCAGATGGTTAAGGTTAGCTATGAGTGAATCCAGATGGTTAAGGTTAGCTATGAGTGAATCCAGATGGTTAAGGTAAGCTATGAGTGAATCCAGATGGTTAAGGTTAGCTATGAGTGAATCAGATGGTTAAGGTTAGCTATGAGTGAATCCAGATGGTTAAGGTAAGCTATGAGTGAATCCAGATGGTTAAGGTTAGCTATGAGTGAATCCAGATGGTTAAGGTTAGCTATGAGTGAATCCAGATGGTTAAGGTTAGCTATGAGTGAATCAGATGGTTAAGGTTAGCTATGAGTGAATCCAGAAGGTTAATGTTAGCTATGAGTGAATCCAGATGGTTAAGGTTAGCTATGAGTGAATCCAGATGGTTAAGGTTAGCTATGAGTGAATCCAGATGGTTAAGGTTAGCTATGAGTGAATCCAGATGGTTAAGATAAGCTATGAGTGAATCCAGATGGTTAATGTTAGATATGAGTGAATCCAGATGGTTAATGTTAGATATGAGTGAATCCAGATGGTTAATGTTAGATATGAGTGAATCCAGATGGTTAAGGTTAGATATGAGTGAATCCAGATGGTTAATGTTAGCTATGAGTGAATTTTACTTGAATTCTGCCTGCGGATGATGGTTTACTTGGATATGTTGGTTGCACTTAGATGTATGCTGACTTCAGGATTGCTCGCGCCGCATTACTTAGAATATCAGTTACCAGCTGGGGTACCCGTCATTGCTCGGGTGAAGAATGCGTGGCCCTTCAAGTCATTTAAAATAATTATTAGTCATATAGGGTAAACATCACCTAGATATTACATGACTGTCCGGATAAAGTTTCAACTATCTTTAAAGTTGATAGTAAACGCTCTTTATTCCTAATTAGTAGTGTATCTTTGAATCATTTGATGTGTGTACCAATGTTCCCACATATCTTCTGGACCTACCATAAACGCTCTTTAATGATACTATAACGTATTACTCACCTGAGGTCTAACGTGCCAATCTCGTGACATTCCCCTGGTCATGTGACCCATTTGTGCCAATTAATAGTGGCCATTTAAATTATTTAACATATATAGTAGTTAAATTGGGTTAACATCACCTATTGCATGACTATCCAGATTAAGTTACATCTATATTTTGAGAATATTATAAACGCTCTTCATTTATAATTACTAGTAACTTTTTTAATCATTTGATGTCAACAGAACATAGCCGTGACATTACCCGCGTCGTGTTACTTGTGTGCACCATTTTACTCACATATCTTATCTTCAGGACTGATAATAAACGCTCTTTGTTTATCGTATTATTTTTAGTCCCAATTTAAGTCATCGGAGGTCAAATGCGCCTATCCCATGACATTCCCCTGGTCAGGTTACCCATCTGTACCAATTGTCCTACATATCTTCTAGGCTTTAATGGAACGCTCGTTATTGCTCATATTCGCCTATCCCATCAGATCCCATGACATTTTCCCGGTCAGTTGACCCTACTGTACCAATTGTCCCACATATATTCTAAGCTGATATACGCTCTGTGTTCTCTTATTTGCTATTTTAAGTCGTCTGATGTCAACGAAATCTATCTCTATCCTGGTCAATTTATCCTCAATGCTTCAATTTTCATCGACCAGATTGCAACCATTTTGGGTATATAATTAATTATTAATTAAATTAATTACTATTACCCTTTTAAGATCAACCGGACCAATCGAATATGAATCCCCACGTCAAATTACTCATATGTACACATTTCCAGGGTCCAACCGTTTGGTCGACTAGCTAAACAATATGTAAATTATCAGTGTCCTTTAAAAACCTATGGGGTGTACGGACATATCTAATAACGCTCCCGGGTCAAATTACCCTTAATAACGGGACAAGTATAGAAGTAAGGCGATACCAGTACAAATAACTCGCACAAAACTCGAATCATGTACATATAACTCGGGCATGTCCGATATGTCTGTCTGTCCATCGGTCTTTTCGCGATATTTCTCCCAAACCCCTGAACCAATTTCCACCAAATTTGGTGTGGTGACTCGGGGTACCCTGGTGGACGTTATAGCGGCGTTAAATTCTCCAAATTGGTATTTAAAACTATTTAATTTATTTAAAAAAGATATATATATATAATAATCTCGAGCTGGGATCTTCACCTACTGTGAAACACGATATAACCCTTCCATGGTGGGAGCTGCGATTGTGCGGCATTAATGATCATGTGCCAGTGCATTCTCTTCTATATGCTGCGAGTCTCCAGTAGGGAGCCTCGCACAAATACGATAATAATGAACTGGCTTACAAGGACAAATATCGTTAGACCAATGTATTATTTTATACAGGGAGCCTCGCATATATAATAGAATACATTCGCACATGGTGTTCACTTAGGGCTGTACTGAAGGAAATGGCCTAACGGCCCTTTCGACCATCCAGGTGTTAGCCCCCCCCCCAATAAGATATTCGCGAGGGTGTTCACAAACTTTCTGTAACCTCCAGTAATAGAAGAGTTAAGGGGACGGTGTTATTAAAGAAATATATTACCTGCGTTGCTTTTTTTTTTCAACCTTATAAATTTCCCGTCATGCAGAACAACAAAACGTTCGGTATATCCTTCATTTAAGAATACACGAACCACCCACCGCCACCCATTCTCCATATGTGCTAGGGTTAGGGCTAGGGCTAGAGTTAGGGCTATGGTTAGGTTTGGGGTTAATATTAGAGTTAGGGTTAGGGTTAGGGTTAGGGGTAGGGTTAGGGCTAGGGTTATGGTTAGGGTTAGGGATAGGGCTAGGGTTATGGTTGGGGTTGGGGTTAGTGTTATGGCTAGGGTTAGAGTTAGAGTTAGTGTATTCTTAAATGAAGGACATACCTAAAGTTCCTAGGTTTTGAACGGGTTGATTGTTATCTCTATGGGCTAAACCAGAGTGGAGGAGCTTCATGGTATAATCTACATCAAAATAAGTTATCAAATGTGACGCATAAAACTATATCATTTTAGGATTGCAAACTAAATGTATGTATAGAGCATATCTGGTCATGTAGCTTGGTTTGGTGTCAAAATTAAAAAGTTGGATCCTTCAAATGATCTCGCAGAAAATGCCAGTATTTGTGATTGCCACAAGTCAGAAAAGCCACACGATATTTGTAAAAAAAATCACAGCGAAGGAATATGTCCATATCTGAGTAACCATCGCGTGTGAATGAATCAAACTGGTACACGATAACATCATTCGGATTGTGCCTCTTAGACACGCCCTCAAATGAGATTATTTACAGCTCCAGCCTTCTAAACCGCGGTTCAGAAAAGGCGGATTCGTCATCCCAGGTTTAGCCAGGTTGGACCTTCAAATCGTATGAGTTAGTTGCTGGTTTAAGCTTATAACACGCAAACAAATACCGAAAATGACAAAAAACGTATTCCTACACACTTTACATAAAAATATCCTAGCTGTGGTAATTATTGATGTTCGCAATCGATTGAACGCGGCGGTCCGCTTTAGGAAAGTACGATTAATTAACTCGACGATACAGAGACACTACTGCTAAACCACATAGTCGTTATTTCGTGGGCAAATCTGGATTCAGATTACGGATTAGACCCCGTATGACGTGGTTCGGTAAACGAACAGACCAGAATCAGTAAACGAACAGACCGTAATCGTAATCAATCGTTATTTCGTCGTAATCTGGATTCAGATTCTGATTCCGTAATCTGAATCAGAACATTCATAATGTAAACAAAAAGAGATTTCCCCACCTCTGAGTTTAAAAACACAATAAAACATAAGAATCCGTCCCTTGTATCCAAATTATTGCAGAATATAAACGATCTATATCAACGAATTTTAAATGCGGAGAAAAATTTGTGTTATCGATTGTAAACGGGGAGAATATTACTAAACTTAGCCAAATAATTATGTTATTGATAGTAACGCTGGGGAGCACTTCGGTTAATGGCGAACTTGAAGCAAATCATTGTCAATTTCATTGTCACTTTCATCATGTTTATTTCATAATTCCATCCATAAAATACCGCCCGAACGCATGTCGATTTCAAATTCGGCGGATGCGTCACAATTGACCGAATTCACGTGAACCTGAATGGATTTGTCTTCTGCTTTGTTCGTTATTATAATGTTCCTTCTTATTCAAGAAATAGTAGGATTATATGACATCGATGAATTATCAGATACACGTATGTACTATCTAGTCTTATAGCAATTTCAAATTTAAATGTTTTGTTTCGTTAAATGCTGTCGTTTTGCACAATAGTCTCTGTATAGTGCAGAAACACAGGCACGAAGCTAATGTTGTGGTCTTGTGATCGCACGTGAACTACATCTCCCAATCGCACAAAGGCACATGTAAAGATTATTCTATGATCTCAGGACTATCTTATGGAAAGGTCGGTCAATGTGTTTGATTAAATACCAACAATTACATATCTATCAGTACCGTGGGAAGAGGTTTCCCATGGGGTGCTCCACAAAATTTCCGGCCAACTGCACCCCCTGAACCAAACATCAAACTCACAGGTTTACAGAATTCCATTTGCACCCCATTGGAAATATCCAACCTGACACACCCTAAGATTGGAAACTTTTCTGGTTGAAATATCAAACAATGAGAACAATTCCAACCTATATATGGTGTCAAATTAATGTCCAACTAATATTTTGTCAGGCCAGGGAGGGGGGTCTGGGAAAAAATCCGTGTTTAGGGCCGGGGTGGGTGGGTGGCCCAGAAGCCGAAAAAATCGTGCTTGTAATTTTTTTCCAAAATGGGTTTTTTCAAACAATTTACAAGTACTGACCATGTAATGTTGTTTGTAAGCATGTTAGTACCATGCTTGTTGGTATAGGGCTATATATGCAGCTATATTGACTCAGATTTAGCAACATTCTGGATTTCACAGGATCCAGGCCCACTTCACAGTGGACCACCGTGATAGCGTTCAGGAAACTTATGATCAACGGAAGAAATATTTAGTCGAACAGCGCCCATAACTCTGGTAGGCATTGATGGTCACAACCGGTGATATTATGCATATTCGTTCCCCATTTCTGGTCCGTCACCATGCCATAGGGCATCAAAATATGACAACCGACTCTTGAGTTATAATGCAAAATGTTTGGACGGACGGACGCACGGACGGCTCGAGACGTCAACTATATACCTGCCGACTAATATCGGTGGGTATAATAGCCATATATATATCTGTATACCAAACCAAAAACAATTCCCCTCCCCACCCCGCCGGTGGATAAGACTAAAGAGTTCTTTGGTCATGCACAAATAATTGTGAAACCCCTGACCTGTTTACCACTATTTACACTGGTCGGTGTTCTCTGTCAGACAGACAAATATTTTTCGTTTTTCTGATCTGTTTACCAATTAACATGAATTAAGCATGTTATTGCTTGAGTCTTAATGGTACACAGCAAGAGTTTGCACCAACAAAGGATAGTGGAATGGGATTGAAAGACAGTTAACACAGTTATTGAAGAACGGCTTAAAAAACCTCTGAAATTTTGATTAAAACATGAGAAAAGGGATGGGTCCCCAAAATTTTGAAGGAAAAAAATATCTATTTTACATAAATGGGGTGGTGGGTCCATCGGGGTCGGAAAACACTTTTTGGGCCCTATATGTGCTTTTTTTTCCAGACCCCCCCCCCCCTGGTCAGGCATAATTTTTCAACGGCTGGACATGTACCAACGTTTAGTTAAACATTTATTTGTCAAATTTAGATATATAACACATACATTTGTTTATAGAGACACTTAAGGATACCCGCTCTCCCATGTTATTACACTGAAAGATAAATAATTAGTAATGGCCAAGCAACATGACTACCAAAACAAGTTAAACATATATACAGATGACCGGTCACCACTCTCCCGAGTTAGTCATAAGTTTGAATATGTATTTGTTTAAAGTCGGGTTTGTTTGTTGCGTTTGCTGGCTTGTACGAATCATTATTTGGAATAGTTAGTCAAAATAATCCTGATTTGCCTCACGTACGAATGACTGTATAGCTAAGAAAATTGTACCAAAGTTCGGGGGGGGGGGTTCGATACACCACAACCAACCCCTGTCGCCACGTTCCTGTACAAGTGACAAGTTTCGTGTGGTCTCCACAACGTCTTCGGAATTTGATTCAGGGGATCTAGAGATATTAGAAATGATTGCCCTCATCAATAAACACACTTTAACTTGAAAAAAAGATGCGAATTATGTGCCATGTATATACACATAGAAGAAAAGCATGACTTTCACTACAAACATGAACATTATAAATATAAGATACAAATGGTACTTGTGTCAAATACATGAGTCATGTTTGACGATGGAAGAACATTAAAGATAGTATAGAGACCACGTGGATTTCAAAATTTGACATAGAATCCGTGTAATCTCGATATAGCCCCACCCCGTAATCGGTTTAGGATTCTGAATCCAGATTCTCCCACCAAACAACGACTCTGGTCTGGCCAGGCCAGTATTAAACCAAAGATGACGAATGCGTCACTAGAGGACCTGCGGTCTCGGGTATAAGCCATGGATTTACCTGTCAAACGGATGTTTAAACCTAGAAGTTTCCGTAGACCAGACGTTCATATTTTTTTACTTTAGAATAATAAATTTTGCATTAAGTTTCACTGAAATATTTATTGCCTTTGTTACTGAATTGACCAAAGTTCGTGGTTTTGACCATGGAATATCCACCTGCCTAAAAGTCCGGTCGCAACCTGTCGATGCATACATGCACATTGTTGGCCACAAAGAGCGACATATAGTTAAAATCAGGAATGAGGCGTTTGGGGCTTGAACGACCATGTCCACTTCAGAAATTTCAAAATACGGCCTCTTTGGTCCTAATTTGGTTCGCATATGATGCGAATGTTACCGGCTGTCATATTTCCCACTATCTGTGGTCAAGGGTAATATGCAAACGAACTTATACATAACCGTAATTACAGGTAGTATATATTCGGCCTGCTATTACTGCGCTATGCACATAAGCTAATTGGCATGTTTGCACGCAAGTGTATTATTTAAAGCTATTTGGTATACATTTCCTGCTCTTCTAAATTGCACGCGCACTGTTGCTTCACGTGTAAACATTTTGTATATGTAGTTGTAACAGTCTGGGGTCAATTTATTTGTAAGATTCTACGATTGTGTGTAAGAAATAATAATTTCTCATTCCGCTAAAACTATGAACCTAAGATTACAAACATATATTACAAACAATATGTGTTCTTTGTAATTACTAACATCTTCAATTTACAAAGAATTTTCGAGTACTATGAAGATGAAAGTTAATTGAAATGTATAATGTTAAGGAACGTCACTACACGGTCTTCGTATGGGGTTTCCAACACAAATTTTCAGTTTTTTCACACCCTTAAACCGGATCATATACCGAACTATGATATACGCAGGGACAAGGGGTGGATTCGTTTCAACCCGTGTGAAAATGTTTTACCAAATTTCATGTGCAGCCCGCGTGAACGTCGCAACAAGTGGGTTGGGGTTGGGTGTATCGCCACCGCTAATCAAAATTCAACAGTTGAAAATGTCATACCTGACACAACAATAGTTAGAAATTTGACAGTAACAATAGGTTGCAATTGTTCTCGTAGTTTGATTTTCCAATTTACTAGTGGAAAATGTGTTGGTTTTAAACCAATATTAGCATATTTTCTTAACACAGTTATTGAAGAACGGCTTAAAAAACCTCTGAAATTTTGATTAAAACATGAGAAAAGGGATGGGTCCCCAAAATTTTGAAGGAAAAAAATATCTATTTTAGATAAATGGGGTGGTGGGTCCATCGGGGTCGGAAAACACTTTTTGGGCCCTATATGTGCAATTTTTTTCCAGACCCCCCCCCCCCTGGTCAGGCATAATTTTTCAACGGCTGGACATGTACCAACGTTTAGTTAAACATTTATTTGTCAAATTTAGATATATAACACATACATTTGTTTATAGAGACACTTAAGGATACCCGCTCTCCCATGTTATTACACTGAAAGATAAATAATTAGTAATGGCCAAGCAACATGACTACCAAAACAAGTTAAACATATATACAGATGACCGGTCACCACTCTCCCGAGTTAGTCATAAGTTTGAATATGTATTTGTTTAAAGTCGGGTTTGTTTGTTGCGTTTGCTGGCTTGTACGAATCATTATTTGGAATAGTTAGTCAAAATAATCCTGATTTGCCTCACGTACGAATGACTGTATAGCTAAGAAAATTGTACCAAAGTTCGGGGGGGGGGGGGGGGTTCGATACACCACAACCAACCCCTGTCGCCACGTTCCTGTACAAGTGACAAGTTTCGTGTGGTCTCCACAACGTCTTCGGAATTTGATTCAGGGGATCTAGAGATATTAGAAATGATTGCCCTCATCAATAAACACACTTTAACTTGAAAAAAAGATGCGAATTATGTGCCATGTATATACACATAGAAGAAAAGCATGACTTTCACTACAAACATGAACATTATAAATATAAGATACAAATGGTACTTGTGTCAAATACATGAGTCATGTTTGACGATGGAAGAACATTAAAGATAGTATAGAGACCACGTGGATTTCAAAATTTGACATAGAATCCGTGTAATCTCGATATAGCCCCACCCCGTAATCGGTTTAGGATTCTGAATCCAGATTCTCCCACCAAACAACGACTCTGGTCTGGCCAGGCCAGTATTAAACCAAAGATGACGAATGCGTCACTAGAGGACCTGCGGTCTCGGGTATAAGCCATGGATTTACCTGTCAAACGGATGTTTAAACCTAGAAGTTTCCGTAGACCAGACGTTCATATTTTTTTACTTTAGAATAATAAATTTTGCATTAAGTTTCACTGAAATATTTATTGCCTTTGTTACTGAATTGACCAAAGTTCGTGGTTTTGACCATGGAATATCCACCTGCCTAAAAGTCCGGTCGCAACCTGTCGATGCATACATGCACATTGTTGGCCACAAAGAGCGACATATAGTTAAAATCAGGAATGAGGCGTTTGGGGCTTGAACGACCATGTCCACTTCAGAAATTTCAAAATACGGCCTCTTTGGTCCTAATTTGGTTCGCATATGATGCGAATGTTACCGGCTGTCATATTTCCCACTATCTGTGGTCAAGGGTAATATGCAAACGAACTTATACATAACCGTAATTACAGGTAGTATATATTCGGCCTGCTATTACTGCGCTATGCACATAAGCTAATTGGCATGTTTGCACGCAAGTGTATTATTTAAAGCTATTTGGTATACATTTCCTGCTCTTCTAAATTGCACGCGCACTGTTGCTTCACGTGTAAACATTTTGTATATGTAGTTGTAACAGTCTGAGGTCAATTTATTTGTAAGATTCTACGATTGTGTGTAAGAAATAATAATTTCTCATTCCGCTAAAACTATGAACCTAAGATTACAAACATATATTACAAACAATATGTGTTCTTTGTAATTACTAACATCTTCAATTTACAAAGAATTTTCGAGTACTATGAAGATGAAAGTTAATTGAAATGTATAATGTTAAGGAACGTCACTACACGGTCTTCGTATGGGGTTTCCAACACAAATTTTCAGTTTTTTCACACCCTTAAACCGGATCATATACCGAACTATGATATACGCAGGGACAAGGGGTGGATTCGTTTCAACCCGTGTGAAAATGTTTTACCAAATTTCATGTGCAGCCCGCGTGAACGTCGCAACAAGTGGGTTGGGGTTGGGTGTATCGCCACCGCTAATCAAAATTCAACAGTTGAAAATGTCATACCTGACACAACAATAGTTAGAAATTTGACAGTAACAATAGGTTGCAATTGTTCTCGTAGTTTGATTTTCCAATTTACTAGTGGAAAATGTGTTGGTTTTAAACCAATATTAGCATATTTTCTTAAAGTGTGGTCAAAAGTTTGAATTTAAATGACCATCATTTAGAAATTGTCCAACCTTGGGGTATCGGGTTGGAAATTTCCTTATAATGCCAGTACTGAAGCTACAATTTTACAAATTTCATGTTCAGATTTCAAACTGTTCTCCTAGTCCCCCCAGAGGCCAGCAAAAAACTGCTAACCAAATCAATTTTAGAAAACCAAATGGTAGGGGGTGAATTGACTATACTAGAAGTTAGTATTTAAAGCTGCATGTTCAGATCTCAATATTTGTTCACACATGGTCGAGCCATGCAGTGGATTCTGTTCCTCTCCCGGACCGGATGTGAGGTACCATTTAAGAAAGTCAAAGCCCAATGGGGGTCGGTGCAAATGAAATGAGTCGCCACCAAACCCTATAATGTCACCACGTCTCTGGTAACCGTTGGTGATTGATATCAGAGCACGGAGTGTCCATAGTGAGTGTTACCTGTGGGACTATATAGCCAACATTAGCATGTTATATTTTCTCTGAGTCCACCTTTAATGCTCAAATCCCACACACGTCTTTTATGTAGATGACCTAGACAGGCAGGCATCACCTAAGTGTCGGTGTTTGCACTTTTGCACTTTTGTGTAAGGTTTGTTATTTTCTGTTGGTTGGTCCGGGCTTATATAAGCTTGCCTGTTGCCTGGACCTGTTACTATGTCAATGTACATCTTGCCAAAATAACAAATTAATGTTACATATACTTAGCATAATCAACGATATCTCGAACATGTAAACAGTGAGTGAATTTTACAGGATTTGCCGAGCATATATATATACTACATTTAACCTGTTTTTCTTCGTTGTAGTAACCACTGGCTTCTTGTTATACGATTCCGTCGCTATGTGGAACTCATTTGGGTTTGGGTTCAAGAGGTGCACTTTGGACATTATAGGATGGATACCCCATCACCGAACGGAGCCCCCATATATAGCCGCGTCACTCCCTCGGTATGTTATGATATGTCGGGTCAGTTTGACATTACAAGATTACCTCCCCTCCTCTGATAACATATATATCACGTCCCTGTTTCGATATTATGCGGACACTCTCTCACCGAACAGAACCCTTGTAGCCACGTTCCTTCCTCGATATGTTATAATAAGAGGGCGGACCTGTTTTAAGTTATATGATGATCACCCTCTCCTATAATTGAGAACGTTACCACGTCCCTGTTGCCATTTTATGGTGGAATCCCCTCACAAAACTTAGCTCCATAGAACCACGTCCCTGCCTCGATATGTCATGCTAAGGGGCGGATCGGTTGGAAATCACAGGATGGCGCAATATGTATATAGTATCATCAACATAATATTTTGTTTTCACATATTGAATGATTGCAATTTGTGAAAACAAAGATAGCAAGTAAATTGTAGTTCTCGATTTGACAAAGATTTGTACTTACATACACACTGTAAAAACAAACAATTTATTGTTAACATTGCACAGATAAGTGGTGATCAGCTTAGCAATATGTTACCGAGTGGATAGCTCCGATGAGCGATCAACCTTATAATGTCGCGTGTATGCAGACGTGTCGCCTGTATGCAATCTACAATAATCAATAGTTGATCTTTGTGAAATTTGCGATATTTTATTAGCTCATCGTTTCATAGCACATGTACGCCTATATCACAAATCACAAAATTATAGCAAGCATTGTAACTTTCCCACACTAATTGCGTGTCAGTTATGTTAACCTCGGCATGTCTGTCTTGGCTGATTGTTCATTATTCAGACAACACGGGCAATGGGTGAATGGGAGCAGAGTGGTGAGATATTTTTTATACGTGTTAGGGGTTATAACACTAGTTTATATCCCTAACACCCATAGGGTATCGGGGGCATATGGAATTTAGATGTGGACACACCCCCCTCAATTGAAAAAGTAACAACATATTTGGACCCAGGGACGTTCTCAGAGAGTGTCCATGGGCTGCCCACCTTTAATTTTCCAACTGCACCATTGACCAAGACCAAACTCCCTGTTTTGCAATTGAATTAAATTTGCATCCGTTGGAAGTTTCCAGATGATGCCTCAATATTTCCATATGTTAAAATGTCTAACCTCTACCGACAATAGTTTGGGAAGTTATATCTGGTGGCCATTTAGACCATAATTTTTACCAAAAGTCCATAATATGCTTTTGTTTCAGACCATGGTCGGCAAACACACTTCTAACTTATTATTGGTTGTAAAATTAAATAATGAGGACAGTGTGAGCTTGTATGTGGTGTAAAAGTTTTATGTCAGCCTATCGGTATGAAATTTCCAACTGTTGAAATATTTTGACCAAAGTTGGTGGCACCCATGGCACAAACCACCCAGCACCCCACCTGTCACCCCCGCCGTTGTGTCCCTATTAGGACGAAATGGTATGGTCGGGAGACGATAACATGATCAACACATCCTATTAAATCCCATTTAACGGTGTAATTACACATATATCACACGATTCAAGATAATTAGTACAGATAAACAGCGTTATTTTTCTGTTTCTGTGCGCCAAAAAAAGAATAGATTTATACTAGAGAGAATTCGTACATCCCTCACCAGAATTCTCCCTTAAACTCTATAATCGTTTTTCCTCGCTTAATTCGAGAGCTTTTATAGGATTAGCTATTCAATTTTCCACAAATTCGATTTTGTCGATTTTGTCATTTTGGCGACCATTTTGGGACATACATTCCACCGATCGGTTTACAAGTAAGCATTCTTTTTGGGAATTTTATGTTATTACTAATTCGGTATTAGTTGGTACACCTACTACATAAATTCATAATTGTTCGATAGCAACTGCCATCTTGGATTGCACAAAATTCTCAATGAGGATTTTAGCGGATCTTGGATATGTTAAAGAGGATATAGTCCTCTTCAAAATGTAATACAAACCAACTTAGTCAATTTTGTTTTTAGGTTGACCCTAACATTTGAGCTTATCGGCATAAATTGACAAATCATATAACATTATTATATTTCAGTTTTAATACATTGATCTGTCCTGCAGCAATCGCGGATTTTGAAACGCAGTAGTCTGTTTATGATAACAACGTATCGACCTAATGTATCCGACGTGTTATCATTCAGCACATCGTCTGAAAAATTATCGTTTTTTCTTACATTCTTTAATAAATGTTATAACTTTTTCTTACATTCTTATCAATATTTATCATTTTTTATCATTATTTCTTACATTCTTTAACAATTTTTTATCATTTGTTCTTACATGTTTTAACAATAATAAAAAATAACATAGGCCAATGCTTCTCTTATATATGTGAGGCGACCTATGGTCGACTCGCATATATAAGATAATGCATTGGCACAGGGTTTTCACAAAATTTCAGTCTAATGTATAACACCAGTTTATATCCCTAACACTCATAGTGTATCGGGTGCATTCAGAACATCGTCTGATCGACCTAATGCATCCGACACCAGTTTATATCCCTAACACTTATAGAGTATCGGGTGCATTCAGCACATCGTCTGAAAAATTATTCTTGCGAACAGCTCCATTTGTGACTTCACCAAACTGGGAAAATAGAACACAATTATATATCCAACTTGGAGTCTCAAAAACACCTGGTCAAACAGAAACACAAGGACATTTGAACTGGTAATCACGATAAACAATGAGATCGGGACAAGCCTATTAACTTGGAATCGAAGCCCAGATATATTAACGAAAAGATGGTTCGCAATCGGCAACATTTTATGACTTTATTTTATCCCGAACGAAAATTGTGTCTGAACCTGAACAAAATCATCGGGAATATTGCGAATCTGAACCTGAACATTTTGAAATTTTCAAAGGTCGTTTTTCGGAGTTAGACAATATAAATATCGCCGGTTTTGCATTCCGAAGATGTGTGGTAACCTAATCTACCCATAACAATACATAAATTTGCGGATCCATGAGCTCAGGGCCAAAAAAATACGAAAAAGCGAACATTTCGCCGCCTCGATAAAATTTCGAAAACATTATGACGACTTGACACGCCAAATACAACAATTCACATGCCTGTCATGCGAAAGGCGTGTTACGTATATGAGTCGAGACTTCAACAAAGAAATTCGTAGGTAGCTAGCAAGAATATATCTACACATTCCAGGCCAAACAATACTCGACTCAGATCCTCATAGAAATTCGCGTAAACCACACTGGGCGAATCCCACCCAAAATCGCCTCTTATATAGAAGATACATGTACAAGAAACACAGAATAACATAAGAACCAAGCACTCACACTCCTTCCACATGCAAACACTGTTAACATTATCTCCGGGGCTCGTGAGTTATTCCGGGATTGCTGTATATGTTGGGTGCCGTTCAGCAAGTGCAGGTGTTGGGCATACACATTCCTACATAACTGATTAAAGGTGTATCACCTAAAGATGTCGTTAATTGATGCTTGGAGACAATATATACACTTACCGTTTATCTTCTTTACTGGGCGCCGCCATCTTGGAATGTCAAAACCTAAACGGGTATCCGACAGTGAATATTGCGACATTACATTTTCTGTGCATTACTTGCAATTACGGAATCGGAAACTGAATAACGCGCGACTTCTGGACGTCTGGCATATTGCTATATATTAACATGCAACTATGTAAAAACTTCACCCACTGTTTTAAGAATCAAAATTATGTTGTACCAGACACGTATCAGAGAGAGGACAGCTGTAGATCCTCCTCCTATTGTCTACCAGAACATGTGCAATTTGTGTGCGACCGTTGATTAAAAACATGAGCCGGCATAAACGAAACGATCCCAAATTTATCGAAAAATATAACAAATAAAACATGCATATCCAGTGCTATATCGACGAATTTCATTCGATTACATTCCGCGTACATATATATGATTTGAGATGCCTCTTACCAAATTATGTGTGTATGTATACCTAATGTTGTAGTGTATGTATACCTAATGTTGTGGTTCGGATGAGACCTATCCGCTTAAACTCAAGCATCACGAAGCATGACTACTGACTTGTTTCCATCTTCAACCATGACTTAAAGATTGGCAACTGTTGAACTAATTTGCCAAAATTTGGGGCATGGGATACACACCAAGCCATCCATCACACCCAAATTTAACTATACAATTATTATTAATATGTTATATATTCAGAATTTAGTGCACACATTTTAAAGTTCAATTTTCACTGTACTGTGAAACCACTGTGACATTTAGCACAAATTTCTTTATACAAATTAATAAATACTATTTGTATTTCATGGTATAATATTCATAACATTGACCCAAAGTCGTATAACATATATCAAGATTCACTAATAAACATAATATATATCTATATGAGACGCATATGAAGTAGATGCTAGAAAGTTTGGATACCACCCTCAATCTGTCACCCTGGATACCACCCTCAATCTGTCTCCCTCGATACCACCCTTAATCTGTAACCCTGCAACATAAAAGCAGGGAATCAACTGAAACCACTGCGAACTTTTAAGTGATGTCGGTGGAGTCATGTCTCTATATACAATTAAAAAAAAAAGTATCACAGAAAACATTTGTGGATGCTATGACCCCAGAGTGCATGAAGTACATACAACTTTTAAACCATACCTGTAAATCAACCTTTGTTGTCGGCACTTTATTTCTCACACAGCAGATAATTTAAAAAGATGATAAAAGCACACACTTAGATGATAAAAGCACACACTTAGATGATAAAAGCACACACTTAGATGATAAAAGTACACACTTAGATGATAAAGGCACACACTTAGATGATAAAAGCACACACTTAGATGATAAAAGCACACACTTAGATGATAAAAGCACACACTTATATGATAAAAGCACACACTTAGATGATAACAGCACACACTTAGATGATAAAAGCACACACTTAGATGATAAAAGCACACACTTAGATGATAAAAGCGCACACTTAGATGATAAAAGTACATACTTAGATGATAAAAGCACATACGTAGATGATAAAAGCACACACTTAGATGATAAAAGCACACACTTAGATGATAAAAGCACACACTTAGATGCCCTTCCTATGAATTAGTGAACACATTTTGTCATCACGGAACCCCAGAGTGAATTTTTCAAGAGATACGCTCTACCATTGCTACCGTACGATATGTTCATTCTTACTGAACTGGGAGAGAATATTCATATAATTTCTCCAAACCAAGTTCATTCATCATGAACTTGGAGAAAATGTTCACAAAATTTATCAAAGAATACTTCCCAAACAATAAAAAAAACCACTACCACCCTTGATATCTATAATCCGTTCATCATAAAGCATAACAATACAGAGCGTATCTTTCGTGAATTTTAAGTGGCCCTGAAAAGGGCCGTTTAAAATAATATAAAAATCATTTCTTTTGTTTCTTCATCAATGTTAAATCTTTCCCGAGTTATCCAAAAGTTGACCGCTTCGTTTACTCTTTCTGTAAACCATATACCTCAATTGGTATGTCAATCGTGTGAGGTTTCAAGTTGACTGTACATTCAGCCGGCTTTTGTGTTAACTGCTTTCGCAAATCCTTAATTTCCTGACAAATATTCCTTAACAATTTTGTCTGTTCTTCCCATTGCGAACTGTTGATAACTTGGTATATAACAGGTTGAATCGTTTGTTGTGTTTTCACCAGCGATATATACACTGGTTGTTGATCCGTTCGCGGATACACCGTTGGTACCTGTTGCTGTTCTACCCGTGGTGTCACATTACCTGCATACAGTGCAGTCGACATTTGCGTTGTTGCAGGAACATGGTCGTACTGTACATCAATAGTCTTGAGAAATTCCGTTACTGGATCCATGTTTCAAAATAACGCTAACGTTAATGACGTTACAATTTACGCATGTAATAACGGTAACATCTTCGAGGATCAATTATATCAGATACGCGGACGTCGCTGACGACGTCATTGCGTTTTTTCCACAAATTTCCCCGAACGTCAAATCAACTGTGTTTCTTTTTTGTAAAAAAACATCATATTTCTACGAATAAAACACCGATTTGACTCGGGAAAATTTGTATATGTACAATTTTAGCATTATCTCATAACATTTCACTGAACGGCAATTTCTACGAGTACATTTTACAACGCTATCGTCTTCGAACCTATCGAAGACTTTCGCTTTTGTTAAAAATGCACTGGTAAAGTAGCACAAGTTACTAATGCCTCGATTTTTGCTCGGTATTATTCTAAGTCCAGTGTGTCCAGCGAAGGGGAACGCCCTTCGCTTACCACACTGACATTATAATCCGAGAAAAAATCGAATAATAGAAGCATTCTTAATAGCTTTTGTCCCATTATTTTGAATAAAAATGACTCCAGGAAAAAATATACAGGGCCACGCAGGAAAAAATGTGTAAACCGGGCCGCTGAACCACCAACCCACCCCCGCCTAGTGTTCGGAAAAAAATTGCAGACCCTCCCCCCCCCCCCCTGACCCGCAGTTCTTTACCGACCAGGAACCTTACTGCTAGTATAAAAATAGATTAGATATCGTCGTACACCGATCAATACCAGCACATTCCTTACTGATTTCCGGTGCGCGTGAACTAGACATACACCGGTAATCGTTATAGTGAATCGTCTCCTGTTCTGGATCGATTGACCGTACATTCATTCATGGCTACTATATGCTGGAGAATACAACAGCTCCTCACACCTGTTCACTGTGTACATACGACACGGGAAGCAGTTCGCAACACGAGTGGTTTTATTGGTGTAGATAGCAGGCTTTTTCTTGCATACTTTGAGACTTTCCCAATGCAAATTGTGCATGGCAGAGATGATGTAGTTAATGGAGGCTATTGTCACATTGACACAAAGCGAAATGTGTATTCGTCAATTGACAATTAAGGTGCAAGCTCGCACGAAAAATCATTACATAATTCTGTTAAAATATGAGCAAAACTAGAATGGCGCATAAATTTAATAAAATGGGTCTACTTTATACAAATGATGGTTTGATCTGCGTAATATATAACGAATTTGGTATCAATAAGACACTTTTCTTGGAAAAAATCCGACTAAAAACAGTCTGATGTACGGCAGTATGTTAATGTAGCCAGTTGACTACTGTACTGCAGTATATGTTAAAGTAGCCAGTTGACTACTGTACTGCAGTATATGTTAATGTAGCCAGTTGACTACTGTACTGTAGTATATGTTAATGTAGCCAGTTGACTAGTGTACTGTAGTGTATGTTAATGTGGCCAGTTGACTACTGTACTGCAGTATATGTTAATGTAGCCAGTTGACTAGTGCACTGTAGTATATGTTAATGTGGCCAGTTGACTACTGTACTGCAGTATATAAATGTAGCCAGTTGACTACTGTACTGCAGTATATGTTAATGTAGCCAGTTGACTACTGTACTGCAGTATATGTTAATGTAGCCAGTTGACTACTGTACTGCAGTATATGTTAGTTCGGTGTACGAACACGACTCCAGGCCTTGCTACTGATTTGGCCATTTACGAGATTTACCTGGGTATTGAAATTCGCACTGGAGTTAGTGGTGTGATTTTGTAAATATTTGAGCAAAAGATTGCTTAATTTGCGCAGCATCAATCATTCGTTTTTTCATGGTAAATATAGTAGAACACTTGAGGTGGATGCAATGTCATGTGACCGGTAATTAGTTGATTTGACCACTCATCTATTATCATAGAAAGATGCTACCGACCCAGAATGTGAAAGCGACAGTATAATAAATATGTGTGGTGGGGTGGCGTTGCAGCATGAACAACTACTAGTACATGCAATTGCTCACATGCATGTATAAAATGCTATTTGAATACAAATTGATACATACATGTATAATGCGTACGGTCACATAAGTTTGTATATGTTTATACGCTCGCTATATTCAATTTAGATTAATGTTCATATATTTGTTGTGCATAAAGCGACCGGGACACGTGGATACCTCAGTTGGTTAGTGGGTCGACCTCTGAAATTAACTTCGACACGGCCATAACAATCTGACTTTCTTTTATCGGCCGGACTTCGTTTCACCATCTCCATTCCCAGTACCGTGATGCATGAACATCATGAATCGACCATCAGTATACCGTGATGCATGAACATCATGAATCGACCATCAGTACCGTGATGCATGAACATCATGAATCGACCATCAGTACCGTGATGCGTGAACATCACGAATCAACCATCAGTACCGTGATGCATGAACATCATGAATCGACCATCAGTACCGTGATGCATGAACATCATGAATCGACCATCAGTATACCGTGATGCGTGAACAGCATGAATCGACCATCAGTACCGTGATGCATGAACATCATGAATCGACCATCAGGTCAGATTTCACAGACATATCTCATCTTAAAACTTACTGGGTGAATTTCTTTGAATCTCCGCTCCTCTCATATTTTCGAGAAACAAATATCTGGATCTATCTGAAATATGCACGGTGCAAATAACTTCAATTTCACATATATATCCCCATCTTCATTGTATATAGAATCTGAATAACTACTAAAAGAAGACACAACAGCGGATTTTCCTACATTTGAGAGATTTAAGAATTTTTTTTTTAACCTTTACTGCTAACATAATTAATAATTTCACACAATAATCCAATCACAAAATAGAACATTGTGTTGACGCTATGAGAATAAGATAGAACATTGTGTTGGAGCTATGAGAATGAGTTTAATGTTGGTGAGAATGACCAGTTAAAATTTTATTATGGAATAGGTTAATTACATCATGCCATTAAAATTTCAAGTGATGTCGTGGAGTCATGTCTCTCTATACAATTTTTAAAAGTATGACAGAACACATTTGTGTATGCTAAGACCCCTGACTCTATGAAGAACATTCACCGTAAAAACCATACCTTGTAAATCAATCCTTGTTAATAGCCCTTTATTTTTCACACAGCAGATAATTTAAAAATCTAAAAAAGAGTGACCCATCTACCTGCTATGTGAGAGGCGGCGAAAGCACACACTTAGATGATAAAAACACACACTTAGATGATAAACGCACACACTTAGATGCCATTCACACTTAGATGATAAAAGCACACACTTAGATGCCCTTCCTATGAATTAGTGAACACATTTGTTCATCACGGAACCACAGAGTGAACACATTTGGTCATCACGGAACCCCAGCGTGAACACATTTGGTCATCATGGAACGCCAGTGCATTTCCTCGGATTTTAGCGCGTGAAAGAGTGAATATTCTTTAATATAATTCATATACACGAATCTATGAGTTATTGGCCAAGTAGAGATTAAATTTATTATTAATATTTATGTGACCAGACATGTAGCTACAATTAAAACTACACGTCGTTTACCTGAGTTGCCATGAATATCGTTTCAAGGGCAGTTAGATCGTAAGATGAAAGGCAGGTATTATACGTTCATACGCTGGCAAAATTGCACTGCAAACTGCAAAAATGCCATGCCCGATGGTCGTTTTGTTAGCTGACATGTTTGCAGGCTGCCGACCAGCTCGTGCTCCGTCGTGACTGGCTGACAACAATCAACGACGATTCATGGTAACGGCGGCTATCTCTTTGCCGGTGCCCACAAACGAGGCCGCGAACAATAATTACAAGTGTCCGTGTTGTCCTTGATTCGAATTGTGTATCGGGGAGACCCATTGGTTGAACTGTTTGTTTTCATATTCATATACAGAATCTCATGACGTGGTATAAAGAGTTCCGAAAGTGCTACTTTTCAGAAATGGGAAGGGGGCTGGCAAAATTGACACAAACAGTGTCGCCAACTTCACCAAAGATATATATGATTTTGTTCGTTTTTTCAAATGTGCTTAATTCAATGAACTTGAACAATTTTTCATTTATTGTCGACATAGCCACGTATCGATCGGTGTGGCACATTGAGATGTCCAGATTTTCGCCCATGTCGGGGTTGGAACCTGTGCCAATATATATTGTATATATAGTCTGGCACAAATTGCGATGATCGTATCCACTGTATTTATGTAATACAGTTGTTTTGAAAGTGATGTTGGTTGTGTCATGGTGGGGGTCTTGGCAGTTGTGATAATGGTTCGTCTTTTGCATTCATAAACCATATATATATGTATACACCTATGCAGTCAATTACTATGTATGTATAGGCTATTAGTATGTAAATTTAGTACTGACATAAAGCATGTAAAAATACATTCCAACTCGCATTGACAACGCCAGATAGCACAATTAGTTAATAAATATATATGCACATTTTGAATAAACCTATTTCAATCAAGGCAATATTTACCACCAGGGACGTGTGTCAGGGTGGATCCCCAAAGTACAGCAGTTGGACATGTTATGCATGACACAACATTAGTTGGAAATTTCTGAGTAAATAGTGTGAATTTTGTGCTGCATGATAATTTGACATACCAAACAGTATTAAGTGTGATATTTGTTGTTTTTAGACCGAATTTTTGTACTGAAATGTAGCAATCAGTTAAGAGTTATCAACCATTTAGGTGGTGTTACGATGGAAATTTCCAATAGTTGGAAACTTTGATAATACAGATTTAGATTAAATAATGTATGTATGTTACAAGAGTGATTTACATGCATCCACTGGTATTTTTTTCTTCGTTGAGCTAAGTGGACCCACCATCTCTCTATGTGACGTTGATGGTACTCATATATCATCAGCATCCCATCGATGGAGCTGTCTGTGGCGATCTCACATTCCAACACATCAAGTGACAAAGAATACTAACACGCACTGTGTTCTTAATATATCAACAGCTCAGAGATATCAGCAATCACGCAAAAAAAAAAAACCTCTGTCGTACATGGTCACTACTAACGCTGATTTGTTGACAACTGTCAGAAATTAATCCGTTTTGGCAATTTTGCAGCTGGCAATTTTATCAGTTTGCGGTGCAATATTGCCAGCGTATGAACGTACCCTTATTCGATACATGCACACGCTTTAAACGATTGACGGCAAATCAATGATGTCACTTATAGCTTGATCCGTATCAAAGGGCGTGTTTGTGTTGTCAGTCAAACATTATTTTATGCCGCAAAATTAAAATCAATGAGTGGGGCATAAACGGCCCTTCTGATTCGAGGCAAACGAAATTAAACAATCGAACGCAAATCAATGATATTACCTATATATAGTGAAGCGCGCCTATCGTTTAACATTGATCAGTTGTCAGCTTTGACTTTCGGACAAATTCTTAAGAAAACTGTAAAACATTTCATCATGTTAAACTCACTGCTCAGAATGTTTTTGATGGCCGCGAGTTTCTACGGTATATACGGACTCCAGTTTGCAAAATTTGCTGTGATCGCAGGAAAGAAGGAGAAATCACTCAATGTGTCTAGCTCGATCACTTCGTCTAGTGAAGGGCATTGTGGCGTTTGGTGTCACAGTAATCCATGGTGTGTTGCAGCTACCTATATGGAAAATGGCGGTCCTGGTGGCATGACATGTTTCGCGTCATCTGTGCTTGGATGTATGGAAGACCATGACTCGAGCATTGTTTTAAAGAAGAAAGAGGTAAGTGTTTTCAACTTAATCGCATTACACGCCCCTATGTATATAGAGGATCTCCAACGAGATATGTTGGGATATCAGATTTTATGAAACGAGTTTGATAAATTTCATTCACAACGAGTCGTAGACGAGTTGTGAATAAAATTTATCAAACGATTTTCATAAAATCTTATATACCAACATAACGAGTTGAAGATCTTGTATGTCACATGAAACAAACTAGAGCTTTATGATTTTTTAACAAAAATCTTACATGATCTGTTTATGGCTTTCATTGGTTGTAATTCAAATCTGCATTATTCTAATGAAACAGAACCGGCCATATCCAATTGGGAATTAGCTAGATAAAATCAGAATGAATTATAATCGACTAAAGTCTTTAATATAAAATGTTGGATTCAATTACATTTCGTACAAAATAGCAGTGATCAGACCCGTATAGCGAGGGGCGTATCTCTGTCTTGTTGATTGTGAGCTATAATAACCAGAATTGATGGAACTGTGTTGTGTCAGGTTGTGTCCGCCTTTTAATTTATTGTAGGCATCTACATGATACAAACGGTCTAATGACGGGGTTTGAATATTTTCAAAGTGGAACCATTTAGTTATGGGATGAGGTTACGGCACCAACATTTATAAAACGAAATTGCCATTAGAAAATTATATCGGGTGTTTGGTTATTTTTTAATAATGTGTGTCTATAGTGAATCAACTTAAATGAATGAGTGCTCAGACTGCAGGGTGAGGTATGACAACAAGTTGTGTACACTGGGCCGTGGTTAGTGGGTGTTTGCATGTCGTGGTTGAGTGTTTCGGGTGGTTCGTAGCCCAGAATTTTTATTTATTTTCCCGTGCTTGCAAATTTTTTCCCTGATTGGTGTTTTTCTAATATATACAGACACAGAGATTTAATTTATTAACCGAGTGCACTAAATTCGATTCAAGTCTATCTCTAGCGAGGCTCGAATACAATTTTGTGGACGAGGGTAGTAATAGCAGAACATTAAGACGTAGAATATAAAGAATAGGATCTGGGTTTGGTAAAGGGGTACAGTAAACTAAATTCGGCTATTTTTTGCATCATCTCCTTTTATGCTCAACAACATATATGCAACAATTGGATGCATTTGAACCACAGATGAGTGCAAAATACACTCACGTGATCTAAGGACGATGCAAACAACATGGTAATTATAATAAAAATACACTCATGTGATCTAAGGACGATGTAAACAACATGGTAATTATAATTAAAATACACTCATGTGATCTAAGGACGATGCAAACAACATGGTAATTATAATAAAAATACACTCATGTGATCTAAGGACGATGCAAAAAACATGGTAATTATAATAAAAATACACTCATGTGATCTAAGGACGATGTAAACAACATGGTAATTATAATTAAAATACACTCATGTGATCTAAGGACGATGCAAACAACATGGTAATTATAATAAAAATACACTCATGTGATCTAAGGACGATGCAAACAACATGGTAATTATAATAAAAATACACTCATGTGATCTAAGGACGATGCAAACAACATGGTAATTCTAATAAAAATACACTCATGTGATCTAAGGACGATGCAAATAACATGGTAATTATAATACACTCATGTGATATAAGGACGATGTAAACAACATGGTAATTATAATTAAAATACACCCATGTGATCTAAGAACGATGCAAACAACATGGTAATTATAATAAAAATACACTCATGTGATCTAAGGACGATGCAAACAACATGGTAATTATAATAAAAATACACTCATGTGATCTAAGGACGATGCAAACAACATGGTAATTATAATACACTCATGTGATCTAAGGACGATGTAAACAACATGGTAATTATAATAAAAATACACTAATGTCTTATAAGGACGATGCAAACAACATGGTAATTATAATAAAAATGAATTAATAACTCGAGTCATTAATTAATTTTCTTTCTTTATAATTACCATGTTATCCCACAGGGAGCCTCACACATATGGAAGCATGCACTGCAGAGTGTCGTCTGCTCCAGTCTATGTGGGGCTTTATAAAGGGTTAATAACTCGAGTCATTAATTCATTTTCTTTCTTTATAATTACCATGTTGTTTACACCGTTCGTAGAACACATGATGGTAGTGTGCACTCATCCATGACTCAAATTCATTCATGTGATGCATAAGAAATCCCATAATTGCAAGCTATGCAAATCACTATCGCTCACAAAGTCACTTAAATCATGCAATTTCAAGTTGGGCCCTTCCATACAATGTAAAGTACATAATTAAGGAACAGATAATAACTTAGACTTCATAAGGTTTTCTGTCAAAACGTTCCCAAGTTTTGTATGATGACATATGGTCTCTACGCGCGTTATCCACAGTAGAGAATCAAGCCATGATCTACACCATTACAGCTTATTATTCTCTGGGTGATAAATTACTTGATATTTAGCATATTTGTCAGCGTACCTGTCTTAGGTTTGACTTTGCTAATTTGCAGCTAAAATGTTGATTCAAAGGTCTGATTCACTTGAATGGTACCCCTCGCTAGGAACGATAACAATATTCTCTGAGTACACCTCGCTAGGAACGATAACTCTACTCTCCCTCGATGATTTCGAGACAAAGTAACAATTATCTGCATAATATCCATGGTGCCCACGAATTCGATTGTTCTATCTTATATTATTACACAAATTCAAAGGTGATTTAAAACTGCTAACCTCTAGGTAAGGTAATTATATTATTTACGCAATTTATATTTAAATTTTTTAATTACAAGGTCGTTTATTCACATTGCGTTTATTTAGAATTTGGTACTTTACGACGCATTCACATGTATTCACAGTTTACTACAGCGTACTGCGTAAATTCGATTGAGCACTATTCCTAATATTAAAGTTCGACTAAAGTGTTTGAACTTACTATGCGGTTACATGACTGTAACAGTTTTGGTTACATAACAATGGTTTTAACGCGCGATATTTCTCTACTCAAGAACTATCAATAATGGTTATAAGTACTAACTAGTTTTCAATGTTGTTGATGATGGTTTTTACAAGCTTTCCTATTTTGTTTGGGCACATTAACCCACTGAGAGTGCACTCAGGTGGAACTACCAGGCTACATACGCCGATGTATATTATACTAGCAGGTTAGCCCGCCACTGGCGGCGTTCGTCAGAAACATGACATTTTTAAATTTTTTTATTTTTCAATGAGTTAATTGTATTAATGTTTTAATTTAATTTTTTGTTTATATTTTTGAATTAGTTTTTGGTTTTTCAATATTTGACCCGATTTGACCTTGAATTGATCATTTTTCAAGGTCAAGGTCAGGGTCACAATTTAACCCGTCCATGACACATCCCGTAGGTAGCAAGTTTGAGCTCAATCGGTTCGATTCTATAAAGGACACACACATATATATCATGTGTGGGTACCCGTTTCAAGGTGAAGATCACCTAGGGCGGAAAAAACTGACCCAATCCGCGTTCCTAGGAAGCCCTAAGTACGTAATAATCACACAACACGCTCATGTCTGTATAATGACGCACATGCCCAGACCCAGACGTAAGAATCACATTACCGACATACGCTCTTTATCAACTACACTGCGCATAGGAACGCTCTTTAACTATCAACGCGATTAACCCGAAGTGCCGATTGCGGTGATTTTTATGATTGTGAGTGTTGAATGAGTGGTCAGAGCTTGTCCAAAATGCGACGTGGACGATCCCCGTGGGTTCGTATATACGAAATTTGAGCTCGATCCGCGCAGCCGTTTTCGATTCTATGAAGTACCCACATATATACACACACACACATATATACGTAGTTCTCAAAATATGTAGTAAACACACACATTGCTCCGTCTATATATCTTTTATATAATATCTCCATTTATTTTTCTCAAAATCCATTTATGCACATTGGCTCAGATAATAAAACATATATACGAGAGCATTTGGTCCCTTTAAATACAGTGTGTAATTATACTAGCTATTTACCAAAATATCTAGAATAGCTATTAATCTCACAAGATAATTAATACCAAACTCTTTATTCTATCAATTTACAAGGGAGCTTTGTGTTGTCACAAAATGTTAATTACGTGCACACCATATAATATCGCAGTCCCATATGCTGCAATATTAATTACGTACACACCATATAATATCGCAGTCCCATATGCTAATTACGTGCACACCATATAATATCGCAGTCCCATATGTTAATTACGTGCACACCATATAATATCACAGTCCCATATGTTAATTACGTGCACACCATATAATTTTTATCGCAGTCCCATATGTTAATTACGTGCACACCATATAATATCGCAGTCCCATATGTTAATTACGTGCACACCATATAATATCGCAGTCCCATATGTTAATTGCGTGCACACCATATAATATGGAAGTCCCATATGTTAATTACGTGCACACCATATAATATTGCAGTCCCATATGATGCAATGCAGAATAAATATGTCAATGAGAATTCAACCCTAATAGTATATGCAGACACTGTCCTTTGAAGCAGAGAGTGTGGTTGACAGATATTTACAGTGGTGTAGGTGTATGAATTTGTTTATAGACCCATGGCCTATAACTCAATTCAGCCGAAATTTCATTTAATTATGGGTTGTTTTATTCTTAAATATGAAGTCCCTCTATTCGAGAAACATTATATATGGATACACCCGTGTGTGTTATTTCTGTATCGTGAATTTGGCGATTTTTACACGGGACTTATCGATCATGTAGTTTTGTCCCCTGCCAACCCAATCATTGTGTGCAAACTGAGCCCAGGTTTAATTAAGTTAGGATGTACATGGATCCGTTAACACCGACGGAGTCGCCAGTCCGCTTGGAATAATAGTTTGCCAGTTAACACTTGTGGTGAAGTGAATGGACGTCCTGTTTAAATAATTAGCAGCCTCCCCTTGAGATCCTTTGATATTGTGATGTTGCTATTTAATAATTAGAGAATGGCTTGGAGTTGACAACGCGTGTATATTGCTCAATGGAGTGTGCATAGTTCACGACGCGAAGCGCAGTGAACTATACCCTCCCAACTGGGCACTATACCCGCATAGTCAGTGACAAGACATGCACTTTTTATTATATTTGACCGAACAATTCAAACTTGTAGCATGCATACTACATAACCGTATCCTACACCAACACCAACTGATGGGCATAATTAGAGGGTAATCGTTGGTTGGTTTGATATAAGGCCCGGTATCCGACCGATGTAACCTCGTATCAGCCTGAGACCGACGGGATTGAGTTGCTCATGTCCTTCTTAATATCTTTAATATCTTTAATACTTCGATTATTCTATATTTTAATAGATAGTAGATGTTTTCTTCCGGCATTCAACTTTTCATCAATCAATGATTGATTCATCAATCAATTATTTTGCTATATACAACCTCCCTGGGCTACTTGTCCTTGACGGGAGTACAAATTCCCCTGTCCGGGGTAAACATAAATCATCAGCATTGGGACCTATGAAGGCCCCGTATCGGAACCCGCACAGGTCCCACCGCCATACATAAACGTACGGCCTCATAAATAACATGGAATCTAGTAAGCCTGGTAACCTTTGTAGTCGGGAATAGCCTTCTGGGCTAAACTTCGGAGCCCATTCCCCTTAACACTCACCCTCTACCATACCGCTCATGCCATGACCCGTATATATATATACGCTCACTTCGGTCAAAGCCGAAATCCCCATATCCTTTCCTAATGTCATCTTTCTACATAGACCCTTTCCTAATGGGATGTTTCATTTCTTCTGAAATAACACAGCCATTGGAACTACATGTATCTCGGGTCTATGCTGTGATCAGAGCATGAGTCACCTCTTCCATACATTCAAGTATATACCAGATCTTATGACTAACTCCCGGGGTTACCAAGGCTTACTAGTGGGATAAATAGTAGTGCGGGTTGTTTAGGCTATGTGCTGGAGTTGTGGCTTGGCTATCTCACGTCGGAACGGATCAACCCAACAACTGGACGGGCAATAGGGGAATCCCCTCAGTCCTCAGTCCTCAGTGTGGGTCGAAACCCTCAACAGGAGCCTCGGTCAAAACAAACAGTTACCACATAGTGAAGATGCGGGCCGGAGCCCTGTTCACTTGCGTAACCACTCGACCATTCAATTTGCTAACAAATATCCACCGACCGAGGCCACCGAAAACTGCGACCTGTGAGACAGCCACTCCCAGCCTAGTACTTATTTACAACCCCCACTACTGGGTTGGGGCCCGAAACCTGAACAATTGTTCAGCATTTCTGGCCGCCCACCCTACTACATTGACCGGGTCAATGTTCCGCATTCGGGCAACAAGGTCCACTATGGACCCCATGCGCTAAATGGGAGGAAATTGCGTCCTCCCGCCACTTGCGGAACATTGCTAGTCAGCAATAGCCGGCTCAACGGTATGCTATCTAGACCCACACAGTGGTCCAAATTAGCATGCGTGATGCTAGGCCCCAATGCAAAATAATCTATTGTTCTGGCTGCGCTGTGGGCATCTAGCCCAAATGGGGTCGCAACCAGGACCCTTGACGGCCACATACAGTGGCAATCCATTAGACCCTGCCAGACGGGCGAACTGCCCCAAAGCCCAGTTTTGCGACTGGTGGGTTGAGGGCGGGGCAGTTCTGTCTAGAACATCAGGACCTATGGCGTCCAACCGGTTAGCCATTTGGGTGATTGCGAAGACTATGTCTTCCAACTCACCCCGATCCGTTCCTATGAAGCTTGGGCTCATGCCCATGGCCACCCGAAAATTCAGTGGCACTATTGGCACATGGATGGGAGCGGCCCTAACGGGCCAATCCCCAAACAGCAGCACACCACACGCGGCCACTAGAGGATATGGATCCCCAGGCACCGGAACTGCCGACAACAGATCGTCGGGCAGCACCGTGCTGATAGAGGGAAGCTCCTCCCGGACCTGGTCCAGGTGCATTCCCGCGTCCCAATAGTACTCGGATGCCCGCTGGGCGTCCGAGCTCCACCGAAAACGTGGCTGACCCATACATGTCAAGGGTAACTCTGGTGACTGCTCACGTGAGTTTGCCCTTACAGAGGCCTCATATGATGCCTCACGAACCGGGCTAATAGCCCTTGGGTCAGCCCTAACTACGGGCTGGGGCTCCGGACCCCTTTGAGGTTCGGGCTCCAGCCCCCCATCAGCATTTGGAGCAAGCTCCGGGGGTTCCACTACTGGGCCCTGGTCTGGGGCCTCCAACTCTACCTCCTCCTGGACGAGCGTTACTGGGCGACTATACCCAGATGGGTGAACAACAGGGGCCACACGCCCGTCCAGCGACATGCGGAGCCACAAAAGGACCCGCCAGTGGTATAAGAGGGTGAAGTTGGTGACCCCAGAGGCCACCAAGGTACCACCCGTAGATACCATCCGTAACTTTCCATGTGGGAGGACGGCCCGCGGCCCCAGCAGCCACGCAAACAACCTCTGTTGCCTTCCTGGTTTCATGGGGAGGCGGCATATCACCTGTGACGGTGGGCCGAACCCCCGCATAACCACCCCCGTTGTCCCCCGTACTTGCAGGGCCCCCTACTGGGCCCTCAACTGGGACATCCTCCAAGGGCTCCATTTCCTCAGGTGGAGTTTAGCGCTGACAAATCCCAGGTCAGGGACCCAACTGCAGCCTACTAACCAGAATCTGGGAGCTTTTTCCAAAGTGACACCCCCTGTGTGGTGGGTGACATCTCATATATCCCACCCTAAACGTAACAACTGGGAACAAACTCCCCACTCAACCACAGAAACAGATACCTGCATTTACCGAAAACAGTACAAGTACCCGCTATATGTACACATGTTCCCTACTCCCTCTAATTTTAGAACCTGATAACTAGGGATCTGGTTCCCGGGGACCGAGTCCCCATCCGATTTTCTATGTACTATTAATATAGATCTCTCACCCCCTCCCTCTACTCTTAAAACTAGGCCTTATATAATAATATAGGGTATTAGCACAATCACAATCACCCGTCAAATGAAAATATTGCCCAAAAAATTGAGTCAACTATATGAGATCAAATTCGACAGGGCAAAAAATACATGCCCTTTAACCTTGTCTGTGTGTCTATAATACCGGTACCAGGGAGCAGTGAGAAGTGAGAGTTCTGTCTGTACTATGCAGTTTAGTTTTGTTTATTTGTGGCCATCGAAATTGCCTGCTGGCTTGTCCTTCGGCAAGAACCGTCTGCCCGATCCAATCTGAAAGCCCAAAATGCGATGTTCGATATTTGTGGCCCGCATTAATTCTGAAGTGAATGCCACCTGTCATATTGTCTTTACCATCTGACAGAAACAGTGAACCTGGCATGGGTCTGTGGCCATGAAACATACGGTTACTGGACTCATTAATATCCCAAACTACTAGGTTTTTCTCATGTGACAACCCTGCCAGAAAACCATCGTCAACATTTTCAATCTCTTCATATGCTTTGGTCATATGAGGAGTGTCAAGGTGTTGCAACTGTAAGCTGTTAGTCACAGCAGCTGAATTGGGCTCACCGCAGTCAGCCCACTGTTTGGACTGTGTGGTGTACACGTACTTATCATTTTGTGAGAGAAACTTGTTATCTTGCTGGAAAGTATCAGTATTGTCACCCAATGCAGTGATGTGTGCATTGATGGATGTACCAGAGGGATTAGAACCAATGTTTGTGACTTGATCAACATCGGTACCATTGCAAGACTGAGTGTTTGATAAATCTGTACCTAATGTAATAAGTTTTATTTCATTTCTGCCTTTAGATACCAGAGTATTGTTTTCAGAATGCGATATGACAATTGCATTCAGATGTGTCGGGCCAGTGAGCCCGTCTGCAGGGACTGGATGATTTACATGTAATTCCGATGAAGTGACACTAAGAGGTACAGGGCAATATGCCTGCTTACATGTGAAAGCAACTTCTACAAAATCAGAATCCATATTTACATGTGTCCCTGTTCTTCTAAGGATATTTGAAGAGTCTGCAATTTCCAAATTAGCATTAACCATGTCTGAAGACAGTGATGTGCCATTCATCTATGCTTTCCAAAACAGAGGTTCTTTACTTTCTGTTAATGGGAGTGATCTCCCATCTTAATGCACAACTTCATTGCAACTTTCAATTTCTTCACAAAATTGGTCAAATGTTGGAATACTTTGGAAATCACATGTATCCTGCAATACCGCGACCACCCCAATGGGAACCAATGGATTCCCTGTGCAGCCGGGTTCTCTTTTGACACGACTTGAGAACACATGCGATCCCGCAACCATGTGGCAGTCTGTTTCACAAGTTACATCTACACCGTATGTGCAAAGATGCTCATGTGAAATTGAGCTGGGTGCAATTGGATTCACCTTGGAACAAATCACTTTCGAGTTATCACCACAACTAGAAAGGTTTTCTGCATGATTTAATTGTGTGACTGCAATTTCTCTCGGGTCGTCAGCAGAGGCTGAACCGGGCGTAACTGAATTCTCACTCACATGAAATTGGGAATCAAAACTCCCATAATCATGAGACGTGCGGTCATTCAACACGCCCATTTCGCTTTGTGACTCAAGTGCATTTGTATTGTTCTGACACACTGGGTCAACGGGAACACTCACACAATCATTGGGCGACGACTGTAACGATCCCCTTGTGTTCAAATGATGTTCATAGGAAAGAGAAACTTGCCTATTTCCCACTGTGCTCACTTGGCAAGTGCCAAATGAATTGTCTTGTGAGCTGACGTTAACTGTATCAAGCTTTGCCAGTTGATTAGTGGGAAAAATATTCCCAGAATTTGATTCGGAAGTGAACACAGGATGATTGTACTGAGCACTCAATTGAAAAGCACCCTTGCATGATGATTCAGGAGTCAAGTACCCAGAGGATGAGCCTTTTGCATTTTGATTCTGTACATCAACAACATTGCAATTAGATTTACTACTTTTATACTCTGCCAGATTACAAAATCTGGGATCTGCTAGTTTGGTCGATTTATTTAACTGGGCAGACCTATAGTTGCCCATCGAGTCACCAGGATCCCAAGAAGGCGTTTGGCAAGTACTAGTGCTGGCACCAATAGTATACTCATGTGCTTCCAATTTCGTATGAGCCCTGTGTTTTGGCCTCACAGATTCATTTGATGCTCCCTCAGAATTTGTGTACACAGAATTCTCAAACTGTTGTGATTTCAATACTGACTCCGATACAGAAGTTTCATTGTCAAAATACTCTTGGCCATCCGAAGTTATTTTCCAGTCTGCATTTTCACAGACGGCAGTGGAATAATTATTATACCGACGGGACAAATCATAGTCAATGTCCCAGCTTGTATTTATGTTGTAATCAAGCTCGTGACTGACATTCAAGTAATTCTCATTGGAACTGTATGACTGATCCGATTCTGAAAGGTAACTATCAGAAGCAACCCACGGGCCATAATCCCTATTGCTGCATTCGGAGTTATTTCGGGATGCATCCCTTTGTAAAGATTCCCACTGTAACTCAACCAACAAATCATCCACCCCTATTGAGGGCTCACTGTCCAATATTTCAACAAAACAATTTTTGACCCATCCATATAGACAGTTTCCCAAATAACGTACTTCTTCATCTTGTGTGCGGAAATTGTATTTATCTAACTGATTTAGAAATAATTCATGAAATTGAGAGGGCTGCCAGCTTTTGCTGCCATCGTATTCCAATGTGTTGGGAACTCTTGGAGCCCGTCGTGGTCTAGCATCCCTATCATTGCTGTTTGCATCTAAAGGATTGGTATCATTGAATCTGATACCTTGATGGCCCGGCCCATATGAAAGGCTGGGCCAGGCCGACCCCTTTCCTGATTCCACTGATTCTCATTATTGTCTTGGTTACGACGGCCCCCAAATTGGGCCTGTCTTTCTGGCGCACGGTCCTCAAAATCTGAATCGGCGCGATTATTATAGTCGTCGCGATTTCTATTTCGGGGGCGCCTATTTGTACGGTCATCCTCGGATGGAGACCGGCCCCTGCGAAACCCATTATAACGATCATCATCATCTGACCCATCCCGAACTCTATATCTGGGTCGCCTATTTGAATGAATGTCACAGGACTGAGGCTGTCCACGTGGAAACATATCACAGGTATTTTTAGCCGACCCCTCCCGGTCTCTATATCTGGGTCGCCTATTTGAATGATTGTCCCGGGACTGAGACTGTCCCCGTGGAAACCCACCATGTACGAGATCATCCCTGAAATCACGTGTATCCGGAACTCGTCGCCCACTGTTTTGTTGGCCACATTGATTGGGTTGGGCATTATTTGATTGTCGCATCCCTCGATTTTCCACAGTCCTGCTTACTGGGCTATGTTGCCGACCACTACGAGAATGATGAACATTTGATCTATCGCGCCGCTGTGTCTGGTCGCAATTTCTACTATCGCGACACCGTGATGGTCGAGAGTTACGATCAACGCGAAGATTACCAAAATCCTGTTCCAAGTCGAAATCAACTGGGCTTGTAGCCCTATTTGCCGCTTCATGCCCCCTCCCTGAAACCTCGGCATTAGAATTGGCGCGGTATGTGTTGCGATACAAGCGGCGAGAACGTCGGTCGCCATCGTACTGGGCGAAATCATCAGACTGATTGTTGATAGGAACCCGAGACTATTGTTTCTCCGTGTCAGTGAAAGCCTCACTACGAGACGGGATCCTTTGATCCCATACCCTAGTTGAGGGTAAATAAATATGGCTTTGGGTCATTTCACTCTATCTCTCCCTCCCTTCAAAAATGACACCTGGCATGAAAGAAAGAGTACACGACCGAATAAACAAAATGACCAACTAATGAGTGCAAGAGGCTGTTATACTAATTTCAGAAAACCTCAACATATTTTATGATCAAACACACTTGGCAAAATTTCTAAGTGTCAGCAATGGAAATTTATCCATATTTGAATCAATAGTGCCACTTTAATGTTTGGTAGAAACCAAACAAATTAGTTTAGATGGCAGTTACTCTGAATAGTAGCTCCAATTCATTGAATCTCAACACAAAATAGCAGGATGCCACATTTTTATGCAAAAAATGATGCAAAAAATGACTAAGTTCACCAAAAACTAAAATTTGTGTGAAAATCTCAAAATTTCATTCATTTTCTGTCAGAAAAATGGAAATATCTGAAATAAGAGGGCTTCACTAACAATAAATGCCCTAATATGCAAGTGTAACGGGCCAGAGCCCCCAAACAAAAAATTCTAAAATTGGTGGGCAAAAAATGTCGAAAATAATTTTGACAAAAATGCCACAAAGAAACAACAAAAACAGACAATTCTGGGAGGAAACTTGGACTATATCCAAGGAAGCTCACGAAACGACATGTGGACAACGACGAAGTGTGTAGACACGACGATTTAAGATAATCAGGATAAACGACTCAACTGCCAACAAACTACTACCCGAAAATATCATACCTACAACAAATAACGCAAACAAACAAAAAATCAGTAAATATGATTCAACCACATCTCCAGACAGAATTAACGAATCAGCTGTCAATACACAAACACCAATAAAACTCGTATCTATAACAAATAACGAGAATAAAAATGACACAATTGTTGAACCCGAGATAACTGAGCAATCCTTAACAACTACTGACATCATCAGTAACTATGGCTCAACCAAAAATAAACAAATAGCAAAGAAAGCTATACATGTAAACAAAATGTATACTGCAAAAAAAAGTGTCATAACTGCTGAATCAGAGATAAATCACCAACACTTATCAAACGACAGTATGCAAACAAAAATAACATCTAATAACGACTTGAATACTGACAAAAACATAATCAGTGATAACACAACCAATGACTATACAAATAAAAATCTGGAAAGTATAGCAAAAAACACCAGGGTCAACAAAAACCATCAAACACAAGATAACATCACTAAAACTAGCCCAAATGCAAGTAATGAAACTTGTCATAAATTCGACGAGGATAATAGTAAACCTATATGTCCAATCTGTATGAATGAAATACATAACATCTATTTAAATTGTGGAAAATGTGATGAATGGTTTCATCCAAACTGTGAAGGCATAAGCGAACACCAAGCTAATGCGGAAAATATCCAATCACACACCGATAATTACATATGCTCGATTTGTTATATGAAAGATCTAGAGCATACTCAAAAAATCAACATGTCTGCCCAACAAGACAGCACATCAGGTGACAGTCATGAAACTGTGCTTACGGGTAATAACAATAAAACCATAGCAAAATCAAAAATTACTAAAACCAAACAAAAGAATAGTAGTAACACAGGCTGTAAAGATAACTGTGAAATGCAAAAGGCAGCACTACAAGCTGAAATAGCAAGGCTTGAGGATACTATAAATGAACAAGCAAAAACAATTAAAATACTGAGAACAAGGAATGAAGTGGCTAATAACACAATACATCAAGCCAATGCTACGTATCCACCATCAAATACGAATAACCATCTAAACATCATGCAACGATTATAACAGCTAGAACACGATCAGATTAAACTACGTCTAACAGAAGCAGAAAGAAATATTGAAACAATTCTTAGACGTAACGAAGTACATCATGCAAAGCAAAACCTGAGCCAGTATACACACACAGAAGCAACAAACCCAAACAAAATCCGGGTAAACCAAAACAACTGTGTTAACCAAAATACTGTGCCTCAACGCTACTATATTGAAAACACCAACTTAATCAACCATATACCGGTAGCAACATCAGACTATCGTGTAGAAAATATTCGGAACGATAACATGCAGAATAATCACAACTTACAACAACAAAAGCGTGTAATAACCGCATCAGATAAACAGAAAACTACCAACTGCCAGCGAGAACCTGAACATCATTTTTAGAGCATGGCAGGGGGTCGACCCAAAGGGCCATACAAACAAATCATTACCAGTCTATACCACAGAAAATTATGACAGATCAGAAAACTGTGAGAAAAAACTAAATAGAAAAGCGAAACCATCAGCTTATACTACATCATGTCAGAACACAAATGACAAGCAATATAGCAACACAACCTCCACCAAACATAGTTTCATGCTACCCTCGACTAAGCAGTCGACTGCCGAAGCGGAACATGAACCTAGAAACTGTGACCTATACTCATGGGAGACAACATCAGTAATAAATCAACATTCTCCGTTAAGAATCGAAAATATAATTGAGACACACAAACTCAATATAGGTTCAATTAACATCCAAAATATAAACACAAACAAAGTGGTATTACAACATGCAATAGAAACATACGACATCATATGTATCCAAGAACACTGGCTTTTCCAATATCAAATTGCTCGAATAAAAGAACTAGCCGAAAACTTTAACAACTTCAGTAAGTCAGTAGATCAGAATGAACCACTACCACCAAACATGCGGATCAGGGGCTATGGGGGAGTATCAACCTTATGGCACAAAAATCTCAATAAAATCATCGACACTAAAGAAGATGGTGACAACAGAATTATCTGTATTACAATCAAAAGCAGCCCAACAAATATATGCCTAATAAATGCATACATGCCCAGTAACACTCACTCGGCTGATAAAAAAGATAAAGATGAATACAATGAGACACTGGAAAAAATATATGCTATTATGATAAAATACTCAGATCATAAAATAATAATAGCAGGGGATATGCACGCCTCATTAGATAGACAACCACCTAATGAGCAAGACAAACTCTTCAAAAAGTTCTATATAGACCATGAGCTTACCATACGTAATGGATATGTCCCGGAATTCACATTTAGACATCATAATGGGAAATCACAATCCATCATAGACTATTTTATTGAATCCACAAAACATGACAAAATTCTATCAAATATGAAAGTTATCGATGTTCCATCAAATGTATCTGATCATGAGCACATTAAAGTCGAAATGAAAATAGCACCCTTTGAAAAAATACAAAATAGTCTTGAAAACATCTCACAAAAAAGAACAAACTGGAAAAAATGTGATTTAGTCCTCTACAGACAGCATATAGACAAAACCAATCACCTAACACAGACCACTATACACAATAATCTGGAAGAATCCATTGTGAAGTTTGGCCAAATGATAATAAGCGCAGCAGAGAAAGCCACACCTGCCAAAAGGCATAACAAAAGCTCCAATGGTCAAAAACAATGGAATCCCAGCATAGCCAGTGCGATACAAGAAAGTAAAAAGGCCCATTATCAATGGAAAACGGCAGGTAGGCCAGTTGACACAAATAATCCACTTAAAATGGCAAAAATGGCCACTAAAAAGAAGTTAAGATGTACACAAAGGCAACAAATAGCTGCAGAGAGAACCCAGCTATATGATGAAATCTCTCAAGCCAATGCATCTAATGATCAAGTACTATTCTATAAACTTATAAACAAACAAAGGCTCACCAAGAGTGTAGTCACTGAGTATATTGAAATAGATGGACACCAATATGGTGCCGAACAGATGATGGATGGGTGGTTTAAACACTTCAAAAAACTGTCAGAACCAAAAACTGCCGATAGATTTGATGATACATTCCACAAACAAGTCTCGGCTGATATTGAAGCTATTGAACAAATATGTCGTGCTAATACACCATCTTTAGAACCAGTCACACTGCATGAAATTAAAACAATTGTCAATAAGCTCAAACTAAATAAAGCAGCTGACTATGCTGGAATCACGGCTGAACACCTCAAATATAGCATAGAAGAAACTGCCCCAATAATCATGAACATCATAAACACTATATATAAAAAACGAGAAGTGCCAAAAGAAATAAAAATCGGCATATTAACACCTGTACCAAAAAAGGACAAAGACCCAACAAAACCAGGGAATTACAGGGGCATAACTATCAGCTCCATAATATGTAAAATCCTAGAAGCAACCCTGCAAGACAAACTAGACAACATACTATTACCATCGCAAAATAAAATGCAACGTGGCTTCACTCAAGGCACATCACCCCTAGTTGCTGGGCTTATGATAACTGAAGCATTCAATGAAAGCAAAGACATAAATGAGAAATTAATATTAGAAACCCTGGATGCTGAAAAAGTATTTGACGTTGTATGGCATAAAAGCCTACTGAGAAAACTTTTCATTGATGGGATCCACAGCGACCTATGGCTACTTGTAAATTCATTACATCATGAGGCGAATACAAAGGTAAAATGGGGTGGATCATACTCCTCAGATATACTACTTCACCGAGGAATAAGACAAGGGGCTAAATTATCAGCAATGCTCTATAAAAGATTTAACAACGACATGCTAAATCAGCTAAGTAACAATGCAGCTGGGTTTAAAATTGGCACAATTGATATAACAGCCCCCACCTGTGCAGATGATGTAGCCATCTTAGCAAAAACGACATCTGATTTGCAAACTCTCACAAGTATTGTATACAACAACTCATGTAAAGATCGATTCGCAATGAACGCAACTAAATGCGAAATTGTCCAAATGAAAACATCTACACAAAAAATGAATGGTGAAATAAAAACTGTCCTAGGTGGAACTTCTGTTAATATCGTAGGCTCCACCAAACACCTAGGTGTAGAGCGTAATCCAACAAATACCCCAGATATCCCAAAACGAATAACAATGGGCAGACGAACCCTATACTCCTTGATGGGTACAGGGCTACATGGAACAAACGGTATATCACCAGTAATAGCATACCAAATGTGGAACACTTTTGTCATTCATAGAATGCTGCATGGTATAGAAATCCTACATATGAAAAAAAGACATAGATGAACTCGAACGTTTCCAACGAAAAACCATGAGACAATTGCAGAGTTTATCAACACGCACAGCAAATGCTGCTACAAGTGCACTTATTGGTGCTATTCCATCCAAGGCACTATAGATCTCAAAATTACAACATTCTATATTCATATAGCCAAAACACACAACTCTGCAGAGCGAGATCTTGCAATAAGACAACTTATCATGAAAAATGACAACAGCCATAGCTGGTTTATACATGTCAGAGACATACTTTCCAAATATACCCTTCCTGACCCACTGCATATCATAAACACCATCCACAGTAAGGAAGATGCCAACAAATGGAAAACAATATGTAAAAAAGCTATATGCCAATATTGGCATGATATTAATGACAAAGAGTTATCCAGTAAAACAACATTAGCAATGATCAAACTGCAAGAAAATTCCAGCAGCAAATGTCATCTTGTATGGGATTCATCAAAATACTCGCCCGCTGCCACAAAAAAGGCTATTATAAAAACATGGTTGCTGACAGACACTTATTTACTACAAATAAATAGAAAAAGATTTAGACAAAACCTGACCTCTGCCATATGTCCACTATGCAAACTAGCTGATGAGGACATAATACACTTCATTTCACAATGTACGAACACTAGCAACCAACGACATCGTTACCTACAAAAACTCAAACTATGTCTCTCAAAAACTACCACTGACAAATACATTATTGATCAACCAGAACTCTTAACTCAGTTAACCTTAGACTGCACAAAACTAGAAACCTGGAACCTTACCGATATAGAAAAAGAACAAATTGAAAAACTGGCAAGAAATTTCTTATACCCAATTCATGTGCATAGAGTAAACACTTTAAAAACAGAAGCAGACAAGCACATATAAAATGACAAACTAGCCGAGCTGTACAGGCAAAACAACTACCTGTAAATATTCTTGTCAATACGACAATTTTAACTATACCAATCTTAAAAACAAAACAAAAATATACATGTACATATGTACATATGAAAGCTCAACTTAAAAGTTCTTAAGTGTAACTTACGCACACACAAATCTTTTAACTCACTAGTACCACAATTTTACCAACTATTTTATCATTATTGCAGTTTTACCTGGTTTTATTTGACTTATTTTTACTTCCATTATTTTATATACCCAATATAATGGGGTGCTCCTCACTTAAAGGTGGGAAATCCACAACAAGCAAGCTACAATGGTCTCACTCACCACTAATGTTCAAATGACAATTCTGATGATCATACATTAAGAGAATGGCAGATAACACAAACTGTATTGATTTATGTGCCTGCATAAGAGAAGGTCTATTTATGAATGGCCTATAAATTTCTGCCAGCAATTGGTTTGACAATCGCTTATAACTTTTTACATAGAGAACTGACATACCAGTGTGTATCCACCATAGTCCAATGATTTTCAGATATGATATCCTGGACATATAAACCGCACATGTAAACAAGTTCAATTCTACATACGTTATTTATGCATATTTCAAAAATTGTACATAGCATAAAAGTGACGAAAATGACCACGGACTGTCCATTTATAATGCTAGAAAAAGATTCAGTACGATTTTGAGAAAATGAATTTCAAAATTGTAAGAAAAGCATGTGTCTATGTTTTAATTAGACATGGTTGTGTTTTAGCCATCAATCCATTCAAATATGTAATGACACAATAGTACGAACCACCAACACGTAATATAATGATCACATTATTTGGAGTTAGCATACTGAACCATGGTCGTTTATCACTCTCTGCTGGTCATTATTTGGAGTTAGCATACTGAACCATGGTCGTTTATCACTCTCTGCTGGTCATTATTTGGAGTTAGCATACTGAACCATGGTCGTTTATCACTCTCTGCTGGTCATTATTTGGAGTTAGCATACTGAACCATGGTCGTTTCTCACTCTCTGCTGGTCATTGAATTAATACTCACCCGAAGAAGTGAGCGTACAATTTTATTTATTTAAATTTTATTTAATTTGCAGGATTCAACAAAGGCTTCAACGACGGTTTCAACGACAGTATACAAAGGTGAGTTGCTATTATACGTGAGTACGATGGTGTACAAAGGTGAGTTGCAGCTATTATACGTGAGTACGATGAGGCAATGGTTCGCCCTGTTGAATTGATATGATGCTGGTGTGTCCTGGTGAATTGATATGATGCTGGTCGGTCCTGTTGAATTGATATGATGCTGGTAGTTCCTGTTGAATTTATATGATGCTGATGGGTCCTGTTGAATTGATATGTTGCTGGTGGGTCCCGGTGAATTGATATGATGCTGCACCCTAAATCTAGTTGGATAAGAAGTTATACAACAGTCGATAAACCGTTGTATGCCCATAGCACCTATCTACGTTGTGTGAAAAGTTGCATGACAATTTTGTTGGATACACTTTTACACAACGTTGCATATATATGTACTAGTAACGGTTGTATGTTAATTATACAACGTGTTAGATAAAATTTCACACAATACTCAATCAACGTTAATTGCACACAGCACCTACCTACGTTTATTGAACTGTTGGGTGTTGGGTAGGGTTGGATGACACTTGTTGATTGTAAAGTTTACCCAACGTTGATTGGAAAGTAAAATGGGGCAAGACGGCGTTGATAGCTTTGCCGGTTTAGTATACCTTTGTTATAATTATTCTTTGTATGATACACTGAGTATGTAGGCTTTATGTGTTGAGTATACCACTTTAGTCAAATTAGTGTCGTCAGCAGTTGTGTAAATTTGTAAACTTCAAAATTTGGCAAATATATAGAGGATGTGAAATGAGTGTTTCTCTCATATGATATTTATGAAACGAGTCTAACAATTTTCAATTTTCTCGAGCCTCCGGCGAGAGAAAACTGAAAATTCGTGACGAGTTTCATAAATATTGTATGAGAGAAACACGAATTACATATTATATTTATCATATGACACCTATAAATTTATTATGATGTCCAAAACGCACACAAATCACAAAATAGCTATATGACATCGGCAGCAAAAGGTTAATGTGACGTCACTTCATTGCACCGGAAGCCCAATTACACCTGGTGAACTAGCAGAAATAACATGCAGGCGAAGATATAGTGCGCTATTCTGTTCTCAGTTTGTGACATTATATCGTATGTTTATTAGATAAATACGAATTACATATTCTATTTATCGTATAACAATGTCCAAAACTATATATTTCAAGATTATAATTGCGAGAATTTCGGCATCGCGTTGATTGACGCGCACGATTTTGACCTGCATTTAGTTAGAGACGCGGCTCGGCTCAGGCTGCCATTCAGCCAATCAGAACACACTTTTTGTCAACATACCAATCAAGTTATCGGAAGGTGATATAGTTCATTATGAAATTGATTTATGACATACTTTCCAAATTCCAACGTAAATAATGATTGAGTCATATGATAAAAATAAATATACACTCAATACATAAAGCCTACATAATCAGTGTATCGTACAAAGAATAATTATAACAAAAGCATACTATACCGGCAAACCTATCCACGACGTCTTGCCCCATTTTCCAGTCGCTCGGGAGTTTTTTCACGCAGTCGTCCATCTTGTTTTGAAATATTTGGAGCCAAAAATTCGCACGCTCGCCCGCACCGGAAACGCGCTGCTATTGGATGACCCGGTCACGTGGCGGTTTTATCCAATGTGGCATGAAAGTAATACCACAGAAGACAGTTCACGCAATCAGTTGTGTACATCGTACTAAACTATTGGATAATAAGTATACAACAAATTCGCACCCAACGAGTTGTATACAACGTTGATCCAACTAAATGTATGGTGTGGTGGGTCCTGGTGAATTGATATGATGCTGGTGGGTCCTGGGGAATTTATATTATGCTGGTGGGTCCTGTTGAATTCATGTGATGCTGGTGGGTCCTGTTGAATTGATATGATGCTGGTGGGCCCTGGTGAATTGATATGATGCAGGTGGGTCCTGGTGAATTGATATGATACAGGTGGGTTCTGTTGAATTGATATGATGCTGGTGGGTCCTGGTGAATTGATATGATGCTGGTGGGTCCTGGTGAATTGATATGATACAGGTGGGTCCTGTTGAATTGATATGATGCTGGTGGGTCCCGGTGAACTGATGTGATGCTGGTGGGTCCTGATGAATTGATATGATGCTGCTGGGTCCTGATGAATTAATATAATGCTGGTGAGTCCTGTTGAATTGATATGTTGCTGGTTGGTCCTGATGAATTGATATGATGCTGGTTGGTCCTGATGAATAGATATAATGCTGGAGGGTCCTGTTGAATTGATATAATGCTGGTGGGTCCTGATGAATTGATATGATGCTGGATGGTCCTGATTAATTGATATGATGCTGGTGGGTCCTGTTAAACTTATGTGATGCTGGTGTGTCCTGCTAAATAACTTTTATGCCAGTAGGGTTACGCGGTGTTTCTCCGCTCTGAACAAAATCCAGGAATAACCACTATGTGTGTAAAACATTCCAACGTATGTATACATGTATATAGTGAACTATTTTATTAATTATTTGATGTGTTGTTGGTTGTTACAGACCGACCATGGTTTTTCATTTTTTAAACACAAGCACCACCAGTATTAGTTAAAGAAATAGATGTGTTCTTGAATGTTTCATACAGTACATACAATGGCTTTTGCTCAACTCGTTCGCATTAGACAAACTACGTAAAATGTAAACTTTAGAAAAAATAACAGTACTTTTTCTTAACAGCATCGTTTCGCCCTACCAACATCATAACAGGACACACCAACATCATATCAATTAAACAGGACCACTGAAACAGGGGGTGGCTGGTGAACATGAGTTACCTTTCATAGCAGAACACACCAACATCAAATCAATTCAGCAAGACACTGAATCAGGGGTGTGGCTGGTGAACATTAGTTACCTTTCATAGCTGGACACACCAACATCAAATCAATTCAGAAAGACCACTGAATGCGCCCGGTCGTCTATGGGTTATATGGTCTTTGTGCCATTTTGCATATAAGTTCACTATCACAAAGGGTTTCAATGAACTGTCAATCGGTCGTGTTTGCATACATTTTCCCAATGGAGAACTCTTTCAACGTGATAGATTTATATATATTTATTTGCCGAAATATATTGGGGAGCGAAACTACTAGCTCCCCAATATACACATGTTTATATAACATATTAATGATAATAAATTATTACAAAATCTCAATACAAGTATACTATTATTTTTAGTTAATTGGTTTACAGTAAATAGTATCAAGATTTCCAAGTATGAGAATACAATAATGGAAGAGAATTGGAAAAGTTCAATTTATATTAATTTTTTGGCTAAACAGGCCCCTGTAGTATGTATTAGGAGAAATAATTGGAATAAAATCCTAAATTGTATGGGAGATATGGGGTGGGCGGGTAAAAATAAAGTTATCAATACGTCGAACTCCATCAGTTCGACCGGTCGGCAGTAAAAGTCAATTCAATATGAATTAAACACGTCTGCATGTCGACCCATGGTAAAGAAGAGAACAACTCATTGCGTGTGAGTTAAATGACAGGCCATTGTGTGGCATGCGTGTTGTGGCGCATGAGCGAAGAATGAATTAGGCCATATGAATTATTTATTGGGATGCGAAGACATATAGGCGAAAGCATGTTAAACTGCCAAAATCAAGCATCATTACTTTATTTGTATAGGACAAATGAACGCAATCGAATATTGTAGCTATTACAAGACAGTCCACGGACTATTGATCGAGCGATCCAATGAATAATTAGGCAACAAAATGTTCTTAGAGTGAGGCAAATATAGATGATTAATAGTTACTCCGAGAAAATTAAATCTTTTAATATGTTTTACAAACATAATAAAAGTGACATGTGTTCACTATCACAAAGGGTTTCAATGAAGTGTCAATCGGTCGTGTTTGCATTTTGCATTTTAGAGTTATTATCCGATTATATATTGACATATTTATTTTGTATCCGTCCATATATATATATAGTAAACACCGGTTATCAAATCTCAATTAAATTTGGTACACAATAATGGGGACTTTCAAAATGTTTATAATTGGTGCTGTTTGACTTATTCATTCTGATGTTATTTCTCTTTGTTTATATAGAAATGTTGATATTTTGTCTGTCCGAAAATAATATCCATTGATGTGATCTAAAATGATCAGGGTTCTGTGACTTCCACTTATATTAGGTGTGTCTACGTTCTCTAGGTGGTATTTAACATGGGGTGACTTCCACTTATATTAGGTGCGCTTACGTTCTCTAGGTGGTATTAAACATCGGGTGTGACTTCCACTTATATTAGGTGTGTTTACGTTCTCTATGTGGTATTTAACATGGGGTGACTTCCGCTTATATTAGGTGTCTCTACGTTCTCTAGGTGGTATTTCACATGGGGTGACTTACGCTTATATTAGGTGTGCTTACGTTCTCTAGGTGGTATTTCACATGGGGTGACTTACACTTATATTAGGTGTGCTTACGTTCTCGGGGTGCGCCCACTCTAGGCGGTATTTAACATGGGGTGACTTCCACTTATATTAGGTGTGACTACGTTCTCTAGGTGGTATTTAACATGGGGTGACTTCCACTTATATTAGGTGTGCTTGCTTTCTCTAGGTGGTATTTAACATGGGGTGACTTCCACTTATATTAGGTGTGTCTACGTTCTCTAGGTGGTATTAAAAATGGGGTGACTTCCACTTATATTAGGTGTGTCTACGTTCTCTATGTGGTATTTAACATGGGGTGACTTCCACTTATATTAGGTGTGTCTACGTTCTCTATGTGGTATTTAACATGGGGTGACTTCCACTAATATTAGGTGTGTCTACGTTCTCTAGGTGGTATTTAACATGGGGTGACTTCCACTAATATTAGGTGTGTCTACGTTCTCTAGGTGGTATTTAACATGGGGTGACTTCCACTTATATTAGGTGTGCTTACGTTCTCTAGGTGGTATTTAACATGGGGTGACTTCCACTAATATTAGGTGTGTCTACGTTCTCTAGGTGGTATTTAACATGGGGTGACTTCCACTTATATTAGGTGTGTCTACGTTCTCTATGTGGTATTTAACATGGGGTGACTTCCACTTATATTAGGTGTGTCTACGTTCTCTAGGTGGTATTTAACATGGGGTGACTTCCACTAATATTAGGTGTGTCTACGTTCTCTAGGTGGTATTTAACATGGGGTGACTTCCACTAATATTAGGTGTGTCTACGTTCTCTAGGTGGTATTTAACATGGGGTGACTTCCACTTATATTAGGTGTGCTTACGTTCTCTAGGTGGTATTTAACATGGGGTGTGACTTACACTTATATTAGGTTTGCTTACGTTCTCTAGGCGGTATTTAACATGGGGTGCGCCCACTATAGGCGGTATTTAACATGGGGTGCGCCAACTCTAGGCGGTATTTAACTTGGGGTGCGCCCACTCTATGCGGTATTTAATATGGGGTGCGCCCACTCTAGGCGGTATTTAACATGGGGTGTGCCCACTCTAGGCGGTATTTAACATGGGGTGCGCCCACTCTAGGCGGTATTTAACATGGGGTGCGCCAACTCTAGGCGGTATTTAACATGGGGTGTGCCCAATCTAGGCGGTATTTAACATGGGGTGTGCCCACTCTAGGCGGTATTTAACATGGGGTGTGTCCATTCTATGCGGTATTTTTAACATTGGGGGTGCACCGGGCGACAAACCAGCTCTTGTTCATTTTTAAATTCAGGCACAGCCCTTTCTTCGTGGTTCTATTGAGTTCATTCTCCTGAGATTTTATCAGCTTAAACTGTATTACAGCCAAATAGCCAAATAAAATGTTCGGTTTATGTACTAGCTTGTAGGGGGAATTATATCTCATTGGATACCTGCAGGGGATATGCTGGGATATGTATAATTTGTATTTGTAAAATTGAATGCATAAACCGTATACTAGTACTGTATGTACACCTATGTTACTGTATGTGTCCACTAAATCGGTGCATTACAATTTAACCACACATGTAGACCTAACATACTCCTCTCATCACACAATGACCTGGACACTGCAATGTATGTACATGGTAGACAACTACCTATCAGTCAGTATTTAAACGAAACTCTTCATATTTGCCTGTATTAACCATCTTTTTCAATTAACCCCGCATATGAAACAGTTTAATCTGTCATTTTAACTAAAAGAGATAATTTCCCAATCATATGAGTGATAACAGTAGGGGTTTTATGTGGTTTTAGACCAACATTAGTGAAATTTGGTTGTGGGTGTAAAACAAATTGGGAGTAAAATGTTTTTTACTAGTTTGGGGATGGTGGGTACCCGAAAATACTAGATGCAAACAAACAAAAATATGCATTCCTTCCTGCAAATAGTTTAGTAACCCCCTGCTTTTAGCGTCAAAATTTCGACTTCATAAAGTCCAAAATATTAAATTTGTATCTAGAAACTTTCAATGTACACATCTGAATTGACTTTTCACAGCAAGGTTTGCGTTCCTTACAAGAGAGTTACTCATTTGTTTTACCAGATTCTAATCAACCAAATCGAAATGTAGACTTTGAAATTCAAAATATCAAGATAAAAAGCAATTTGTTTTACAAAATAGTCAAACTTTTGCCTTTATTAAGTCCACTTTTTAACTTTAAAAATGGAAATTTTAACTTTATAAAGTCGAAATTTTGACTTTGAAGTCGACATTTTGACTTGATTTTATTGCTACCATTCACCTAATGCGCTTCCATAATATACATGTTATTGCATTATATCTCAGAAATAGGATGAAAATATTTCTATTTGTTGTTGTCGGTAAAAGAGCAACTACTTATATGCTAAGTCATACTGATATATGATATATATCTCTATGTCGTCCGCACACCCCTTACGGGCTGTCGACAACTGTATAGTGTATGTTAACACATAGTTAATTATCATGTCCGTGTCAAATTTAACAACTTACCTATATTGGTGAAAAAGGTTTTTGTAAAAAGATTCAGCTTGAGTGAAATCAGGGCACTTTATTAAAAAAAAAAAAGGTGAAGCAATTATAGTGGCCAATTCTGGTACAATTTATTACAGTGTATTAAAAATATAGTTTAATCATGAACTGGCAATTTGCATGACCGAGTAAGCTAAACATTACGTGCCCTGAGTTCCATATTATTATATACATAAAGCTCATACACTTGAACAACATGGACATCCTAGTCCACAGGGACGTGTCGTTAAACGAGTAAGATATACATTTTAAAATACATCAATTTAATACGAACGCACCACTTAAAAAAATATATCAGATTAATACGAACGCGCCACTTTAAAAAATGCATCGCTTATTTATATTTCACTCGTGTTATCGACCCCCCCCCCCCCTGTGATTGGGTTGCGTAAATGTTGTCCTTACACCCATTATGTTTTCATTGAAGATTGCAAAGAGCTGATGAACGGAGGGTTTGTCACAGACGGGGTCTATACAATCAGACCGGATGGCGGCGTTGATGACGTAGAGGTGGTGTGCGACATGACGACCATGGGAGGCGGCTGGACCGTCTTCCAACAACGACGCAACAGCAATACCGACTTTTACCGAGGTTGGAACGAATACGAGGTCGGATTCGGGGAGACCTCCCTGACAGGAAACCATTGGATTGGGCTCGATTTAATACACAAACTAACTGCAGCTGGACCGAGCGAGATGTACATCAAGCTGACCCAATCCAATGGGATTAGAAATCAGGCTCACTATTCCAACTTCGGTATCGATGATGCATGCACAAACTACGCCATACACGTGTCTGGTGCTAGCGGGGACGCGGGTGATTCGTTATTCGTCCACGACGGAATGCAGTTCAGCACGTATGATAACGATCACCCACCATCTGGATGCTTCAAGACATGTCCCAGTGATCAACACGGCGCGTGGTGGTATGAATGCTGCTCTTTGAGTAATCTGAACGGTGAATACCTCAGTATGACACCCGAGACGGAGAGGGTACAGGAATGAGATGGCATAACGACCACTGCTGCAACTCGATGATGCACACAACAATGATGCTCCGTCGATCAGGACCATGATCCTCACACCTCTCTCGGTGAAAGGACTCTTATATGTCGATCAGGACGGGGATAGATATAGAGTTATCGTTCCTACTGTTATATCGTGGGTTGAGAGCAACAACCCGCCATCTGCAATTTCTTTTATAAAATCACTTTTTTGCATTTTTGACATTATTTAGTTGATATCTAGGATATGTGAAAATATTAACATGAAATCCCGCACACAAGGGGTCAAACTGTGATGCACCAACCAGCCAAGTGAAAATAACATAAAAAACGGGAGCATAAAGCTGCCATCTGCCTGGCTCAGATGGCGGGTTCTTGCTGCATTAAATCTATTAACTCGGAGTCATTCTGATAACAGAGAGTTGTGAAAACAATCTGTATCACATTATCCTAATGATATGATAAGATGCTGCAATAAACCACACAGTTGGATACTGCCATAATAAATTAGATTTTGAAATAAAAGTTTATAGTTCCCGCAGTCACACTATATAAGTTGTTAATTTAATCAAGGAGTGTATCAGATTAATAAAAGATAAAATCAAATTCCTAAATATGATGGCTGTTGGCATGTTGTTCATTTAGTTGGTTCTGTTTCACAAAGTAACATTATTTTTTACGAAAATAACTATATGCCAAAGCTATGGATTATAAAGATGATTGGATGGACACCACAATTATTGATCTTAATTGGAATCGGGATATTTATTAGTGACCGTTGTGCATTTAATGTATTATATTTCTAACCTTTGATGCCAATTTATATAATGTTTGTTTGTATATAGCCGTGATAGTCTTGTAGTGTTGCCATGTTCGGTGAGTAGTTTGACATTAAATATCTCACAACAAAAACTTAACAAACATGCAATGATTGCAACGAACAAATTTAAAATCAATTCTGTTTATAATAATTAATTTAATAAAATGCCAGTGGACCCTCTATTGTACGTTTCACTATTTTTTGTCATTCAATAGAAAACACGAAATTAATTCCAATTCCCAATTTTTCATTTTAACCAAACTTCATTTAAGCAAACTTATTTGGTATATATATAATTCATTAAATTTTCAATTTAGTAAATTATATACCACACATGTTTACATACAACAATATTGTCGAAAGAACAAATAATTTAATTCCGAAGGTGCTAAATCCACCACTCCATTGCAAAGACAACACAAGCTGTCTTAACAGCAGTTAAATTTCCATAGAGGCATTTCACACAGCTCCGGGAACAACGGGCCGCCATTTGGCAGTCAGCGGTTTATTGCTGCCACATTGACAAATGCGCCATCTGTATAAATTAGCTAATTATGGCCAATAATCAAGTCACACATGTGTTCAAAATTTACCATCTAATAGCACTTCCCAATCTGTGTTTGATGTGTGTCTATCATTTATTTAATAGCATGATACACTAAAGATATTTACAGATAAAACTTTAAAATGGCTATATGTCAATTTCATAAATTATGTAGATGGCGGGTTATTGCTCTCAACCCACGATATGTCGATCAGGACCGTGATCCTCACACCTCTCTCGATGAAAGGACTCGTATATGTATGTGGAATTTAAAACAAAGTGCAATATACAATTCCTGACTGACTTGGTTATTGAAACATGGCTGCGACAATGCGAGCATAGGTTTACTCAGAATAGGGTACTCCGGATCTCACGACAATCAACTTGACAGTACAGTATGTGACATAGAATATGAAAAATATGTACGCCCATCATATTAAATTTATAAATAAAAACAAATCTAATTTAAAAACGAGTGCCCCACTTTGATAGCTATGATGTAATATCTCATATATATTGTCTGTTTGTCGGTCTGTCTGTCTGCCTGTCCTTAATACAAATCTACGATTCTCGACCGATCGGGACGAAACTTGGTACGTGTGTGTAGTTTGACCAGGCGGTGGTCGTTGTCGTATTGATGAGCCCGTGCGACGCCCGTGCAGCGCATGCGCAGACGAGATCTCGGAAACGGGTGGAGCTATCGACTTGAAATTTGGTATGTGAATGTATCTTGCCCCGAATACGAATTTTATCGGGTCGCCGAGCCCGTGCGACGCCAGCTTCGCGCATGCGCAGACCAGATCTCGGAAACAGGTGGAGCTATCGACTTGAAATTTGGTTTTTGAATAGCCCGGACAACGTCGGGTGGAGCTATCGACTCGAAATTTGCTATGTGAATGTATCTTGCCCCGGATACGAAGTTTATCGGGTCGCCCAGTCCGTGCGACGCCAGCTTCGCGCATGCGCAGACCAGATCTCGGAAACGGGTGGAGCCATCGACTTGAAAGTTGGTTTTTGAATAGCCCGGACAACGTCGGGCTCATCGGCTAGTCTCTTATATATGTTGATGACCTCTGTTTGTTTGTCTGTCTGTCTGTCTGTATGTCATGTATACAAATCTATGATTCTCGACCGATCGGGACGAAACTTGGTACGTGTGTGTACTTTGACCAGGCGGTCGACGTTGTCGTATTGGCGAGCCCGTGCGGCGCCCGCTTCGCGCATGCGCAGACGAGATATCGGAAACGGGTGAAGATATCGACTTGAAATTTGCTATGTGAATGTATCTTGCTCCGGATACGAATTTTGCATGCGCAGACCAGATCTCGGAAACGGGTGGAGCTATCGACTTGAAATTTTGTTTTTGAATTGCCCGGACAACGTCGGGCTGGGTAGAGCTATCGACTTGAAATTTGTTTTTGAATAGCCCGGACAACGTCGGGCTCATCGGCTAGTGTATTATATAAATAGCTATGAGTAATACATATTATATAAATACCTATGATGTGATACGTATTATATAAATAGCTATGATGTAATATGTATTATATACATAGCTATGGTGTAATACGTATTATATAATAGCTATGATGTAATACGTATTATATAAATAGCGATGCGTTTGTTAAAGTGGCGCACTCGTTTATAAATGATACGTCTTTATTTATATTTGTACTGGTTTTAACCAACGCCCCTTTGGTATGACCCCTGTTTCAGTCGTCTTGCTGATGTACTGTGATGCTGATGGGTCCTGATGGAGAACTATGATGATGATGGGTCCTGTCGATTTACTATGATGCTGATGGGTCCTGCTGATTTACTATGATGCCGATGGGTCCTGCTGATTTACTATGATGCTGATGGGAGTTGATGAATTACTATGATGCTGATGGGTACTGCTGAATTGTTATGATGCCGATGTGTCCTGATGAATTGCTATGATGCTGGTGGGTCCTGATGAATTACTATGATGATGATAGGTCCTGATGAATTACTATGATGATGATGGGTCCTGGTGAATTACTATGATGATGATGGATCCTAGTGAATTGCTATGATGATGATGGGTCCTGATGAATTACTATGACGATGATGGGTCCTGGTGAATTGCTATGATGATGATGGGTCCTAATGAATTACTATGATGATGATGGGTCCTGATGAATTACTATGATGATGATAGGTCCTGATGAATTGCTATGATGCTGGTGGGTCCTGGTGAATTGCTATGATGATGATGGGTCCTGATGAATTACTATGATGATGATGGATCCTGTTTAATTGCTATGGTGATGATGGGTCCTGATGAATTGTTATGATGCTGATGTGTCCTGATGAATTGCTATGATGATGATGTGTCCTGATGAATTACTATGATGATGATGGATCCTGATGAATTACTATGATGATGATGGATCCTGACGAATTAATATGATGCTGGTGTGTCCTGATGAATTACTATGATGCTGATGGGTCTTGTTGATTTACTATGATGATGATGGATCCTGGTGAATTGCTATGATGATGATGGGTCCTGATGAATTGCTATGATGATGATGGGTCCTGATGAATTGCTATGATGCTGATTGGTCCTTATGAATTATAATGATGCTGAAGTGTCCTGTTGAATTGCTATGATGATGATGTGTCCTGATGGATTGCTATGGTGATGATGGGTCCTGATGGTTTGCTATGGTGATGATGGGTCCTGATGAATTACTATGATGACGATTGGTCCTGATGAATTGCTACGATGATGATGTGTCATGTTGATTTACTACGATGCTGATGGGTCCTGTTGAATTGATATGATGCTGGTGGGTCCTGATGAATTGCTATGACGCTGATGGGTCCTGATGAATTGATAAAATGCTGATGGGTCCTGCTGATTTGCTGTGGTGATGATGTGTCCTGTTGAATTGATATGGTGCTGGTTTGAAAAACTGATGTGTTAAGAAAATGTAACATCAGTTTTCTAAAGTTGTCATTTTTACGGTATTTTGACTACTCTGAGCTAATAGATGAAAGGCCATGGTGTTTATAAAATAGTAAACAATCATGTATAATGTAACATATTAAATAATGGACGGAAGGCCAATGTGTTTATAAAGCATTAAACAAACATGTATAATGTTACATATTAAATAATGGATGGAAGGCCATTGTGTTTATAACACATTAAACAAGCATGTATAATGTAACATATTAAATAATGGATGGAAGCCCATTATGTTTATAAAACATCGAAAAACATATATTGTAACATATTTAAATAATGACTCTTTTGGTTTTTGCACACTAACCATTATCAAAATCGTTTTGCATACACTTGAGCAGCCATGGTGAATGTTTCTTGCATATATTCTCAATTCGCTTGTATTAAACAAAGACCGCAAAATTACCATTTTAGAAAAAAAAACATTGAGGTCCTTGTTCGTAACATCATCATTGTTGCCTTATACGGGCACCATAACAAGGCAGAAGTTTCCACAATCACCATAACAAATTAGTAGGAACCACCATCACCATAACAAATTAGCAAGACCCATCATTTCCATAGCTAATTAGTAGGACCCACCATCAGCATAACAAATTAGCAGGAACCACCACCACCATAGAGAATTAGCACGACCCACCATCACCATAGCAGATTAGCAGGAACCACCATCACCATAGAGAATTAACACGAATCACCATCACCATAGCAAATTAGCAGGAACCACCATCACCATAGCAAATTAGCAGGAACCACCATCACCATAGCAAATTAGCAGGACCCACCATCACCATAGCAAATTAGCAGGACCACTTGACAATGCATGGTTAAATGTGGTTATAAAAGGTTTATCAAAAACTGATGAAGGTTTCATGAGTTTGTCTAGAGGGTCAAATATAATTATTGGCTGCGAGTCCATATCACATGAACACTAATCCTTATGACAATAAAACCACAGGCGTTTAATTTGGAACTAATTTACAGATGATGAGACCGTGGGTAATCTGATGCGTATTAATCCAAAGAGAGCCTCACACAGTTGGAAGCATGAACTAAAGGGTGTCGTCTGCTGCAGTCTATGTGGGGCTCTCTATGGGTTATTCAGAGATGATGAGACCGTGGGTAATCTGATGCGTATTGTGGAGATTCTGAGAAACCTAGAGGAAGTTTGGAAACTGATGCAAATAGCCACGTGACAACGACCAACTCAGCCTCATTACATAATTGTGCAGAAACCCACAAATAAATAGATGACAACCCTACAAATAAATAGATGGTAACCCTACAATAAATAGATGATACATTTCTATTTATCGGGAAGCAAAATGGTCCTTTCACCGAGAATCAACAATGCTTGCTGTGTGTTGCTGTGTGTTTCGGTTTGATTTATGTGTGTTGTTGTGTGTTTCTTTATGTTGCTGTGTGTTTATGTGTGTTGCTGTGTGTTTGTGTGTTGCTGTGTGTTTCTGTGTGGTTATAGTGTTTATGGGTATTGATGTGTGTTTATGTGTGATTTATGTGTGTTTCTTGTGTTGCTGTGTGTTGATGTGTGTTTATGTGTGTTGCTGTGTGTTGATGTGTGTTTCTGTGTGTTGCTGCGTGCTGCTGTGTGTATCTGTGTGTTGCTGTGTGTTTCTGTGTGTTGCTGTGTTTTTCTGTGTGTTTCTTTGTGATGTTTGTGTTATTCTGTGTGTTCTGTGTGTTTCTGTGTGTTGCTGTGTGTTCATGTGTGTTTCTGTGTGTTGCTGTGTGTTGCTGTGTGTTTCTGTGTGTTTCTGTCTGTTTTTTTATTCTCACCTATTAGTCTCTATAGTGAATGCTCTTATGTCGTTCTATGATAGTAAACTCTCGTTGTATAATCCTGGAGCGGCTGGTTTAATTAGCAATAAATGTAAACATTTGTAAATGAAGTAAAACTTCTTTCAAAAACTGACATTTATATTTGAACAAAACTTTACTGTCATTATGACTCATTATATATAGGCCTAATGACGATCATGGCAGTCCCGGACACACAATTGTGTTCTCAATAAATTATTTCACATCCTGGTCAACAAACAATTTTCGTATTAAGAGCAATCGCATATAGACATGTATGCACCACTCCGTTCACACACTTTCTCTCTCCTTCTCCTTATTTCCATTTTGTCTCTCACTCACACACTCTGTTTTCTCTCCCTCTATCTCACCCTCAATAACAAACGATGAGCAATTTGCTCTATTTCATACCACTGATCACTTATTCTTGATTTCAATAAAAACTCTTTTAAAAATCCAAACGTCTCCAATTAATTCTCAAATATCAACCCGATAGCAGACACATAATGATGCCACTGGATATAAACACCCCGACAGCAGACGAAGATGCCACTTGATATAAACACCCGATAGCAGACACAGATGCCACTTGATATAAACACCCCGACAGCAGACACAGATGCCACTTGATATAAACGCCCCAATAACGTAAGTTTCCCCTGACATGTTCGAGGATATCAGCAGATGTAGAAGACAGAATGTGCTGGAAAATTGGGAGAACAATCTCTGTTATCACATAATTAGCCCCTAAATACGGCCTCATGTGTTATGGCAATACACACGTGTATTATCGGCACATACAGTGACGTAAGAGCTTAGCGCGATGATATCGATATCTATGCTGGAACTTTATTATTATGTTAATTATAATATAACTATGGTATTTAATTTGTGCTGGATTATTTAGTGATGACTGTGCGATACACACATTTAAAATTAAACTATATCTTTTCTCGAAGGTGTCGTTTATTCCTCTCTGGTTATGATAAGGAAATAAATGCTAATTTATTTTAAACCCAGCCGTTTCGAGATCGTGCATCCTTGCTAAAATTTGATTATATGATCAAATAGATCTCAAATTCGTCGCAGTTCTATACGAAATGTATTAACCTCGTCCACTAAAATCGAATTTTATTGCACTCGGTTAATAAATTTCGTGTAGAATTGCGACTCATTCGAGATCCTCTATATATATGTGACCAAACTATAGTTTGACTAATGCGGGAAATGTTGTGTTTTGAACCTCCACACAAACGTTCCTCATCCAATGACACAAGCAATCAGCCTCAGGATCATTGAGATAAAATGCAATATGTCAGGGGGACTTACTTATTCTGAGGTGATTAGTTCATATGTGGATGGGGGTATATGCTAACAATAACTATCAACCATGTCCAGCCAAAAGGGGGAGGGGGTCACCACAAATTATGCTCACACTTGTGACCGTATACATCAGTTCAGATGCGACTATATATAATGTGATCACCCCTGGTACAGTGGTCATGCGAAGTTACCATGATGCTGGTGGTTTCTGCTGAATTGCTATGATGCTGGCAGGTCAAACAAATGCTGTTAAATGAACGGTCGGCCTTCGTGATGGGTATTGTTCTTAAAATAGTCACATCCGTTAAAACCCCCATAAACAGAACGAATATTAAAATATAGATGAAACTTGTTCTTATACCAATAATAAATATCGCGTAAATAATATGTTAATGTCAAGATCATATATATATGCTCTGTTGTGTAATAAAAAGCCAAAAACGTTACAGAACCTGGCTTTTGTTAACATAACACAGCATGAACTTGAAAATGACATACTATTTACGCGGTGGTTATGATTGGTATAAGAACAAAAAAATGTCTCAATCTTTACTTATTATGTTAACAGATCCTACTTTATCTAAACTAGAATTTAAATAGAATAGAACCCTAACTATTTAAAAAGATACATTTAACGAATGTGGATATGAGGCCTCTAATGCATACGCTCAACTAAATCTAAATTATGGATTGCTTTGAACGGGGGGAATTTAGTCAGTTCTTCTTTTGCAGACATTCCTGATTGATCATCGCCTGTCCTACTTTGGACCAGGCCATTCAAGCTCCAATTTCTGGGGTTAGCCCCCAAAATTGAGCTTGAGTGGCCAGATCCAATGTGAAACACACACTATTCTTTGTTAAATTTAATTTAATTTAAAATTTAAATTTAAATTTATTTCAATAATTAATCGAAAGTATTCTAATAACTTTGTTGCAAGAAACTTAGTATTTGTAGACATAACTTAAGTAAAATTTGCAAAATATTTCGGAGATATTTAATGTCTTTAGTTGGATATTTTAAATAGAAATTAGAAATTTATTTAAAACATTAATTGGAAATATTTTACAAACTTTGTTACAATAAAATTAGCATTTAGGCCACATAATTTAAATAAAACGTGCCATTGAATTGATTTTAAAATGCTATTTATTGGAAACGCCCTAATATTTGTAAAAAAAAAATGTCCTTTATTGAAAATGCTCTAAAATGTTTCTCAAGTTTTATTTATTATGTTTACAGATTCCACTTTGACTAACTGGAATTTGTCAAATAGAACCATAACTATTATTTAAAAATACATTTAATGACTGTGGATGTGTTGCCTATAAGGTATATGGTCAAATAATTCTTAGTTATTGGTTGCATTGAGCGAGGGGAAACTTTAGTCGGTTCTTTATTGATTGCATTGAGCGAGGGGAAACTTTAGTCGGTTCTTCCTTTGCGGGCATTCACATTGATGTCGACGGTTTTCCTTCCACCGACATAACAATCAACGACGATTAATCTGGAATGACCACAAAAGAAGAACCGACTAAATTTTCCCTAGGTTATCTTAAAATCAAAGTTACAAGCGTGTTGAGGGGACTGAACTCTAATACATTCAAAAGGTAGTGATGGCAGCTGTCATACTGGCATCATAGCGAGGGGACGGAACTCTAATAAATCCATAAGGTAGTGAAGGCAGCTGTCATACCGGCATCATAGCCAGGAGACTGAACTCTAATAAATTCATATGGTAGTGTTGACAGCGGTTTGTTCAGCGAAGTGAGAGAACTGAATTCTAATAAATCTACAAGGTAGTGATGGCAGCTGTCATACCGGCATCATAGCGAGGGGACTGAACTCTAATATATCCATAAGATAGTGATGGCAGCTGTCATACCGGCATCATAGCGATGGGACTGAACTCTAATAAATCCACAAGGTAGAGATGGCAGCTGTCGGTTACACACAACTAATTATTTTCCATAGGCGACAGTGTTAACTAAAAGTCCCGCCGGCCATGGGTTTGACCTAGTTGAACTTCAAGTGGTCAATTTTCCCTTAGAATGTCATCCTCTGCACCAGTATGTGACAACAAACGCGCCCTTTTCGGTATTGTTTTCAAACGATAATCTTGCATTTCCACAACTACCCCATTTACTGCAAAAAAATCAGCAGCATAAAAATACCCAGACCCCTTCCGTAACTTCTGGACGCCACCAGACTCTTCCTGGACATCTAAACATACACGATCGCCATATTTACGTAGGCTATGATTTTCTGTTCCCGATTAGGGATATTTCCCTCAATGATAATCAACCAATCAGCAGCCAGAATTTCTTTTTATGCTGACTCGAGTTTCCCTACACAAATTCAAGAAGAGTAACTCTATATAATTAGTTGTTTGTAACCTGTCATACCGGCATCATAGCGAGGGGACTGAACTCTAATAAATCCACAAGGTAGAGATGACAGCTATCATACCGGCATCATAGAGAGGGGACTGCACTCTAATAATCCACAAAGTAGTGATGGCAGCTGTCATACCGGCATCATAGCGAGGGGACTGAACTCTAATGAATCCATAATGTAGTGATGGCAGCTGTCATACCGGCATCATAGCGAGGAGACTGAACTCTAATACACACATAAGGTAGTGATGGCAGGTGTCATACCGACCTCATAGCGAGGGGACTGAACTCTAATAAATCCATAAGGTAGAGATGGCTGCTGTCATACCGGCATCATAGCGAGGGGACTGAACTCTAATAAATCCACAAGGTAGTGATGGCAGCGGTCATACCGGCATCATAGCGAGGGGACTGAACTCTAATAAATCCATAAGGTAGAGATGGCTGCTGTCATACCGGCATCATAGCGAGGGGACTGAACTCTAATAGATCCACAAGGTAGAGATGGCAGCTGTCATACCGCCATCATAGCGAGGGGACTGAACTCCAATAAATCCATACGGTAGTGATGGCAGCGGCCATATCGGTATCATAGCGAGGGGACTGAACTCTAATAAATCCACAAGATAGTGATGGAAGCTGCCATGCCGGCATCATAGCGAGGGGACTGAACTCTAATAAATCCATAAGGTAGTAATGGAAGCTGTCATACCGGCATCATAGCGAGGGGACTAAACTCTAATAAATCCACAAGGTAGTGATTGCAGCTGTCATACCGGCATCATAGCGAGGGGACTAAACTCTAATAAATCCACAAGGTAGTGATTGCAGCTGTCATACCGGCATCATAGCGAGGGGACTGAACTCTAATAAATGCACAATGTTGTGATGGCAGCTGTTTTACCCGCGTTATGAGTGGACTGAACTCTAATTACTCCATATCATACTGATGTCAACTGTCATACCCGCGTAGTGAGGGGACGGAACTCTAATTACTCCCAATCATATTGATGACAGCTGTCATACCCGCGTAGTGAGGGGACTGAACTCTAATTACTCCATATTATATTGATGTCAGCTGTCATACCCGCGTAGTGAGGGGACTGAACTCTAATAATACCATATTATATTATTGTCAAGTGTCATACCCGCGTAGTGAGGGGACTGAACTCTAATTAATCCATATCGTATTGACGACAGCAGATGTCATACCCGCGTAGTGAGGGGACGGAACTATAATTACTCCATATCATACTGATGTCAACTGTCATACCCGCGTAGTGAGGGGACGGAACTATAATAACTCCATATCATTTTAATGTCAAGTGTCATACCCGCGTAGTGAGGGGACTGAACTCTAATAACTCCATATCATTTTAATGTCAAGTGTCATACCCGCGTAGTGAGGGGACTGAACTATAATTACTCCATATCATATTGATGACAGCTGTAATACAAGCGTAGTGAGGGGACTGAACTCTAATTACTCCATATCATATTGATGCCAGTTGTCATACCCGCGTAGTGAGGGGACTGAACTCTAATTACTCCATATCATATTGATGACAGCTGTAATACCCGCGTAGTGAGGGGACGGAACTCTAATTACTCCATATCATATTGATGACAGCTGTAATACCCGCATAGTGAGGGGACTGAACTATAATTACTCCATATTATATTGATGTCAACTGTCATATCCGCGTAGTGAGGGGACTGAACTCTAATAATACCATATTATATTATTGTCAAGTGTCATACCCGCGTAGTGAGGGGACTGAACTCTAATTACTCCATATCATATTGATGAGAGCTGTAATACAAGCGTAGTGAGGGGACTGAACTCTAATTACTCCATATCATGTTGATGCCAGCTGTAATACAAGCGTAGTGAGGGGACTGAACTCTAATTACTCCATATCATATTGATGACAGCTGTAATACAAGCGTAGTGAGGGGACTGAACTCTAATAACTCCATATCATTTTAATGTCAAGTGTCATACCCGCGTAGTGAGGGGACTGAACTATATTACTCCATATCATATTGATGACAGCTGTAATACAAGCGTAGTGAGGGGACTGAACTCTAATTACTCCATATCATATTGATGACAGCTGTAATACAAGCGTAGTGAGGGGACGGAACTCTAATTACTCCATATCATATTGATGACAGCTGTAATACCCGCATAGTGAGGGGACTGAACTATAATTACTCCATATTATATTGATGTCAACTGTCATATCCGCGTAGTGAGGGGACTGAACTCTAATAATACCATATTATATTATTGTCAAGTGTCATACCCGCGTAGTGAGGGGACTGAACTCTAATTACTCCATATCATATTGATGACAGCTGTAATACAAGCGTAGTGAGGGGACTGAACTCTAATTACTCCATATCATATTGATGCCAGTTGTCATACCCGCGTAGTGAGGGGACTGAACTCTAATTACTCCATATCATATTGATGCCAGTTGTCATACCCGCGTAGTGAGGGGACTGAACTCTAATTACTCCATATCATATTGATGACAGCTGTAATACCCGCATAGTGAGGGGACTGAACTATAATTACTCCATATCATATTGATGACAGCTGTAATACCCGCGTAGTGAGGGGACTGAACTCTAATTACTCCATATCATATTGATGGCACCTGTCATACCCGCATAGTGAGGGGACTGAACTCCAATTACTCCACACCGTATTGATGTCAGCTGTCATACCCGCGTATTGAGGGGACTGAAGTCTAATTACTCCATACCATAGTGATGGTAGCTGTCACACCCGACGAGTGGGGGGACTGAATTCCAATTACTCCATACCATAGTGATGGTAGCTGTCACACCCGACGAGTGAGGGGACTGAACTCTAATTACTCCATACCATAGTGATGGTAGCTGTCACACCCGATGAATGAGGGGACTGAACTCTAATTACTCCATACCATAGTGATGGCAGCTGTCACACCCGACGAGTGAGGGGACTGAACTCTAATTACTCCATTCCATAGTGATGGCAGCTGTCACACCCGACGAGTGAGGGGACTGAACTCTAATTACTCCATACCATAGTGATGGTAGCTGTCACACCAGATGAGTGAAGGGACTTAACTCTAATTACTCCATACCATAGTGATGGTAGCTGTCACACCAGCTGAGTGAAGGGACTTAACTCTAATTACTCCATACCATAGTGATGGTAGCTGTCATACCCGATTAGTGAGGGGACTGAACTCTAATTAATCCATACCATAGTGATGGTAGCTGTCACACCAGATGAGTGAAGGGACTTAACTCTAATTACTCCATACCATAGTGATGGTAGCTGTCACACCAGCTGAGTGAAGGGACTTAACTCTAATTACTCCATACCATAGTGATGGCAGCTGTCACACCCGATGAGTGAGGGGACTGAACTCTAATTACTCCATACCATAGTGATGGCAGCTGTCACACCCGATGAATGAGGGGACTGAACTCTAATTACTCCATACCATAGTGATGGCAGCTGTCACACCAGATGAGTGAGGGGACTGAACTCTAATTACTCCATACATAGTGATTGTAGCTGTCATACCCGCGTTCTGAATGGACTTATCTCTAATTAATCCATACCATAGTGATCATATTGATGGTTACAATCAACTAATTATTTTCCATAGGCGACAGTGTTAACTAAAAGTCCCGCCGGCCATGTGTTAAGCCTATTTGAACTTCAAGTGGTCAATTTTCCCTTAGAACGCCATCCGCTGCACGAGTATGTGACAACAAACGCGCCCTTTTTGGTATTTTTTTCAAACGATAATCTTGCATTTCCACAACTACCCCATTTACTGCACAAAAAGCAGCAGCATAAAAAATAGCCAGACCCCTTCCGTAACTTCTGGACACCACCAGACTCTTCCTGGACATCTAAACATACACGATCGCCATATTTACGTAGGCTATGATTTTCTGTTCCCGATTAGGGATATTTCCCTCAATGATAATCAACCAATCAGCAGCCAGATTTTGTTTATATCCCTACACAAATTCAATAAGCGTAACTCTATAATTGAAAAGAAAGTCGAACTTTGATCGTGTAAACCGCGCCAATTTTACAAAAAAAGCTTTACCGTGATACGATAGAAATATAGGAGTCATTGGACATCATAAAAATTATTATCTCCAAGCAGTCTTTTAACCCACATACCCCGTTTTAAAATTAACCAATTTTTGGGGGGTAAGAACTAACACCAATAATCGAATCCTGATAACTCTGGAAGCACAGTTTAGTAGAAAAGATACTAATGTCTCATGTCATTCTTGTCGTATACACATATATTGCACAGTGTCGCATGTCCCATGTCCATCCACTCACTAATGGGAATATTATGACCACAAATGTGACCACACCCAAAATTCAGGGTTTTTCATCATATTTTAATTTGTAAAAACCGACTCGCGTGCATAACGCACACGATATAAAGGCATATGTATAAGTTTTGAAAACTAGTCACGTATATCTACCATAGGTTTTAATGATTTTATCTAATTTTGAACAGTACAATGTTTAATTGGATTTGAAATAGATTCGCTGCCCTGAACGATATTTGAAAAGTGTGAATTTTCTGCCTATAGGTCACAAACAACTAATTATTTTCCATAGGCGACAGTGTTAACTAAAAGACCCGCCGGCCATGGGTTAAGCCTATTTGAACTTCAAGCGGTCACTTTTCCCTTAGAACGTCATCCGCTGCACCAGTATGTGACAACAAACGCGCCCTTTTTGGTATTTTTTTCAAACGATAATCTTTCATTTCCACAACTACCCCATTTACTGCACAAAAATCAACAGCATAAAAATACCCAGACCCCTTCCGTAACTTCTGGACACCACCAGACTCTTCCTGGATATCTAAACATACACGATCGCCATATTTACGTAGGCTATGATTTACTGTTCCCGATTAGGGATATTTCCCTCAATGATAATCAACCAATCAGCAGCCAGATTCTGTTGTTATGCTGACTCGAGGTTCCCTACACAAATTCAAGAAGCGTAACTCTATATACTTAGTTGCTTGTAACCTGATAGCAGCTGTCATACAAAACTCCAGGCAGAGTATTTCCCATCGTTCCGCTGAGATACCACTTCCATAATGGCATTAATTTGTAAGGAATTCTTACGTGTTTTTAGTTCCTATGTTTTAGGATTAAAATTGTCTATGTCTGGCTCAGTTCATATTGGCCTTATCAACACCGAAAGAATTACCATTATTGCAAACTTAAAAAAAAATTTGGTGATCAAAACAAGATAATAGGTGACTAAATAGTAGTAAATACAGTTCCACGACGATATGTAAAAATAGATTTATCGTCTGCAAAGTACACTCATTGTGGCAGTGATATACCGCAGCGATAGCGTAGAGGGCGCTGTATGGACTATATATCGCAGCGATGGCGTAGAGGGCGCTGTAGGAATCACGGAACTAAATGGTTTCCCATAGGCGACAGTGTTAACGTTTCGGCAAAATTCACAGAATAGCAGTGATGTTTACCCGGCTAGATTGACACCAGTTGATCACGAAAATGGTAGAAAAATCATAGGTCATGTGTTTACTTATTAAAATAAACCCCCAAGTGTACGACAGGGCTATCCCACAGCCAATTTTGATCTGGAAATATCCAGAACTACAGCAGCTAGTTAAATAAATTTCCTGCTCACAAAAATCCATTCCCCCATTCACTCACCAGTTTAAATTATTTAGATATGATGTACAAATAAAATAAACGCGATGTCATCCTTTAATAACGTGTCGCGTGTATCAGGTGAAGGTCATTCTTCAGTTACCTTCACCTTTAGAATTCCACGGTTGACTCGTTCCCCGACTCTAGAACACATTTAGCTCTCTGATTCCTGTATGGAGTTTGCTGTCATACCCGCGTCGCGACGGGACTGAACTCTCATAAATCCATATGGTAGTGATGGCAGCGGTCAGACCAGAATAGCGAGGGGCATGAACTCTAATCACTCCGTTTCATAGTGATTGCAGCTGTCACACCCGCGTAGTGAGGGGAATTAACTCTAATAAATTAATATAGTGATGGCAGCGGTCAGACCAGAATAGCGAGGGGCATGAACTCTAATTACTCCGTATCATAGTGATGGCAGCTTTCATACCCGCGAAGTGAGGTGACTGACATCTAATAAATTAATAAGGTAGTGATAGCAGCGGTCAGGCCTGACGGAGCGGAACTCTTGGTCATCCTTGATGTTGATTATCTGGGTTGTGTGAGCTTATTTGGAACAAGTGGGATCCCCGCGGGATATAACGGTCGACTACCGACGGGTTACTCAACGGATTGTGGTATTCCACTAGTCCCCTGTGGTGTGGGATAGCAACAACTGAGACCGTATACTAAAATAGATTTAATATATAAATATAATGCATTTCAACAAAACAATAGCCATTTATAACAACCAATAACGTGTTCACAACCATGATAAGAATGAAGTAGGCATGAAATAAAATGGAAACTTGTAATATAGAACGGCGTGCACAATTAATTGAAATGTAACAATAATATGCTCATGAATATGGAAGAACGATGATGGCTTGCATCCAGTCTAATTAAAACTGGACCATAGGTTCATATCAATCAACTTACGGACTATGGACTCCCATATAATGATTTATTTCAAACGGGATGAATATAGCCTTGAAATTACTTGCGCATTGAAGAATGCGATACTCGACCAATCAATTGCTACCTGCGAAACCAGTAATTATTCACAATTTGTCACGTATTTACAAGTTCCGCCCAAATTGACGGAATGTTGCTAAAAATAAGTATTACGGAAAGCGAAAGTGATGTAGAAAGCGAGGCCGTAATTACAATATGGCCTAATCGAAATTCTCGACGATGCAATCAAGAATGTATTTATTACAATAGGCATTGACACAAGAACATGAGAATATTCTACGAAGCTATTTCATCCACAGTAAATACTTTTTATTTATTATGCCGAAGGCTTACGGCCATTATTATTAACACTTACGGCCATTATTATTAACACTTACGGCCATTATTATTAACACTTACGGCCCTTATTATTAACACATGTGGACATTGTAGCACGTCAATCAAAGCTAGCTTCAAATCATTATAAAGAATAATAAATGTGATAACATAGGACAACATGAACCATGATAATTATATCAGGATACGCCATCAGATCATTATAAAGAATAATAAATGTGATAACATCGGACAACATGAACCATGATAATTATATCAGGATACGCCATCAGATCATTATAAAGAATAATAAATGTGATAACATAGGACAACATGAACCATGATAATTATATCAGGATACGCCATCAGATCATTATACAGAATAATAAATGTGATAACATAGGACAACATGAACCATGATAATTATATCAGGATACGCCATCAGATCATTATAAAGAATAATAAATGTGATAACATAGGACAACATGAACCATGATCATTATATCAGGATACGCCATCAGATCATTATAAAGAATAATAAATGTGATAACATAGGACAACATGAACCATGATAATTATATCAGGATACGCCATCAGATCATTATAAAGAATAATAAATGTGATAACATCGGACAACATGAACCATGATAATTATATCAGGATACGCCATCAGATCATTATAAAGAATAATAAATGTGATAACATCGGACAACATGAACCATGATAATTATATCAGGATACGCCATCAGATCATTATAAAGAATAATAAATGTGATAACATAGGACAACATGAACCATGATAATTATATCAGGATACGCCATCAGATCATTATAAAGAATAATAAATGTGATAACATAGGACAACATGAACCATGATAATTATATCAGGATACGCCATCAGATCATTATAAAGAATAATAAATGTGATAACATAGGACAACATGAACCATGATAATTATATCAGGATACGCCATCAGATGATTATAAAGAATAATAAATGTGATAACATAGGACAACATGAACCATGATAATTATATCAGGATACGCCATCAGATGATTATAAAGAATAATAAATGTGATAACATAGGACAACATGAACCATGATAATTATATCAGGATACGCCATCAGATCATTATAAAGAATAATAAATGTGATAACATAGGACAACATGAACCATGATAATTATATCAGGATACGCCATCAGATCATTATAAAGAATAATAAATGTGATAACATAGGACAACATGAACCATGATAATTATATCAGGATACGCCATCAGATCATTAAAAAGAATAATAAATGTGATAACATCGGACAACATGAACCATGATAATTATATCAGGATACGCCATCAGATCATTATAAAGAATAATAAATGTGATAACATCGGACAACATGAACCCATGATAATTATATCAGGATACGCCATCAGATCATTATAAATAATAATAAATGTGATAACATCGGACAACATGAACCATGATAATTATATCAGGATACGCCATCAGATGATTATAAAGAATAATAAATGTGATAACATAGGACAACATGAACCATGATAATTATATCAGGATACGCCATCAGATCATTATAAAGAATAATAAATGTGATAACATAGGACAACATGAACCATGATAATTATATCAGGATACGCCATCAGATCATTATAAAGAATAATAAATGTGATAACATCGGACAACATGAACCCATGATAATTATATCAGGATACGCCATCAGATCATTATAAAGAATAATAAATGTGATAACATCGGACAACATGAACCATGATAATTATATCAGGATACGCCATCAGATGATTATAAAGAATAATAAATGTGATAACATAGGACAACATGAACCATGATAATTATATCAGGATACGCCATCAGATCATTATAAAGAATAATAAATGTGATAACATCGGACAACATTAACCCATGATAATTATATCAGGATACGCCATCAGATGATTATAAAGAATAATAAATGTGATAACATAGGACAACATGAACCATGATAATTATATCAGGATACGCCATCAGATCATTATAAAGAATAATAAATGTGATAACATAGGACAACATGAACCATGATAATTATTTCAGGATACGCTTATTTATGCATGAAGATTCGCACTACAGACTCAGGTTCGATTCGCACTACAGACTCAGATTCGATCATTCTAATCGATGCACACAGGCTCGCGTACCAAACGTACCGTGACACACTCACGAATGATAAACATTAAAATGACATGAACAATAATGGTATGCAAATAAACAATAATTAACAAATTTGTCCAGCAAAATCGTTTTGTCAGCAGAGTAAACGGTAATACAATAACAATTTATAATTTTATACACGAGGAGTTAATTTATCATACGAATAAGAATATGCATGTAAGGATGGTGTGAGCTCATATACATTTGGTGCGAGTGTTTTGGTATACAATTCCACATTTTAGGAAGCGAAATATTGGTCTTATTTCGGTGTCTTATAATTATTGTTGCACACTCCCTATTAGGTCGTAGACGATTTAAATATTCAACAACAACATAAGTCCATATCAGCAACAAAAACAAAACTCCATACTATCAATAACAACAAAACTTCCTATCAGCAACAACAACATAACTCCGTATCAGCAATAACAACAAAACTTCATATCAGCAATAACGACATAACTCCGTATCAGCAAATGGAAACTTGCGATTTAGTCATCAAATTTGACTGAATTAATCCCCAAATCAGTACAGGAAGATCCTGTCAATATATGGCATTATGAGCATCTCTCTCTCTCTCTCTCTATAAATATATATATATTCATAAAGACATATATTGACAGGATCTTCCCGTATTAACCCTTCCATTGGTAAGTTTATTCTCCCATTCAGTTGTAAAAGTTTACATTGGAATGGTCTATTATTCATTTTACGTGGTATTCAGTAAAAATAGGCAGACGACAGGTAATAACAGATCAGAAGGAGTCCTATGTATTGGAGGGAAATGTTAAGATAATAAGTTCAACAAACAACCTGCGTTTGTTAACTGTATATTTCCCAAGCGATAACTACTCGACTTTACGCATTTAGTATCGATCGTTTGTTATCTGTATATTTCCCAATGTAATACTACTCGTTTATACGCATTTAGTATCGACCGGGTTAAGTTCTCCGTTGGTGAACAATTTTGAACGTTGTTGCCCTATGAAGGCTGAATCAACTTGTGTGAATCTAAATGGGATCACTGGCGAACCCACACGTGGTAAGAGCCAAACCCATTTATTGTTTGACAAATCCATAATTTTTTATCAGTAGCTACTGCCAACTGCGACAATCAATATAGATCAATGCGACACGTGGTACTGTCATAATACATGTGGACATTTATGAACATGTTAATACTAGTCCTGATTTAGTTGAGATATTTGCATTCATCATTAACAATTCCTATACCAAATACTATTTGACCTTTAGATATTCGATATGAAGTGGTCAAATTATCTTAATATTTCATACCAACGACTGGGATTCCTTCTGCTCTTTATATTGTATGTGTGTCGGTTCATTGTACCTCAACATCCCTCCGAAATAATAATGGCCGGTCCACTATTATGACGGGAGTAACCTATTATATCCCAGTCAGTTATAACAGTATGCATTGGAATGGTCTATATGTAATAACAGAAAGCAGAAGAGTGTCCCGTAGCTAGTAGATAATGGTAGATTGGCCGTGTAACGGGAACAAAATCAGAAGTTTTTATAATTTTATATTTTTGTATAAGTCTTTGTCGGTGAGCACTATGTATACAAGTTAGTTAGAGATGTTGCTGGTAGGTAGGTTCTGGGAGAAGTGCCGTTCCTCTCAAGAACGGGTAGTTATTTTCTAGTATCGTTGGTATCATGTGTCCATATAAGGTCTGAGATACCATGATACACTTGTCTATGATGTGTATCATACTACTGTTTACTATAGAATGATACTGGTTTGATCTTCACTCACTTGTACACTGGTTGCTACCAGTCATAACCAATTAGGTATATGATCTTGTTAATTATGTGTGTACGCTCGTATTCATCGTATATTATACATCTCTCCCGTACATAGTGCTGACCGCTATACAATTAACCCTATCAATACAATCACTGGGGAATGGACGTGTATCCTAGATCCGGGAATACATATAATAATAACTATTATCTTATGTACTATCGGTCAAGAGCAAAATGATTCGTGTTGTCTGACTACTGGTAAGAATTATTTATGAATAGCTAATATTATCGGAATGAACGACTATCGATAGGAATTACGAATAACTAAATTGTGACCCGCCATATCAAATCCAGTCGGAAGTCGGGAATTTTTTACCCTGTACCAATGCATTCTCTTATATATGCGAGTCGACCATAGGTCGCCTCGCATATATAAGATAATTCATTGGCCTAACAATTTGTTTACAATTTTAATAATTTGTTCTTGTATTCTTTAACAATTTTATAATTTCACCCATACAGAGCCCCAGACAAACATGAGCAGACGACACTCTTCTATGTGCTTATGTGTATGTGTGGGGCTCCCTGCAGGGTAATGGATTTTTTTTATTTTATGTCCTAAAAATTGTAAGAAACATTTATTTAAAAAACATGATAAAAAATGCTAAGCCAATGCATTCTCTTATATATGCGAGGCGACCTATGTCGACTCGCATATGTAAGATAATGCATTGGCACAGGGTAAAAAAAAACCCGACTTCCGACTGGATTTGATATGGCGAGTCACAATTAGTCGCACAATGAACTAAAATTTGTAAGAATCACGAATAGCTAATAGTATTCGAACAATGTACTACTACTAGTAAGAATCACGAATAGCTAATGGTATTGAAATGAAATACTACCGGTAAGAATTATGAATAGCTAATAGTATTGGAGTGAAATACTACCGATTAGAATAACTGATAGTAGTCGCGCAATGAACTACTACTAGTAAGAATTACGAATAGATAATGGTATTCGCACAATGTACTACTACTGGCAAGAATTATGAATAGCTAATAGTATTGGAATGAAATACTACCGGTAAGAATTATGAATACCTAATAGGAGTGGCACAATGAACTACTACTAGTAAGACTAACGAATAGCTGATAGTAGTCGTAATTTGATCGACGGTCGAAAACATTTTTCCGCAAGTGATAAAATAGTGTCATTCAAACTTCTTGTCATATTGTAGTAAATTTATGAGGTTTTGTTTGCCATGATGATTTTGTATTTAGTATGTAGTGTATTTATTAGGGTTTGTTTGTCATGATGATTTTGAATTTAGTATGTAGTAAATTTATTAGGTTTTGTTTGTCATGATACTATTGTATTTATTATGTAGTAAATTTATTTAATGAATTGAATGTGATACCGATGTAGCCAATACTTCTACTCTCTCAGACGTATCACAACACCCTCATAGATATTCACTATATAATGAACTAAATGTGATACCGATGTAACCAATGCCTCCATTCTCTCACTCAGACGTATCACAACAATCTCACAGATATTTACTATATAATGAATTGAATGTGATACCGATGTAACCAATATCTCTATTCTCTCAGACATATCACAACGCTCTCATATATATTCACTATATAATGAATTGAATGTGATACAGATGTAACCAATATATCTATTCACTCAGACATATCACAACGCTCTCATAGATAGTCAGTATATAATGAATTGAATGTGATACCAATGTAACCAATTTATCTATTCTCTCAGACCTATCACAACAAGTGCACATATATTCACTATATAATGAATTGAATGTGATACATATGTATTCTCTCAGACCTATCACAACGCTCTCATCAATATTCACTATATAATTAATTGAATGTGATACCGATGTAACCAATACCTCCAGTCTCATAGAAATACCACACCCATATAACATATCCGCAGTATGTAATGGTCATCAGGTCATACCTAGGTAACCAATACATACCACACCCATTTCACATATCCGCAGTATATAATGGACATCAGGTCATACTAAGGTAACCAATACATACCACACCCATTTCACATATCCTCTGTATATAATCTGATAATGGAGATCAAGTGATATTGAGGTAGCCAATACATCTGCTCTCACCTAGATATCACAACAATCTCACAAATCCTCATGCGTGCCACATGCCAAAAATGGTATATTGCTTTCAATAGAGAACGCCACACTGCTCTCGGATGTCTGCTGATCACAACGGGAGAGGATTACCTGATCAAATGGCCATGTACATCAAGACAGAAATTGTGACAACAACACATGATAAAACGCCTGCACGGGTGTCACACGCCAAAGAAGTGTTATTGTTGTTACTCCTGTCGGGTGTGGTCCGTGATGTAGCCGTCGTTACGGTTACTGTAGTGACCGTGGTTGTGACGGTTTTTCTGGCTGTTGTCGTTTTGGATGTTGTGGTTTCCAGCTTGCTACATGTACTACAGCACACGCTGCTATATGTGGCGCATATACTAATATCGGATACCGCACGACTACAATAGTCGGGGAACATGTCAGAACAGCCTGAAGTGAAAAATGCAACCCACGTGATTTGGCTTGCAGACGATAACACATGCATATATACAACAATATTTACATAGGCCGTCTGGGTTACACTAACTCATGTCCGTTGATTGGTCAACTGCCAATTGAGTCACATGTTCTTGCCCCAAATACAACAGACCATACCATCACACATTGTTGACCTAATCTGTATTGAACAATAAAAGCCGTCGTCAGAATAATTGGGTGGGATTTGTTCAGTTCAATTCCGCCGAATTTCATCAGTGCATTCTCTTATATATGCGGTGTTCCCTTTATTTTATCGAATTTGTTGCTAAGTTCTTGGAAATATTATATACTAGCAGGGTTACCCGACGTTGCTCAGGTTAAAGTGATGTGAACCCTCTGTGGATATTTGGTGAATACTCTTGCTCTCAAAGTGTTACACGTATTCTCATAAATTGTATATCCATATGGCATCACAAAACATGATTCTTACACACGGAATATAAGTATTGGCTCACCTTGTCAGGTCGGAGCGATTATAATTTTGTTTATCGCGTTTAATCCGTTCCACCAATAAACAAATATTTATTTATTTATTTATTTACTTCAGACGTTATAGCATGAAACATGAACATCATAAACACATTAGTTCGAAAAAATAAAAGACGACAATTGTGTTTTACATAGAGATATACCAATCAATCAATCAACCAATCAATCTTCATGAAGATACAGATGGTTTAAAGATATGGCCAGGTGCTCCTCTGTTCTGGTGCTATATACTGGCTAATCATTTTGAGTTTAAAAGAAATGATGTTATGCAAGTATAGCAGCTACATGTGCCAGACACAGCGATATTTTGAGTTGTTTATGTTAGGCGATGAGTCTGTTCTAAAAAAATGAAAGAAATCCTCTGTATCGGGCAGATATACCCTTGCCATATGTCACTTTTGGATGATCCTGGAAAGTCATGTGCTACGAACTGCGTTTTCCTTTATCTCAGAAGTAACCATATATGACTGCATGGTTTACATATGTTCTAATGAGCGCAGTCTGCTCTCTGCTGTGTGGGGTTCAAACGGGATATGTCATAGTGCTCCCACAAACATCATCACATTAGGATTAAAAAAATACATGTGCCATGTATGTCATCATATCACACAATCGGGGTCCGCGCTGGACCGAAATTTACTTTTGCCAAATACAAATTTGCCAAATGTAATCCCTGAAAGTGTGGTTTTCTGCAACCTTGATTGATGAGTCGTATGTTTCCACACCAGCTGTCTGTACGGCGTTTGATGTCGATGGGGAAGCAGTTAGTTAATAATAATACTCGCAAATGTAGTGTGATATATCACACAACCATAAACCAATCACCGAACAATAAAATGACAGAAAGTTTGCTTCATTAGAAGGGAACATCACAAGAGGGTGAGCTATGTAAACACCACTATCTCACTAAATGCGGTAATCCTTCCACCCATCGATATTAATGCTATCAAATTAATTAACTGCATTTTATTGAAGGTGTTAACTTTCTGAAACCATATAAAACACCACTAATATAATTCTATTGTAACAGTTTCTTAAAATGAATGGTATTCGTTTACCAATATTTTTATAGAGGACTTAAAAAGTGACTTGCAAAACTTTTGCCATTGGCAAATATGTCAAGTGGCAACACACTTTAATTACTGTGTCTCTTTCTACTACGGAAATTAAACACTATTTTATCAAGAAATAGTGTTATGCAATTCAGTTACAAGTATAGATTCAGACATAAGATTCTAATATCAGGATCTATGAATTATATTTATTATTGGTATCGAATTGGACTCTGATCGACAATACCTCTGTAATAATACCTCTGTAATAATACCTCTGTAATAATACCTCTGTAATAATACCTCTGTAATAATACCTCAGTAAAAATACCTCTGATATAATACCACTGTAATAATACCACTGTAACAATACCACTGTAATAATGCCACTGTAATAATACCACTGTAACAATACCTCTGTAATAATACCACTGTAATAATACCACTGTAATAATACCACTGTAATAATACCACTGTAATAATCCCACTGTAATACTACCACTGTAATAATACCACTGTAATAATACCACTGTAATACTAGCACTGTAATAATACCACTGTAACAATACCTCTGTAATAATATCTCTGTAATAATACCTATGTAATAATACCACTGTAATTATACCACTGTAATAATACCACTGTAATCATACCACTGTAATAATGCCACTGTAATAATATCACTGTAATACTACCACTGTAATATACCACTGTAATAATACCACTGTAATAATACCACTGTAATAATACCACTGTAATAATACCACTGTAACAATACCACTGTAATAATACCACTGTAATAATACCTCTGTAATAATACATCTGTAATAATACCTCTGTAATAATACTTCTGTAATAATACCACTGTAATAATACTTTACTGTTAACATAACAATACCACTGTAACAATACCATTGTAATAATACCACTGTAATAATACCACTGTAATAATACCACTGTAATAATACCAATACCACTGTAATAATACCACTGTAATAATACCACTGTAATAATACCATTGTAATAATACCACTGTAACAATACCACTGTAATACTACCACTGTAATAATACCTCTGCAATAATACCTCTGTAATAATACTTTACTGTTAACATAACAATACCACTGTAACAATACCATTGTAATAATACCACAGTAATAATACAACTGTAATAATACCACTGTATGGTCGACTCGCATATATAAGAGGATGCATTGGCACAGGGTAAACAAATCCCGACTTACGACTGGATTTGATATGGCGGGTCACATATGTCTTTAATACTAAGGATAAGAACAGTCGTTCATTCTTGAATATACCTGTTGTTTTACATACGTTTAGAACACTTGTGTTATGTATCATGGCAAGAGTCCCTTTAAAATGTTATATATCTACTATATAATATAATTAATCCAGCTATTCAACAAACATGTAGAGGTAATGGCAATCAAAAATCGCCACCACAACCAAAGTATATACCATTATGACATCGCAATAATAAGAACTAGGAAAGTGACAAATAATCTTAGAGCATACCGCTAATGAAATGATGAATGCTTTGTCAACTTGAACAAAGAAATGAAACATTGTGCGAAACTACAAGTTGAAAGTTACTACTATTGTGTGAAATTCAAAGGTTAAATTGCAAAACATATTACCCGATTGTATATAACAATTTACGTGCTTCAAAACGACAACCCAATAGGCAAATTCGTTTGTTGTGGTTGATTTTAAGTGACAGTAACCGCTAGCTAAAAACTAAAATTGGTAATTATACGGTTGATTCCGGCTGATTACCAATTGATTATAGCTGTGTGATTATAAACATATGTGACTCGCCATATCAAATCCAGTCGGAACTCGGGATTTTGTTTACCCTGTGCCAATGCATTCTTTTATATATGCGAGTCGACCATAGGTCGCCTCGCATATATAAGAGAATGCATTAGCCTAACAATTTTTTATCATTTTTTTTAAATAAATGTTTCTGACAATGTTTAGGACATAAAATAAAAAAAACATCCAGTACCCTGCAGGGAGCCCCACAGATATATAGAAGCATATAGAAAAGTGTCGTCTGCTCATGTTTGTCTCGGGCTCTGTATGGGTGAAATATAAAATTGTTAAAGAATACAAATAAAAAATATTAAAATTGTAAAAAAAATTGTTAGGCCAATGCATTATCTTATATATGCGAGGCGAGCTATGGTCGACTCGCATATATAAGAGAATGCATTGGCACAGGGTAAAAAAAATCCCGACTTACGACTGGATTTGATATGGCGGGTCACATTTGAACTAATTACTGTGGCATCCGTAACAGGTGGATCAACTATATGGAACAAGTCTACACTCAACAGTTTGTCTCGTGTGATATATGTTGTTGTTATATGGTTTAATTTCCATGAAGACTGTCAATATATGGAACACAGAATATTGCTAACTTATTTTCACCAAAATACAAATTACAACTTATACTGAACAACCGAAGTTGCTTTACTTATTCCACATCCGCATGGAATTAATTAATTAATGGTTAGTTGTTAGTATGGGACAAGCATGCCATATTATTAAAGGTGAATTATCTCTTTGTAATCTTGTATTATATAGTTACGGGGTAGAAAATATTAGACACGAATCGAAATGTCCGGAAATGGTTCTATCGATTAATATTAATTTTATTTGGAGTATTTTCTGGTGTAAAAAGGTGCGGTTGTTTAGCTAACGAACAATAGTGGTCACTGTTAACAGACACATACATTTTATTGTGTAATGTTGTCACAAATAAACGTTAATTATATTCATTGTCGCTTATAACTATGGAATAAAACAATACAACACAATCAATCTGGGACATTTGACGGTCGGTACAGCCTACTGCTCTATAACGCTATTTGGTATCACCCGAGTGGTCTGTTCTAAAATAAACAAATAAACGGTCCCAATAAAATATTCGAAATAAAATCAATATTAATGGATAGAAGCCTTTCCGGACAGGGGTCTTAACTTCATATTTATTATTTTATATCCACGCAACTATTTCAAATGTGTTATTTAAAGAGATAATCCATCTTTAACACCAACTACACATGACATGTCATTAACACCAAACAAACATGACATGTTATTAACACCAAACAAACATGACATGTTGTTAACACCAAATATACATGCATAACAACACATAAAGCACCATTCACGAAATCCGGACCTGCTCCATATATCAACGAGAAAGTTTTAGATCTCAAATTTTGAGTGGGTATACATGTTTATAATTTAGGTTTTGTGATTATGTTTCAGAATATTGGCCTGGTTGTGGTCCAGGATGAATAATATTCCTTTGAGTGCACATATTCGGTGCAATTAGTATATGGAGCACCTTTCCACATATAACTCTGAATTGGTGCTGCATTCAGACTAATCATTTGCGTTGGTCCGTTATGATTACAAGATCCGTATGCTGCGTTAAATAATGAACATGTTTTATCATGTGTGTAATAAATACAGATCATAAATTGAATTATAATCGAGAATCTTTTATCGAACTAATTTATCAGAAAAAACATACGAAATGTCTTGTCAAAATGGCAGTCGGTGTATTTTGAGCTGTCAGAATACATGAAATTTTAACATTATAAACAACATTATAAACAACATATGCGACAAGCAGGGACGGGCACACATATATGAAGAACGGAAAATGATTGACGTAACTTACTCACCGATAAGGTAAGAATTTCATGCTTATACCAAAACATGTTAGTAGTATGTTCAGGCTCGGATTTTTTGCCGTGACGTCACTGGTTGTTGCCGTTTCAACCTCACATTTGTCACAACATATGAGACCATATGACAAACAGAATCGAGCTGCACTCGAATTGCTGGATGCACAGAGTCCAGGGGATTTATCACCAAACTCACAACCTATGTGAAAAAGCATGTTATTTCGTCAGGAGCTAAATAGAGGATATCTAGTGTTTATGCGAAAAAAGGAATGTATTATGCATTCATCAGCGTGAAAATATAAATCGTATCCTCACACACAGAAGACATATTACAGTGAACCCCACACAGTAAGTACCATGTCTGCTCTCCGATGTGTGGGGCTCAATATAGTTTATACTTCGTGATGCTATATCACAAGTTATTCAGCTCTCAAGCGGTCATCTTACCGTCATCCCTTAAGGAACCCCACATAGTGTATACAATATATTGTTGATTGGCGTCTGTTCTATGTCGTGTTGGGCTCAATAACATGTATACCCTTGATATTATGTAACATTTTATTACACTCTCAAGATGTCATCAAACTCTCATCCTTAAGAAACCACACAACGTGAGTACACTCTATTGCTGAATGGCGTCTGATCTCTGTCGTGTGGGGCTCAATAAAGTTTATAATTCGTGATGTTATGTAATATGTTATTCCTTTCCCATGCGATTGGATTGGATTGGATTGTTTATTTGCACAAATAATTACATACTACAAAAACTTATAACACGCCAATCAGCTCTCGGCCAATGGAAGTTATCTAATGGTATAATGGGGACCGCTGACCGACCTTTATTTGCTGTAAAGATCTTTAACCCTTTACCCAACAAACCGGCCAAAACCGGCCAAATAAAGCTTCAACAGCCTAAAATATCTTCGGTCTGTCTCAATAGAACCATACAAATATGGATATCATTGGAACCGGCTCCTTGACCACATTGTGATAGTTACAGTTATGCCCTGTGCCAATGCATTATATTATATGTGCGAGTCGACCATAGGTCGCCTCGCATATATAAGAGAATGCATTGGCCTAAACAAAATCTTTTTTTAACACTTTTTACCATTTTTTCTTACATTCTTTAACAATTTTATAATTTTTAATGTGTTAAGCCAGTGCATTCTCTTATATATGCGAGGCGACCTATGGTCGACTCGCATATATAAGAGAATGCATTGGCACAGGGCCGTTCTGTTGGGTAAAGGGTTAAGTCTCTAAGTAGTTACCCTTAGGACATATGTTCAGATAATAAATTCAACAAACGACGATATATCATTTGTTGAACTTATTATATAAACATGTCCTCTCAATGAATAGGTTCATTCACCACTTTATATTGCATATTTGCTGGTCATAATTCCCATATCGCCCCTTCAAATAAATACTAAGCCATTCCAATGTATACTTTCATAACTGAGTGGGATAAACTAATCAGTAAAGAAAGGGTCAGTAAAAACTGTGTTTCCTCTGCATTCACATGTCTACATTTCCTGGCCCCATGTTTGGCATTCCTTGAATTCCAAATCAATCAACACATTCCGTTAGACGATCAAATTATGTCATACTGGGCAACTGCATCTCCAGTTATTTCCCGGATGCAGCCACATATATATAGAGCAACACAAAGCATTCATTACGAATGGATACCCAGCTACTAACATGAGTACTGCAGCAAACGAGTCAATCGGGTAACTAATCATCAGCAACTATTCGGTGTCTAATTGTTAGAACTAAGAAAATGCCCCGAAAGCGTGCAGAAAATGGATAAAACTTAAACGTGCAACAATATATAGCATTATAAAATAACACTATCATTAATCAATACCAATATTAGTATAACATGTAGTTAGTAATGCTTCCCTCATCTCGTCTACATGGCATCACGATATATAATTCACTAACGTAACAACGTAAAACAAGATTTCCGTTAGATTATATTGTGCTGAAAATGATTCTAACCAAAATTTAATGCCATAGCCAGGTTAGGAAATTCCTGATTTCAACAAGTATAGTTATATACAAGTGTAATATTTCGTTTAGTTATATACAAGGGTAATATTTAGTTATATAAAGTGATAAGTATATTTATATAGAAGTGTATTACATGGCACTGCTTAGTTTAGGATTTTATGTTAATACAACTAAGCTAACGTGTCTATGGTTGGTGTCCACAAAGTGCATGTAAGTGCCATGTGTAACTCTGCCTATGATATATAGTCATTAACCAGTTGTTCACTTATATTCAGATAATAAGTTCAATGAACTTAATGTCTATACATGTCCACCAATGAATATCAATTTTTCTGCACTTGTATTACCATTCCGTGCTGCTAGTATCTCCTCATAATTTTAACATCCATCCCGATATAGCTTGATAGCTTGATTTATTGATTTATTGCAAAAGTCACATACCAGTGAAACAAGCAAAACGTATATACACTATGTACACACATTTGAATATCACATTCATTATTGTTTATTTCATATACACATGCATGTTTATATATATACAGCAGTAATTGAATTATCTTCAACAACAATAGCCGATAAACTTAACAAGTATGATAATTACATGTGTTCATATGCAGTTTATGATGTGCAGTTCTGAGCATCAGGAGGTATATCGATAGATTAGACCACATAATCTTCAAGTAGTTTGGATAACCGTAGTCAGTTTTAATAAAACTATACAATTGGGCCCTCGATGAAGCATGTGTGTTTATGTCAACATGAAAAAATATTGTGTATTTCGCAGTTCAATAGCGGTCAGGCCCGTCTGGGTTATCCACTTTGATTGCAATTTTAAATCATAAAGAGCAGTTTTGACAACAGATAACCATTTGGAGTTATTTTGTCTGCTGTCTTTGAGTTCATCTCTTGAATCTGATAAATTAAGGTATACATAATCTTAGCTAACACATCCCTCCAAATAAATATTAGACCAGCCCAGTGTATACTTGCATAACCGATAGTAGAATTCATTTCGTAAAGAATGCGATAACATTAAAACTATATTCTGCATTTCAGGCTAACGAACTTTCGAATAATACCCCTGTAAAGCAACTAGGATGAATTATTATTGATTTGTTTATCCAGCTGTTCGTTTAAAGTGCATTGCAAGACATAAACTGTATGCTGTAGTGACGGAAGGTCAAATACCAAAAAAATTAGATGAACATGTAATTTGTTATTGAAAACTTTGAACATAATAAATATTGTAATAGTTTAACCATTTACCCAACAAACCGGCCAAAACCGGCCAAATAAAGCTTCAACAGCCTAAATTATCTTGGGTCTGTCTCAATAGAACCATACAAATATGGATATCATTGGAACCGGCTCCTTGACCACATTGTGATAGTTACAGTTATGCCCTGTGCCAATGCATTCTCTTATATATGCGAGTCGACCATAGGTCGCCTCGCATATATAAGAGAATGCATTTAACACTTTTTACCATTTTTTCTTACATTCTTTAACAATTTTATAATTTTTAATGTGTTAAGCCAATGCATTCTCTTATACATGCGAGGCGACCTATGGTCGACTCGCATATATAAGAGAATGCATTGGCACAGGGCCGTTCTGTTGGGTAAAGGGTTAACCATTTCTTTTCTAAATGGATTATCCCATTCAGCTATAATAAAAGTATACAACATAATTGCTTATTATTCATTTGGGGAGTGTAAATGTAGACGACAAACATAAACAAAACATACAATATAATAGTTCATATTCATTGGTTGGAGCTGTTAACATAATGAGTTATTTCCTAAGGGAAATACTTGTTAATCGGCTAAACATATATTGACTGCAAAAGCAACACAATTATGTTAATATGGTGACTGACCAGAGTAGGTAATACGGAAGACTTTAGTCACATACCCGATGTATGTTGCCAGTCACATACCCGATGTATGATGCCAGTCACATACCCGATGTATGTTGCCAGTCACATACCCGATGTATGTTGCCAGTCACATACCCGATGTATGTTGCCAGTCACATACCCGATGTATGTTGCCAGTCACATACCCGATGTATGTTGCTAGTCACATACCCGATGTATGTTGCCAGTCACATACCCGATGTATGTTGCCATCAATCCATTTTCAATAAAGGGTAGATATATAACTTATATAAATCTGAATACTTTCAATTATTTTATATCACTAAATCGATGCAGCAATTGAAAAAAACGAGAAGACTAAATAAATAAAATAGTATATTCTACAGTAGACGACTGTTAAATGCGACATACCTGGAAAACGATCATCCATAAGTTCTGCGCATGTCAGACAGCACAATTTGCTGACCACGTGTTCATAACAGGCAGCCTTCCCATCGGCATGATTGCGTATATACTGAGAGCAACTCATACCGTTTATGGAGGTGACGTCACTGCACGTATATACCGTGGGTTGAACAGCTGGCGTCGTTGTCATCGCAGTACCAGTGTTACATGTCTGGCAGCAATCAGTGGGAATGTGGAATCCCTGGTGATTCTCCTTATCACAGAGCGATATGTCACATCCCCCAATTCTGTCTCCATACTCACAACCTGAACACAAGAATACAGATCGACACTACAAGCTGTATTACAAGCAGTTTAAACATGATAGCAACACAATCCAATTAAACATGATAGCAACACAATCCATTTAAATATTATAGCAACACAATCCGTTTAAACACGATAGCAACACAGTCCAAATTCAAATATTTAAACGCGTGCTGTACACTAAATCTTGCCATCTATGGGGCATATCCTTTTATACTCAAAAGACTAAATGCAACAAATGAATTAACTTGAGCCATTGATTAGTGCAAATGCACTCATGTGCTCTGTGGGCGATGCAAACAACGTTGTAATTATGACGAAAATGAATTCATGACTGGAGTCGTAAATTCGTTTTCATAATATTTACAATGTTGTTTGCGTAATTCATAGAACACACAATTGTATTTTGCACTAATCCCTGGCTCAAATTAATTCATTTGTTGCATATTAACTTTTGAGTATAAAAGGAGGTGGTCATATACATGGCAAGATTTAGTGTACAGTACGCGTTTAATTATTTTAACTTATTACACGATTATAAATGACAAATCATTGAAATTTGGTTTTAAATAACAATACTTTCAACAGATGTTTCAATATTGGAGAGCTATCAGTAATGAATATAAAACAGTTTGTACATTTATCCATGTTGTTCTCAGGGGTGATGATTTGGTAGACTTTTAGTTATTTTTGTGTGAATTCAACCAATGAAAGTGCCTTGGTTCCCTTTACAATCAATTTAGTAGAAATGGTCCATACCTTGTTTCTGAGTGTGGATGGATTTACAGGTACCACAACACGTCTTTCTCACAGCTGTCTGGTAGCATGACGATTTAGCGGATTGTACAATCTCGACACATGTTTTGCCATTAAATGCAATACCACCTTGATCACCGAAAACGCAGTCACCTGAAGACGTGATAGTATGACATATTAAAGGTATTCAATCCGATCAAACCCTCATAAATTACTTGTTCTTTGGCTTCGGGGGTAAACAATAATAGAATCGAGTCAAGGAACCTACCCATCAACGCTCAGATTGATCAGATATTAATTTTTGAAGTTTTGTTATTTCTATTGTTTGTGGCCCAGAACTCGTCGTCAAAAGAATGTTCTCGGTCAAAATTGCGTTATTATTACCACTTGATTTTAGAATCATCCATCTTCGTTCGTTTGAATAAGTGTTTCTGTGGCAATTATTAGTACACATCTCGAGAAATAACAAATTTCAAAAATCAATGTCTGATCACTCTGAGCTTTGATGGATGGGTTCCTCGACTCGAATCAAATATTGTTTACCCCTGAAGCCAAAAAAATAGTAATTTAGGGGTGCTTAATCGGATTGAGTACCTTTACGTATATATATGATGTCAGCTATCAGTTAAATATTCAAGTTTATGCGGTTTGTATGTAACCGTTATAGGCAAGTTGGTTTCCGATCAGACAATACAACTGCCAGGGTCAGCTACCCCACAGGTAACCTCACTGAGTCACACACCACGAAGCATGCACTCAATGGTGTCGTCTGCTCCAGTCTGTGCGGGGATCACTATGGGGGTATCTGACTAGTATGTGATATACGCATATTTGATATCGTCATGCTTGGTAAAGGCTGCGATCTATGTTCGTATACACAGATCGCCCATCTGCCTAATCCGAAGACATACAGGCGAAATAACTCCAACCCACGATTCTGGGTGTTAAGTACATTATAGAAGTGAAACCAGGATGGACTCGATCAAAAACTGCATCGACCCAACCGATATCCCAAGCTGTTTTGAACCAAGGAGACCTGGCCACCTAGCTATTGTGTGAATAAAATACAGATAATCTGAAGATAGGGTATATTCCTTGTATATAAAGACATAATGCAGTGGTTTGTATTGACCTCAATTGGTGATAAATCTCTAAGCTGATCGCAATTTTACTCGATTGAGGATGCTTCAAAGATAGTGGCCAAGGACTTTCCCCTTGATGGCATAACAGTCTAAACAAACTGATATGAATTGATAGAAGCTTTTTCGGATAGGTGTCTTCGATTTCTGTATACTCTATAATCTGTATATAATTTGCTGGGAATAGATATAACATCTTTAAAGGTACTCAATCAATCAGTTATGCCCTGTGCCAATGCATTCTCTTATATATGCGAGTCGACCATAGGTCGCCTCGCATATATAACAGAATGCATTGGCCTAAAAAAAACACTTTTTACCATTTTTTCTTACATTCTTTAACAATTTTATAATTTTTTCTTACATTTTTTAACAATTTTTATAATATTTTTCTACATTCTTTGACAATTTTATCATTTTTTATATGTGTTAAGCCAATGCATTCTCTTATATATGCGAGGCGACCTATGGTCGACTCGCATATATAAGAGAATGCATTGGCACAGGGCCGTTCTGTTGGGTAAAGGGTTAAGACAATCTTAAAGTTAAAGGTACTCAATCCGATAAAACTCCTCTCAATTACTATTTCAATGGCTTCGGGGTCAAAAATATTTGATTCGAGTCAAGGAAGTCACCCATCAAAGCTCAGATTTTTTAGATATCGATTTTAGAAATCTATTATTTGTCTTTATCGGGAATACTTTCTGGCCCAGAACTCAGTCAAAATTGCGTTATTATTACCACTTGATTTTAGAGTTATCCATCCTTGTCTGTTTGAATATTGTTTTGGTGTACACATCTCGAGCAGGATACGAAATTGACGGCAATTATTAGTACTCATCTCGAGAACATAACAAATTTCAAAAATCAATATCTAATAACTCTGAGCTTTGTTTGATGGGTTCCTCGACTCGAATCAAATATTTTTTACCCCCAAAGCCAAAGAAATAGTAATATAGGACCCTCTGATCGGATTGTTGTTGTTGGAATCTGTTGAGATGGGGACCCTCTGTTCGGATTGAGTACCTTTAAGAGGTTTTTACAGAGATACAGGTGGTAGCAAGTGCTGTGCATCTTGTTGTTGTTTCATTATGTATTATATGACAACTATAACATTGAATGATTTATACTATATGTATCCTGTACTTTTATAAATGGATTATCAGTCAGTTAAGCAGTGAACATCGGAATGGTCTATTATCGATTTGCATGGATGAATCTACTTGTTTGTGTTCTAAAATACCTGTTGGTCAACCTGCCAGTGCATTAGCCTGCCCTTTAACCTGTCATTGAATTAGCCTGACCTTTAACATTCGAGTGCATTAGCCTGACCTTTAACCTGCCAGTGAATTAGCCTGACCTTTAACCTGCCAGTGCATTAGCCTGCCCTTTAACATGTCAGTGCATTAGCCTGACTTTAACCTTCCAGTGCATTAGCCTGACATTTAACCTGTCAGTGAATTAGCCTGACCTTTAACAAGCCAGTGCGTTAGCCTGACCTTTAACCTGTCAGTGCTCTAGCCTGCCCTTTAACCTGTCAGTGCATTAGCCTGACAATTAACCTTTCAGTGAATTAGCCTGACCTTTAACCTGCCAGTGTATTAGCCTGACCTTTAACCTGCCAGTGCGTTAGCCTGACCTTTAACCTGTCAGTGCTCTAGCATGCCCTTTAACCTGTCAGTGCATTAGCCTGACATTTAACCTTCCAGTGAATTAGCCTGACCTTTAACATGTCAGTGCATTAGCCTGATCTTTAACCTTCCAGTGCATTAGCCTGACCTTTAACCTGCCAGTGGATTAGCCTGCCATTTAACATGTCAGTGCATTAGCCTGACCTTTAACCGTCCAGTGAATTAGCTTGACCTTTAACCTGTCGGTGAATTATCCTGAACTTTAACCTGCCAGTGAAATAGCCTGCTATTTAACTTGCCAGTTAATTAGCCTGATATTTAACCTGCCAGTGCGTTAGCCTGGCCTTTAACCTGCGAGTGCGTGAGCCTGACCTGTAACCTACCAGTGCATTATCTTGACCTTTAACCTTACGTTTATCCTGACCTTTTCTCTGTCATTCCAGTGTGATAGGTGTGTGTTCGCTTACACTGGCCGTCTTGATATCTTGTCCGACACCCACCCATAGAGAGCCCCACACAGACTGGAGCAGACGACACCCCGTCGTGCATGCTTCGTGATGTGTGGGGCTCCCTGTGGGGTCGCTTACACCGGCTGTCTTGATATATGGTCAGACACCCACTTACCTATAATGGTTACATACAAACACGTACCACGAATATCATTTGAGGATCCACCATTGCATAGCGCTGATCCTGGATACATGTATCAAAGCCTAAACTTATAATAAACCCATACAAAGCCCCACATAGACTGGAGCAGACGACACTCGGTGGGGCTCACTGCAATATGTGTGTGAGAGAGAGAGAGAGAGAGAGAGAGAGAGATGTTTATTCCTCCAAACATGGAGACAATATGATACAATATATACATACACAAATAAACTGTTGACATATATACACAATATAATTTAACATGACTTAATTCCTCAAATACCAAATGAGACACCAGGAGGTCGGATGACTTTAGAGTCACCATATCAAAGACCGAAGAATAGTTCACATAATAATAATTATAAATTTATTGCTGAAATAATTACTGCAAGACAAGATGTTAAGACATCCATGTATTGCTCAGACCGCGCATAATTCGCAAATGAAGCGGACGCATTGTCCGAATAGCTGCTTCTCGTCGCAGATGAGGTGAATTTCTGCGCTGATGCATCCACCGAAGAAATAGGCTAAGAGGGTTTCTTCTGACATTGCTTCCAAAAAGTTGAACGCATGTATTCCAAATCGATCAATTATGGAGTACCAGAATGTGTTCCGCGTTATCAAAGCGAATTCAGACGAGCATTTACTATACATATGAAACAATTGATTCGAATAATTTAGTTTGCAATGATAACATACAGAAGCATTATCATATGTCGTTCTGTTCAGAGTGCGTGCCATGATAACACAGTTGGCGAAAAAGGCTGGTTCGTCTCGACATGTAACCCAGAGTTTCCAAATGGAAATTGGATCAGGCTTGACCTTAAAGAAGAATAGCATATTCCCTTGTGCATAATAACTAGTTTCACGACAATAGTGAGCAGTGAGGCGTTCCTTTATAGTAATTTTCCACATTGATATAATCGGAAAAGACCCTGTAGTTGCAAAGTGTAAGAGGTGATCATATAGGTCATATTTTTTAAGAACGTTTGTAATCTCCGCAAGAAAACCCGTGGGTGGACGGGCATATAACAACATCGCATGGAGATTGAACAAAAATATTTCTAAGGCTTGTCTATGACCGTATGGCAAGTTGATGAGCGACCCCAGAAACAAGAGTTTTCTCCTCTCTAGTTCATACTGAATTGGCAAGACACCAAGCAAGGAGAGAGAAAGAATTGTACTACTTCTCTGAGAGATAAGTTGCATGTTTTAATGCACATGCGATATGCTCGTTCTAAGCTAAGGTAATTCGTAGATGAAAGGCTCCACCACATCTCGCAACCATACAGAGCTTTAGGAATGGCTACCTGACTAAACAGTTTACGGTTTATCAGAGGAGTGAAATCTTTCGAAACCGGGGCGCGACAAGCGGCAAAGAAGCATTTGCGTAGCATTTGAGAAGCGTGATCAATGTTCGGGATATGGGAACTTCTAGAATCCTGGAGTATGCCCAGATGCGTTACCTGATCGGATTCAGATATTGCACAGGGTCCCATTACAAATGATTTATCTGTTGTGAGCGCTGCTGGTTTGCGAGAGGTGTTGAAGATAACGATCTTACTTTTTTCGTGAGAAAATTGGAACCTCCACTTTAAACTGTAGTTGTAGCATATGTCAATGAGTTTTCGCAGACCGTGCTCTGTCAGTGATTGTATCGTGATATCGTCTGCAGTGGTCGGACACGAGCATGTCAGCGTGCTGATATGCAAACCATGAGGTGAGTCAGACAATGACTTAACAAGGTCATCAATAAAAATAAGGTACAGGAAGGGAGATAAAACCCCTCCTTGTCTGGTACCTTGCTCCATTTTGATTGAATGTGTTATAATTCCTTCGTACAATATATAGCTCTCCACATTTGAGTACATGTCAATAAATAATTGGAACAAGTTACCATTTATTCCCATCTCATGCAATTTGTAAATTAGGCCCTCGTGCCATACACAGTCAAATGCTTTTTTCGAATCAAGAAAAGCTGTGAATAAGCGAGACCCATTCGATTTGGCATAGGCTATGCCTTCTTGAAGTTCGAAGGCAGTTACCGAGCAACCAACTCCTTTCTGGAATCCATTTTGTAGGCTACTCGGAAAATGTTTGAAATTATGGCTCTCCTTAAGTCTTTGAAGAATTATATTCTCATAAATCTTATATAATACAGGAAGGAGCGTGATTGCCCGGTAGCTGTCTGGGTTTTGAATAGGTTTCGGATCTCCTTTGTATATTGGCAAAACAAGACCTTTCTTCATATCAGATGGGATGTGAGCAAGCTTAAACATGGTTGAAAATAACAAACATAAAGCAGTGCGAACATTCAATGGTGCATTTATAATGTGTTCATTCGACAAGTTGTCAATTCCCCCTGCTTTGTTTAGTTTTAGATTTCCAATTGCTTTATTAATCTCGACCAGTGAGACAGACCATGTGAGATCATTAGTTCCTTCATTTAATTGATCGGAATCGAGAAATTCTTCTATTTTCGATTTGACAAATAACTGTGCAATATGTGTGAGGCGCCCTGTGGGTTACATATAAAAGTCACGAAGAAAGAAGTGATTTAATAACTATTTACAGTATACTACGATAATCTAATGGTCTCAGGGAGAGCATGTTATCTTGTTATTTAACATCGACTCCATTTTGTGAAATGAGCAACAGTTTAGGAAATTGTGCTAAATGAAACCATTTGTATACTAATGAGAAGTTCCCTCAGAGAATTCAGATCCAATAAACGGTTATTGAACTTATCTGAAAATTGTCACCAATCAATATGAATCCGTCTACACTCTTATAATAATTATGTGGAGCTAAGTGGTCCGGTAGTTAGCGTGTCGGACTTGTAGTCGCTGTAAACACAACGATATGGTTTCGCGTCGCGTCGCCGGTCATTGGGTCTCCACACAGCAGTGGATTGGCCGCTCGTTGTTTCAAAACCCGCCCCAAGTTGTGACCCTTGAGCAATGTCGCTCGTACTGTGTCGGCTTCGCATTACTCATGCGTTTTTAGAGTACCAGTCAGCTTGTCATACTGATGAGTATCAGAACCTGTTATGATCAAACTAGAGCAGCGCCTGCAATGGCTGCAGTCGGTTCATTGGTTGGCTTGTGTAAATGACTGGGGCAATATTGTACCAAGCGTGTTAGAGCAAGTAATTTGTTAATCGCTATATAAAACTGGTCATTATTATTATTATTATTATTATAATAATTATAATATGCTGTATTCTTAAATTGCGTAAATAACCCTAAGATTACTATTCTCTTATTACTGATGGAATAATTCAATGAGTGAAGCAATGGTTAAAATCAATCATCCATAGCAGCCATCAAATACAGATATCGACGTGAAAATCAATCATCCATGGCAGCCCTCAAATACAGATATCGACGTGAAAATCAACGCTCGTTGCAACATGAAGATCGCAAAAATTGGACAAAAACTGGTTTCAAATTGAAAGCGCTATAAATAAGCAACCAAAAAAATGTCTTGAATCGCGATTTTCCTTCAATAATCATATTTTCGTTCTAACTTTGACTTTCGTCATTTATAGTAATTATAATCACCCTTTAGTTAAGTGTCGTGCTAAACCGAAACAAATATAAAAACGACATGTATTTCAAATCATTCTTTTTGTATAGCATAATATCAAATACAAATTAATATACAAGAATACCCGATAGCCTGTCTAAACAAATTTAATGCCTGTTTGTGTGCGTAAGTGTGCAGGTGTGATCGAGTGAAGGAGCGTTTGTTTGAATGTTTGCATTACATCCAACATTTATACAAATTATTCTGAACGCAAAATAATCTGACAATATTTCTTTATTAAAAACATTTTTTATAAGATAAAAAAAAACATTCACTCACCGTCCGCCGAGGGTGCAATCGGGTCGTATGTGCACTGTCCATTAATGCACCACTGAAAGGAATACGTTTAACTATTTTGTAGCATTATATGCATTGTTATATACACATTGCATATTCTGTAGCACTGGGTAATATAGTATATATATTTGTATTGAACATTGAATGATATATACTCTAAAATAAGCGCATACCCGATATACGGTTTTCATCTCCAGAACTTTTGAATTTAAGTCTTAGAATTATATCTTTGTTATATATAGTTGATTATATATCCGATATGAACAACAATGGTTGCTTTGTGTGACCCACATTATGTGAGTAAAGGGGGATCCCCAATACCAGAAGAGTCCACAAATAGAGGAACCATGTCGGAAGCTGAGAAAAGCTATAATGATAGGCAGAGCACCCTGCTGTAAAGGCAGGTTCTTATATATAGTCATAAAGAATAGGAAAATAAAAGATAGCAGAAACCCAAAAAAACACATACAAATTTTGTGTTATGATTTATGTTTCATAATAGGAATTAATTTAAGTTTTGTATCACACACATTATGTGAATAAAATAAGCAAGAAAGCCCCATCCATGTTAGGTACCGAGTTTCCCATAAATATCGTACCTGAATTAAAGGTACACGCATTTATAGATAAGTTATCAATTTCCCAAATGGTATTGGCGTTGTCCCATACATAACAGTAAAATTAAGTAAACTTCGTGCAAATAAGATATGCATAATTATGCATGGTACGTGTTTACGTTTTAGAATTATATCTTTGTTATATATAGAGCATTATATATCCGACATTAACAACAATGGTACCCACATACACACAAGGGGGTGCTATACACACAAGGGACGATTGTATAAGTTGCGAAACGTGTGCTCTGAACCGTTATCTCATTGCACCATCATCATCTCTATGAAAATATTAGTATTGGATATGATGTCAGCCCAAAAATTATAAATCACGGTCTATTTCGAGAACAGTCAAGCAGCAGAACATACTGCATAAATATGACTATATATTTTATCTCACGTGACTTTCTCGCATTCTGATTGGCTGCACACTGCTATACTATTTTACGATAGTATCACAGTAGTATTCCTACATGACTACTATTTTTTTCTATTTATAGTAAAAAATTCATTTCGCGAAATCGGATTGCCGCCTGAAGATACGGCCAAACTTAAAATATACCCTGTATGATACTTGTTGCAATATCGGTATATCATTAGATTTATTGGTGAATTGTAATGATCTTAGAAATGTCCGATCATAGCTAGCCAACGTATTTACAGTTTGTCCGTTTAGTTGGCAAGCGGCCAGTCCTAATTTTGTAATGACAGTGGACGTTATTTTTAATTTCCTTTTCCACTTTAATCGATGTTAAGCAAGTTATCTTCTAAATTTCGTCAAAATGTCTTTGCTAATGACGTATTTACAGAAATAAATGCATGAATCATGAAGAGATGCTGTTAGTTGTAAATAATAACATAGTTATGCTCCCCCGCCAACGTCAAAAGATTGCCGTAAATTGTAATATCTGAGACCGATTTCCAAAATTCAAGGTAAATAAAAATGTGACAAAATCAGACACAGAAATTGTGTGAGAATTTACACCACTGTTCGATATAATATAATAAATAATGAATGACTTGTCGTTGACTATGTCAATATAGTGGTCCTCGGGGAGGAATAGTCCACTCGCCTGCGGCTCAACTCCAAGCCATTCATTATCAATATAATATACCAGCTCGAGAGAAATATAGGTACACCAGGGGATATCATTCAAAACTGAGGGTCAATAAACGCTCTTTATTATGTTATGGTGTGCGTGTGGGATAATCAGAATTACCCACATATTATATACCAATCTATTATATATACTAATTCAGCATCACCTATACATATATAAACATAATATATGAACCCCAAATCCATGTATGTTACTATACCATTATTATTATGTATAGCGTATTTGGTGATCGGAATATAGGGACAATGAGTGCTTACACGGCGAATTATCTATAAAACCTCTCTGTATCCAGAGCAGCGGTCAAATGAAGACCAGAACTGATTAACATAAATTATGCGGACCACATGTTAAACTCATTAGCTGAGTCATAGCACAAACCTATACGAAGCGCCGGGTGATATAAAACGAAAATATCACTATTCTAGAGTTATTCTTGTTCTCATTTCAATTCCGGTCTATTCTCTTCCCGACTTTCTAATACCCGATTCCGATTCGAGCCAGCGTCCACCCAGCAGGTGGCTTAGAGCCGGGTTGTCATTTTAACAACCGTTGACATCTACTATCTCAATATTTCCGGTCTCCAACCGCACATCTCGTTGTTGGTATCACGATTAAATCATCTCCAACAAGACAAGATTAAATCATCTCCAACTTCATAACCCCACATGCGTTCATATTTCTGGTTGTGACTATGAATTCTGCTAATCCTGTTTCTTCAACAAACTTCTTCCGATTTCAGTCCACCATCAACAGGCTGATGATTATGACTAATTTATTTTGGCAACGACTGGCGATAATTTCTCTTCGTGATTGGGGTTTGTGATAAAATAATTGATTTGATTTGAATTTGATTTGAATTTGATTTGAATTTTTTGTTTTTTTGTTTTTTTGTTTTTTTTTTGTTGGTTTTTTTACTGGGTCGAATGGGTTTTCTGGGACGTCCAGCATGGATATAGTTGGTTCATCATCCTGGTCCTGAACTCATCGACTGGAATGATGGTGACTATTTCTGTTGGTATAGCATTCCATTCTCTTATGGTCCGGGGAAAGAAAGAAAATTTATGGTAATCGTAGTTGGATTGTGGAATTAGGTAGCCAGCCGCATTAGTGTGCCTGGATTCTCTTGTTCTTTTAGCATATTCGTCAATTTTTATTGCAGCATGTTGATGGTGAATTTTGTGCATCATGAATAATCGAGCCTGGTGCCCCCTGGACTGTAAAGAGTGCCATCTCAGATTATCTATCATGTCTGATACGCTGGATGTTCTTCTGAATCTGTTGAGAGCATATCTAGCAGCGCGTCGTTGGACTTTCTCCAATGCATCTATATTCTTCTCTGTATATGGATCCCATACAGTCGGTGCATATTCCATTAATGGCCTTACTAAAGACTTGTACGCAGTCGCCTTCAGATGATGAGAACTTATCTGTAGATTTCTCTTCAGAAAATTCAGCGTCCTGTTAGCCTTGGCAGCTGTATTTTCTATATGCTGATTCCATGACATATTTGATGTAATAGTCACTCCAAGATATTTTGTCTTCTGCGCCTTTTTTAATTGTATCCCATGGAGTGAGTATTCTGAATCGATAATATTCTGCGAATGGGTTATATGCATTGCTTCACATTTAGCTGGATTGAAGCTCATTTTCCATTTATTCTCCCACTCTTCTAGTGATCTGATGTCCTTTTGTAGTTCCTCTGCATCTTTCGGTGTATGTATAGTCTTGTATAATAGAGTGTCATCGGCAAATAGTCTTACATTTGATTTTATTCCTTTATCGAGGTCATTTATGTAGTAGAGGAACAGACTAGGTCCCAACACTGACCCTTGTGGAACTCCTGATGTAACTCTTCCTTCGTATGACTTCTCTCCATTTACTACAACATTCTGTCTTCTATCTTGTAAGAAACTTCCTATCCATTTGTTAGTTTTGCCATCAATTCCATAGGTCTTTAGTTTATATAGTAGATGGTTGTGGCTGACCTTATCAAACGCCTTGCTGAAGTCAAGGAAAATTACATCTGTTTGCAGTCCATTGTTTATATTGTTTGTAATATCTGCAGTGAATTCAATTAGCTGTGTTTCACACGACCTCTTGTCTCTGAATCCATGCTGTTTGTCAGTTAATATTAGTTGTTCTTTTCCATGTTTCATTATGTTGCTACAAATAATATGCTCCATTATTTTACATGTTATGCATGTCAGTGAAATTGGTCGGTAGTTAGCTGGGTCATTCTTCTTTCCTTTCTTATATACTGGCACAACATTTGCTTTCTTCCATATGGATGGTACTTCTCCAGTTCCATATGACTTTCTGAATATTGCTCCGAGAATCATGCATATAGTGGGTGCCAGGGTCTTTAAAATTAATGGGCTAATCTCATCTGGTCCAGGTGCTTTATGGATCTTCAACTCTCTCAAAAGTTTTTCTATCCCAGGGTCCGTAATTTCTATGTCTTCCATTGATGAGTAAGATAATAATTCTGTGGCTTCTCCACTCAAGGTGCTGTAAGCGTCCTGTTTGTTGAAGACAGAGTTTCAAACCTTTCCCCATCAACTTCAAGCATCTCCACTCCAGATTTTTCCGTCTTCATATGCTTCACATAAGTCCAGAATTTCTTCATACATTTGAACGTATCCTTTTCTTCCTTCATCGGTGTTACCATAGAATCAACATAGTCCCAGTATGCTCGCCTCATTTCCTTCTGGATATTTCTTTTTAATTCTTTGAACTGAGCGGCGCTATTATCTTTCTCATGGACTTCGCCTGTGTTCCTCTTCATACTTTTATGTAGCCGGTCCCTTTTTCTCATCATTTTCCTGATGTTTTGTGTAATCCATGGAAGCTTGTCCTTCTTCCGGACAGATTTGTGTGGGATGAACTTTCTAGCACCTTCAGTGATTGCTTGCTGGAATATTGCATATAATTCATTTGCCGAGTGTGATTCCTTCTTACTCTGTATATCATGGTTAGTCTCTGTCATAAGTTTGCTGAATTCAGACCAGTCAGCCTTTCCATAAATTGGAATTTCCCTCTGCTTCTGCATATTCTGCATAATTGGAATGTCTATCTCTACCTTTGGAATATCGTGGTCTGAAATGCCTGGAAGGATGTTGACATGGCAATCAGCTTGTGGGTAATTTGTTGCTATCAGGTCTAGTGTAGATTCTCCTCTTGTCTTCTCTTCAACTATTTGTCGTAAGCAACTATCATCTATTATATCCTTACATTTTGAGTGGAGTTTTGGGTAGTTGCATTTTGTTGGATCCAATATATTGTCTTTCCAATTCCATCCTGGCAGATTGAAATCTCCAGCTAAAATCAAACGTTGGCGGTTGATTTTGTCACCAAGTGTCTGAAGGGAACTCTCTAGCTTATCCAGGCTATACTCATCATCTTCATGTGGTCTGTAGTAAGAGCCAATGTAGAGGTCTCTGCTTTTCTTCAGCTTCACTTTTGCCCAAATTATTTCACAATCAGTTTCCAGCTCATACGCTCTGCTCATCTGTATTCCTTGCCTACATGCTATGAATACACCACCCTTGGTATTGTCCTTTACCCTGTCTCTTCTTAGAATGTTATACTTATTTGTAGGTAGGTACATACTGCTGTTATCCGAACTATCCATCCATGATTCAGTTCCAACAATAAAATCTGGTTGCTCATCTTCTGTCAGCACTTCAAGTAAATGCTTCTTATTCTTGACACTCTGGAAGTTTATATTCAACAAGGTGATCTTGCTATTATTGGATTTCCTCTGCTGTTTCCTGTCATCATTTGTGTCATTGTCACTCTCATTCAGGATAGTATTAATCGCAGTGTCAATGATCGTGGGGTCATTCTGGTCCTCAAATTCATTTGCATGTTGTTTTTCATTGCATTCTTTACATTTCCAATCTTTCGTTTCCTTAATAAACACCAATCCCTCTGTGCAGTTGTGATGAAACCATTTTTCACCAGATTTGCATTGCAATACCTTCTTTGCGTTCTTCTTCCGTATTTTTGCTGGGGGACAGCTTTCTTGCAGTTGCCACATGGAAAGCTGGGTTGTCTTGGGCCTGGGTTTACTTCTATATCCCCTGATTGCAATAACAGGAAAACAATTATGAGACTTCTGCCGCGTTTTAGATTACCAAGTGGTGACTCCAACCTATAGCGATTCTTCACCACAGAAGAGTTTATAGAAATATGCGACGAAATCTGTGTCAAATTGCGTAGTCTCTGGTCGGGCAATCGGTCAATAATTGACAAAAATCGTCTTGATCCTTTCGGGTGGGTTGTATAATGGAACGTACTCACCCGATCACATGGTCGTGCGCTGCTTTCCACTCCCCGTATGTAGTTTATGGCAATAATTATCACTAAAAAGTTCGTCAAAATGTCATGATTGCGAGTTTGATTTTCCCGCTTCCGGTTTGCTTTCCGTTGGTTGCTGCGCATGTCGTAATGTTTGTAAACAACTTTCAGCTGTCAAATATTCAGCTCCCAATCTCCGTGATTCCAGCCCAAATAAGTTTCAATGTCTTCTTGTGTAGTTTCCATGATAATTATATTGTCGATCTTTTCTTTGTGTTTTGATCTTGCGAATTTAGTCCGAATTATGTAACAAATTAGGTAATTGATGAGCAGGAATTTATCCTCAGCCGTTGCCGTTGCCAAGCACGTGGCCCTGCCCTGCGAATTTAGTCCGAATTATGTAAAAAATTAGATAATTGATGAGCAAGAATTTATCCTCAGCCGTTGCCGCCAAGAACGGTGCCAATCATCAAACAGTAGTTACAGCACCGCATGTGAAGCAATTGTGTTCCCCAGTCGGAATGGTGCTTTTCAAACGAGATGTTGAACTGCTCAACGAGCATGGCGAAGGAACAAAATGCATTACGGGGAAGTCACATCGCAGTTAATTTTCACATCCACTCAGAAACACATACAGAAGTGCGTTGTTTTATTTGAGATAAACTGCGTTCAGTCAAATTTGCATTTTAGTTCTGATATGAATCTGAGTTTAGCGATGCAAGGGTTATAACTCTATTTTACGGACTTAAACACATTGACGAACATTGGTTAACTTCAACCAACCAGAGTGAAATGTAATATATATATACCGACACAATGTATATTGGAGGTACGGTTGCAAAGATATGAATGCGCAACGAAAACGTCACATAGTTACCGACATACACTGGACGTACTCTTGTACCATCATCAGGAGTCAATTTTTCCTTAATCTAAAATTGCCTGTGGTTTTAAGCTGCGATTGATCATATCACAAGCAGTTTTAAACACATATCTATATAGTCTAAATAGCAAGACAGTGTGTACTTCCATAGCCTTTGCTCTCTGGGTCCAAATGATTATTATTCGACATTTTTAAATAACTTGTTTCTGTCATATACATTAACAAAACTACTTTAAGACCCCAATGTACGACTTTATTTCGCATTTAGCGATATAGTAGGAATCATTAGCTACTTTAACCAATTCATTTGTTAGACCCTTGTCATGAATTTAACCATTTGTCGTGAGTTTAGCCCTTTGTCATGAATTTAACCCTTTGTCGTGAATTTAAACCTTTGTCATGAATTTATACCTTTGTCATGAATTTAGCCCCTTGTCATGAATTTAACCCTTTGTCGTGAGTTTAGCTCTTTGTCATGAATTTAACCCTTTGTCATGAATTTAACCCTTTGTCATGAATTTAACCCCTGTCGCGATCTTGTGTCAAATGTCATGCTTCTTATCCATGTACTACTTTATCCCGTGTACATGGAACATTGGGCTGACTTCTAGTTTATGGTCATGCATGACTTAAACCCGCGTGTATGAAACATTGGGCTGACTCCTAGTTTATGGCCATGTATGACTTTATCCAGTGTTCATGGAACATTGGGCTGACTTCATGTTTGTGGCCATGTATGACTTAATCCCGCGTGTATAAAACATAGAGTTGACATCTAGTTTATGGCCATGCATGACTTAATCCCGCTTGTATGAACCATTGGGCTGACATCTAGTTTATGGCCATGCATGACTTAATCCCGCGTGTATGAAACATTGGGCTGACTTCTAGTTTATGGCCATGTATGACTTTATCCCGTGTTCATGGAACATTGGGCTGACTTCATGTTTGTGGCCATGTATGACTTAATCCGGCGTGTATAAAACATAGAGTTGACATCTAGTTTATGGCAATGCATGACCTAATTCCGAGTGTATGAAACATTGGGCTGACTTCTAGTTTATGGCCATGCATGACTTAATCCCACGTGTATAAAACATAGAGCTGACATCTAGTTTATGGCCATTCATGACTTAATCCCGTTTGTATGAAACATTGGGCTGACTTCTAGTTTATGGCCATGCATGACTTAATCCCGCGTGTATAAAACATAGAGTTGACATCTAGTTTATGGCCATGCAAGACTTAATCCCGCGTGTATGGAACATACATGGCTGACTTCATATTTATGGCCATACAAATGATAATACTGATTGTGTGAAACATTGGGCTGAGTTATTGTTTACTGGGAAGGCCTCATTCTCCGTGCCCACCCACCCTTATAGTGGGTGATTTAGAGTATATTTTTAGCGATGTTCAATATAAAATGGCGTCGTTTAATTATGCCCGTCTCTTCGTTAAATCAAAGCTTTTAAAAGTTGATCGTGCGAAAAATAAACGTGTACCTTAATACTTGTAACATCCCATGATATGCATTTTAATGATTTTGATGCCAAACGCGAATTTAGATCAGTGGACCGTGAAGACAGAACACGGTTACGGGAAATTACGATTGTTATATTCATGAATTAATCCGATACAAAATTGTACATTGTAAATTGGGGACTGAAAATATACTTTGTTAATGTAGGTGGTGGAAAGCATCAGTCAACACACTTACCAATAACAATCCCTCGGACCTGGTGCTTTGCGCAACAAAGTTGTATGCGAGTAAACTTTCTAACGTCCGCAATTTTATTTTTATCAATCTAAATTTGATCAACATGCAGTTTGGGTTTTTCTTACTTCCTTTTATATATATATTTATATTCAGGTTAACTGGTAGATTATCCCCTGAATTCAGGGTAGTCTGACCATGCAACCGATATTTTAAGTTGCATCGAAATCCCTATATTCATGTTTACAGGTTACATATAAAACCCCTAAATATAGAATATGTAGCTAGTGTCATCGCTTAAATTGTTTATGTCAGTGAGGGGGATTTGAGCATCTATTGGGCGAGGCTCTACGAGTCCAATAGATGCCAAATCCCCCGAGTGGACATAAACATGTTAAGCGACGACATTAGCTACATATTTTATTTATCCATCGCACAAAACTTACCTTTTGTGAGGTAAATCTGTCATTTTCCTCAGTGTTACATTCGTTACTTCGATGACACCATTACATTTATTAGGTGAGGCAAACCAATTAGCTAGAACTGAACGTAACCAATCCCAATAATTAACGGTTGATTGGAGATCGAATTATCATTTTAGAGGTAAACATTGACTTTAGCCTTGAAACTTTTGGCGCAAAAAGTTGGGCCAAATGAGATGTTCTTTTTCTATTTTACACAACAATTGGCCAAATCGCACACCGACGATAGCGTGACACAATTTTTACGTTTAAAGGGCCACTTAATTTTCGAATCCCCAGATCATATTATATGTGACCCGCCATATCAAATCCAGTCGGAAGTCGGGATTTTTTTACCCTGTGCCAATGCATTCCCTTATATATGCGAGTCGACCATAGGTCGCCTCGCATATATAAGAGAATGCATTGGCCTAACAATTTTTTATCATTTGTTTTAAATAAATGTTTCTGACAATTTGTTTGACATAAAATAAAAAAACATCCATTACCCTGCAGGAGGCCCCAGACATATATAGAAGCATGTAGAAGAGTGTCGTCTGCTCATGTTTGTCTGGGGCTCTGTATGGGTGAAATTATAAAATTGTTAAAGAATACAAGAACAAATTATTAAAATTGTAAAAATGTGTTAGGCCAATGCATTCTCTTATATATTCGAGGCGACCTATGGTCGACTCACATATATAAGAGAATGCATTGGCACAGGGTAAAATAAATTCCGACTTCCGACTGGATTTGATATGGCGGGTCACATATTATATACCATTTGGAAGAGAAGCTCCAAAACATTCTATTATCAACTTATCCAATGTAATGAAACGTGAATATGTTGTCTATGTTGAGATACCGACGTGTTTTCTGTGCAAAGATTCATCTGGACTGTACTGCAACGTCTACTTTGTCCAATAGAAGGGGAATAGCTCTATATTTGATTTATGTCGCATTATGTGAACTAAAAGGGGGACGTTTCAAATGGTGATGAATAGTATTTTAATCATATATTATGTCATAGATTGTTATTAAAACCGTATATCATGGAACTATTAACATAATCGGTGACTCGAAAACTAAATTAGCCTTTAAATGAAATAAAAGAATGATCACGTACCTCTTTGTTCCCACATGTTGTCTTTCTGGCTGCTTCAAACTGTGTACATGTCGTAACGGTCGCCGGATCCATACAGTACATATGCGTGCAAACTGTCGACATTACAGTTGTTTGTACGCCCTGTAAGAAATAAACTATCATTTATATTCTGTATTGCCTCCATTGGGAAAGATATTATACATAATATATACAATAGTATCTACAAATACTGTGAACATTAACACTCCCATGACTGGAGCTTCCTGAAAGTTTGCGAAAACCATGTGCCACTGCATTATGTTATATATGCGAGTCTCCCATCGGCGCCTCGCATATATAAGAGAATGAATTGGCCAAACAATTTTTTATCTTTTTTTTAAAATAAATATTTCTGATAATTTTTAGGACATAAAATAAAAAACATCCATTACCCTGCAGGGAGCCCCACACATATATAGAAGCATATAGAAGAGTGTCGTCTGCTCATATTTGTCTGGGGCTCTGTATGGGTGGAATTATAAAATTCATTTCCCTAACACTATTTATCTTGACCTTGTAAGCCGGTGCATTCTCTTATATATGTTGTTGACACAGTTATACCACTATGACATACTCCACAATGTGTACCCAAGAAAATGCATCGCTTGTGTACACGCCAGTTGTTTAGGACTAACCATCGCTTCTCATGGCATTTCGGCAACCCATTGAATTATCTTACAAACAGAGACTTGGCGACGGGGGGGGGGGGGTGTGGGTGTCTCACCCCCAACTTTGGTCAAAATTTTCAACAGTTGGAAATTTCATACCTGCCAAAACATTATTTGGAAAGTTGGAAAGCTTGTGTCCTGGTCCCTCCCATGTGGCCAGTCAAAAACTGCTAGTTAATTTAAGAAAACAATATTGTCATACATTTGGTCATTGGAATTGTCATCAGTTGTAAATTTTCCAACCTAAGTGGGGTGTCATGTTTGAAATTTCCAACTCTAGGAATGCTTAGTCTAGATGCTAGGATTTTGCGATTTTCTTGTTCAGATTACAAAATGTTCGCACACCGGGTCGAACCATGGTCGGCCCGGTGTGACATTGTCTCTCCCCCGTGGCCAATCCAAAAATGCTAATAAGTTTAAAAATAGTTTACTACATTTGGTCAAACTTGCGGATGAAATGTTCATCAGTTGTTGAATTTTCCAACCTGAGGGGGAGTATGAGGGGGAGTATGAGGGGGAGTATGAGGTTTTGAAATTTCCAACACTATAGGAAAGCTTCAGTTTTCTCACACCGGGCCGAACAACCATGGTCAGCCCGGTGTATCGTGGTCTCTTGTCCGTAGCCGTGTGCATTTGTATGGAGTTAGAACCCCTATATTTTAGGATTTATGCAGTGCTTCAGGTTAAAATATCTTAATGCTCTGATACCGAAAATACAGAACCATGGTTTATGAAGGATATTAGGCATAAGAGCTAGCACTGGGGTACAAGGGGGGTGCAAATGGAATCATGCAAAACTTATGTTCGTGTAATTATGATTCAGGGGGGGGGGGGTGCAATTGGAATTTCCCAAGGTGGACACCCCCCGAATGGAAACCCTCTAGCCACGTCCCTGCTGACAACACATCCGCCTGATCGCTTACACGCGTATGGGGTTATTAAGTAGAACGCATGTGTATACAGTACATATGGACACGCGTGTGGGTTATTAAGTATAATGCATGTGTATACAGTACATATGGACACGCGTGTGGGTTATTAAGTAGAATGCATACAGTACATATATACAATATTGTGGGTTATTAAGTAGAACGCATACGGTACACATGGACGCACGTGTGGGTTATTAAGCATACTGCGTAAGTACATACGTACACACTCGTGGGGGGGGAATAAGTAAACGCATACATTACACATGGACGCACGTGTGGGTTATTAAGCATACTGCGTAAGTACATACGTACACACTCGTGGGTGGGAATAAGTAAACGCATACATTACACATGGACGCACGTGTGGGTTATTAAGCATAATGCGTAAGTACATACGTACACACTCGTGGGGGGGGGGGAATAAGCAGAACACACACAGTACATATGGACGCAGCCAGTCGATGATATATATGGGCTGTATGAATTCAGAAATGAACGATCACACACACACACATACATATAATGCTCGTGTTATATTTCTTTCGTGTTTGGAGACACACACACAAATAATATATCTGGAAGCTTGCAGCTTAGAATTATAATCAATGATCACGTGTATACTGTATAGATAGTTTGATTTTGTATTCTGTCAACCGAGACGCCCTGACGGGCAGAATAATAACAGTATAATAATAAGGTAATAAACAATGAATTTGTGGTTGATTTTGTTGATCTGTGTGATAAATGATAACGCATAAGAATAAAATAACATATTAGTCCAGTGCATTAATGGTTTTACCCAGAACTAATTGCAACAGAATTTTGTTTTGCTGGAATTGGTACATATACCCTCCATAAACAACATACTAAAAATCAGCAAAAATCGGAAAAAAAGGAAAATTAGTGAATTTCGTGAAAAGAAATTTGGGAAAATTTGGTCAAATCATCAATTTATGGATTTTCATGAATGTATATAAAAAAATTCAAATTTACAAGTCCTGCAAATATTATGCCTATTTTTCGACCACATTTTCCTGAATCCAGAACGGGAAACCATTCTGAGATTCCTTAAGTATGTTTCGAGTTATGTGCCTTCAAAAACGCGAGTTTACCTGATTTTGGAGCCTTAATTTAGCAGAATGAGCGATATGCAGTATTATATGGTTAATTATTTAAAAAACTAGAGCCAAATTAATGACTTTTTCACTGTTTTAGTAATTTCCTCACTAGATTAAACACAAAATGTGATTAATATGTGCATCTATGAATAAGGAGAATAAAATATTCTCAAACAAAATGTGTGTTCCATTGTATGGACTTAGACAAATTTGCCTTGACACAGAACTCGTGTGATGAAATGCCATATTTGAGGTCATGTAATTCAATAAATTAATATGCATATGCTCTGTTTTTCTCAGAACATTTTGAGAATACTAGATTGAACAAATTGTGAAGGAATTACCAAATACATTGGTGAAGAAAATAAAAATATGGTCATATGAACTCTTAGTCTAGCCTCTTTTCCGAAAATGCTATTGTGGGGCGTGTTTGTCAATTTTAAAAGGATTTCAGGCATATTCAGAAAAATTAACGAATATTTATTGTGTACAATTATGTGATCTGTCCTCTTAAATCATTTTTTCGTTGAGAAAATAGCATTTCAATGATTATACCAATGAATGTCACTGGATTTCACTCATCATTGTGGAAACTTACTCCAAATTTGAACGGCAGAACAATGGGGTAGGGGAAGCATATCAACAAAAACTTCAAAATTATGCATATTGAAGCATAAAACTTTATATTAACAGCTACTGCTTACATAGTTCTTTCATACATAATTTCATATTTCCTTTTTTATGTTTATTGACAGAGCTATAATATTTTATGTCATAATTTGGCAGTGAAATGTCAAATTGGCATTTTGAGATTGTTTTTATACAACATAACCATAAAATTATAAATCAACGTCTGATAACGTATTAAGCAGTTTTATAATGCAACAGGAATGTACACAAACTGGAAGAAAACAACATTGTGTCTGAAATGGCTGTAAGTTGGTGATAAGATTGCATTTTCTGATTTTCCTACCCCTATACCAACGTTAAAATTTGGAGTCAGTTTCCGGAAAAATGAAAGAAATCAAGTGACATACTATGGTATAACCAATGTAAGGCTAATTTTTCATTGTTAAAGTGTTGTGGGAGGAAAGTTCAAATAATTTTACACATTAAAACGCCCATTTCTTTTTATGGCCCAAAACATTTTAGAATGGACAAAAATGCCTCAAACTGGCATCTTTGGAAACAAGCTACGACTAAGTATTCAAAGGGCCATAAGTTGATTTTCTTAAATAATGTCCTTTTAATACCTTTACAATTTGTTCAATCCAACATACTTAAAATGGTATAAGAAAAGAATGGCATATGGGTATTGAATTATTGAGATACATGACCTTAAATATTACATTTCATCACACACGTTCAGTGGCAGAGGCAAAATTGGCAAAGTCCGTACAATGGAACACACATTTTGTTTGAGAATATAATCTTCTTCTTAATTATAGACGCACATATTAATCATATTTTGTGTTTAATCTAGTGAGGAAATTACTAAAAATTTGAAAAATCCATTCAGTTTGCTCTAGTTTTTTAAATAATTAATCATAAATAAGGCATTTTGGCTCATTCTTCGAAATTGAGGCCCCGAAATCAGGTAAACTCGTGTTTTTGAAGGCACACAACTCGGAAAATACATACTGAATCTGGGACTGGTTTTCAGTACTGGGTTCAGGAAATTGAGGTCGACACAATACGCATGATGTTTGTAGGATTTGTGAATTTTATTGTTTTTATAAACATCCATGAAAATCCATAAATTGATGATTTGACCAAATTTCCCCAAATTTATTTCACGTAATTCACCAATTTCCCTTTTTCCGATTTTTGCTGATTTTTAGTATGTTGTTTATGGAGGTTTTATGTACTTATTCCAGCAAAAAAAATCGGTTCCAATTAGTTCTGGGTTTGGCATTTTTTCTCATAAGTGCACTGGACTATATGAACAAAACAGGAACAAGTTCCCCACTGCAGTACAGTAGCATAATTATACACTGTGGTAAATTAGTACTTACCCTGTAGTACAGTAGCATAAGTATACACTGTGGTAAATTAGTAATTTTTTACCCTGCAGTACAGTAGCATAATTATACACTGTGGTAAATTTGGACATACCCTGTAGTACAGTAGCATGAGTATACACTGTTGTAAATTAGTACTTATCCTGCAGTACAGTAGCATAATTATACACTGTTGTAAATTAGTACTTACCCTGTAGTACAGTAACATAATTATAAACTGTGGTAAATTAGTACTTACCCTGCAGTAATATGAACCGGACCCCATGAGCATCACGCACAAGTCATCCGGGGTGTACACCTGGCCCAGATTAACACCATTAACATCTGGTAAGGAGTTGTCTACTTCCCGTCTGGTAAGGCAATTACGAAACTCTGTCGATCTGTAAAGAAATATTAGCACTATTAACATCTGGTCACGAGGTGCCTACATCCCGTCTGGAAATGCAATAACAAAACTCTGTCGATCTGTCAAGAAATATTAACACTATTAACATCTGGTCACGAGGTGCCTACATGTACATCCCGTCTGGTAATGCAATAACGAAACTCTGTAGATCTGTCAAGAAATTGTAATTCAAAATATAATAAGTTTGATGTGCCAACCGCTTCAACTTTCTGGTACGAAATGAAAGAAAATCTACAAAAGTTTACAATAAAAACTAATTAATTTACGAACTTAGAAAAAGGCTACTCCAATCTACCAGTCAATGTAAGCTTACACCCAGTATTATAGTGGCCTACCATTTCTATATTGGCTTCAATCGTTCCATGGCTGGAGCAACCTGAAATTTTGATAAAACCCTTGCCGATGCATTTTCTTATATGTGCTACTCTCCCATATGAAGCCTCCCATATATTAGAGGACACAACGGTTAACAGTATTTACATTGACAATGTAAGCCAGTGCATTATCATATATAATTATGCGAGGCTCCATGTGAGAGATAAATCACTGGCACATGATAGTTAATGCTGCACCAGCGCTGCTCCCGTCATGAAAGGGTTAAACATAATTCCTGTTGACATCCAAAACAATGAAGTACAAGATAAGACAACACACGTATGATAATTGATAATGAACGGGGTATGGATTTTTATTTAATTAAGCTTGAATATTAGGAGTGCCAGTTCCTCACATTCATCTGTTGCACCATGATGTCGAGTTATTTATTCTGTTCATTCATCTGTTGCACCATGATATCGAGTTATTTATTCTGTTCATTCATCTGTTGCACCATGATATCGAGTTATTTATTCTGTTCATTCATCTGTGGCACCATGATGTCGAGTTATTTATTCTGTTCATTCATCTGTTGCACCATGATGTCGAGTTATTTATTCTGTTCATTCATCTGTTGCACCATGATATCGAGTTATTTATTCTGTTCATTCATCTGTTGCACCATGATATCGAGTTATTTATTCTGTTCATTCATCTGTTGCACCATGATGTCGAGTTATTTATTCTGTTCATTCATCTGTTGCACCATGATGTCGAGTTATTTATTCTGTTCATTCATCTGTTGCACCATGATGTCGAGTTATTTATTCTGTTCATTCATCTGTTGCACCATGATATCGAGTTATTTATTCTGTTCATTCATCTGTTGCACCATGATGTCGAGTTATTTATTCTGTTCATTCATCTGTTGCACCATGATGTCGAGTTATTTATTCTGTTCATTCATCTGTTGCACCATGATATCGAGTTATTTATTCTGTTCATTCATCTGTTGCACCATGATATCGAGTTATTTATTCTGTTCATTCATCTGTTGCACCATGATGTCGAGTTATTTATTCTGTTCATTCATCTGTTGCACCATGATGTCGAGTTATTTATTCTGTTCATTCATCTGTTGCACCATGATGTCGAGTTATTTATTCTGTTCATTCATCTGTTGCACCATGATGTCGAGTTATTTATTCTGTTCATTCACCTGTTGCACCATGATGTCGAGTTATTTATTCTGTTCATTCATCTGTTGCACCATGATATCGAGTTATTTATTCTGTTCATTCATCTGTTGCACCATGATGTCGAGTTATTTATTCTGTTCATTCATCTGTTGCACCATGATGTCGAGTTATTTATTCTGTTCATTCATCTGTTGCACCATGATGTCGAGTTATTTATTCTGTTCATTCATCTGTTGCACCATGATGTCGAGTTATTTATTCTGTTCATTCATCTGTTGCACCATGATGTCGAGTTATTTATTCTGTTCATTCATCTGTTGCACCATGATGTCGAGTTATTTATTCTGTTCATTCATCTGTTGCACCATGATGTCGAGTTATTTATTCTGTTCATTCATCTGTTGCACCATGATGTCGAGTTATTTATTCTGTTCATTCATCTGTTGCACCATGATGTCGAGTTATTTATTCTGTTCATTCATCTGTTGCACCATGATGTCGAGTTATTTATTCTGTTCATTCATCTGTTGCACCATGATGTCGAGTTATTTATTCTGTTCATTCATCTGTTGCACCATGATGTCGAGTTATTTATTCTGTTCATTCATCTGTTGCACCATGATATCGAGTTATTTATTCTGTTCATTCATCTGTTGCACCATGATATCGAGTTATTTATTCTGTTCATTCATCTGTTGCACCATGATGTCGAGTTATTTATTCTGTTCATTCATCTGTTGCACCATGATGTCGAGTTATTTATTCTGTTCATTCATCTGTTGCACCATGATGTCGAGTTATTTATTCTGTTCTTTTCCGAGTCTTTTGTTAAATAATTTCATAACATAAAACATAATAACTTCAACAACGTGTCAGGTAGTAGTTTTGAACATGCCCTGACAAGCGAACTATCGACCGGGCTATATTCTTCAAACTATTACCCGTCTTCTAATGCCACCCTGGGTGCGAGGCGATAATTATGTCAAGTGAACTGTCGCCCCCGCGATATGGTATACTATTGTGCACTGTTTTGCACGCTCGTGAATTGTTAGAAGTTGTCTTGTTTTGTAAGCACTGAAGAAATTTCGTAACATGCTGATTAATCAGTCATTATACTTGAGTCGACCAATCTATGAACTTACGATAAGAGCTCATCAATCTTACTGATGAAACTTTTCACGGAACAGAGGGAGAAGAACCAGGGGTTGTAAAGGTTCGCTCCGGTCGTCGTCGCTGGACCCGCTGCCATGATGTATCGGTCCGCCCCGGAGCACGTGTTACCTTCCCCATCATGCATGCCGCTCAGACTGCAAAGAATGGTAAGAGGGACATGAACAGAACATACAAAAAAAAACATCCATTACCCTGCAGGGAGCCCCACACATATATAGAAGCATATAGAAGGGTGTCGTCTGCTCATGTTTGTCTGGGGATATGTATGGGTGAAATTATAAAATTGTTAAAGAATACAAGAAAAAATTATTAAAATTGTAAAAAATTGTTAGGCTAATGCATTCTCTTATGTATGCGAGGCGACCTATGGTCGACTCCCATATACAAGAGAATGCATTGGCACAGGGTAAAAAAAATCCCGACTTACGACTTACGACTTACGACTCTTATATATAACAATCAGTATAGGTACTTCGGGGTGCCTATATGTATTTTAGTACCTGAGAAATAGGTACCGATAATAATTAGGTTCTATATATTGATATAGTACCTACGATTATTAGGTACTAGCCGATATCTGAACCAAATGGTGACCCACGTCATTGCATCACGTGATGCACGATACAATTCCAGGGAAACATGGCGGCGTCCGGTCACTTGAGGCGATTGAGAATGCATTGGCCTAACAATTTTTTACAATTTTAATAACTTTTTCTTGTATTCTTTAACAATTTTATAATTTCACCCATACAGAGCCCCAGATAAACATGAGCAGACAACACTCTTCTATATGCTTCTATATATGTGTGGGGCTCCCTGCAGGGTAATGGATGTTTTTTTATTTTATGATCTAAAAATTGTAAGAAACATTTATTTTTTTTTAAATGATAAAACAAAATTGTTAGGCCAATGCATTCTCTTATATATGCGAGGCGACCTATGGCCGACTGGCATATATGCAAGCTTACACATTTTATTTTGGAATCGCACTCGGCCCCGGCCTACGTGCTAGCTGTAGCGTGTGCCCGATTAGGTACGTTGTTCTCTGTCTGTAGTTATTTAAGCACACGGTAGTGAACTTCTCGGAAATTTATCAACATATTTGTTTGTGTGAAATTGGATCTAACATGCTTCTTAATAACCTGGAATATTGTTAGCACTGTCTGGATTATGTTTGTATATGAAAGGGACAAGATGTTACAATCTCCGAAAATTAACGGGGGCTAATCATTGATATTTTTCCCTGCAAGACACCAACAATTTTCAGTAAACTGAGACAGACCAAATTCAAACAGCAACATGCTGAGTTATGGAGTGAAGTGGGGTTATCCTTGACACACACGACAGTGTTGTGAAATTCAAAAGACAGATACTTAAGTTTCATAAAATAAAAAAACGGCCCAATTAACTCACAAGAGTCAACCACTGGTGACTAGGATTACGAGACATACAACAATGTAGAAATTAGTCAGAATTATGACGTCACAGATCAGTCATGATTAATTAGTCAGTCACAAGTTTGTTGGCTAAAACGTACAAGTACCTGTACAAAGCAAAGTTGTTTGTGATTCTTCGCAAAGTTGTTTGTGATTTTTCGCAAAGTTGTTTTGTGATTTATCGCAGTTTGCTCCCCTTATCCCACGTGCATGGTGGCTGTGAAAGACCGATCGGTCTATTATAGATCGATTGGTGGTTAACCCAGACCTGTTGAAGATGTCTGATTTATATTTATATTTTTACGGTTCAAGCCCATTAGTGCCAACTCATAAAAATACATCTGTGATAAATCACAAACCATTGCGATTTATCGCAAACCTTTGTGATCAATCAAAAACCTTTGCACTAAATGTCATATATTTATTGCATAGTAGTTTGCGATTCGCAAATGTTTGTGATTTATCACAAGGTAGTTTTTTTTTATTTATCGGGCTATTATAGATCGATTGGTGTTTCACCCAGACCTTTTTAAGCTGTTTGATTTATAATGTTTACTTTAATATTATTGCACACAAATTAAGAAATTTTGACGATTATTTTAATGATTCAGCCAAATTTTACTCCACATGCACGGAACATTTCAGGGAAATCGTGAAATCGAGATATTAAACCGTGAATTAAGTACAAAAACACGATCAAGGTTCTATACTAATAAAAATAATATAATTCGGATTATTTCATTTTGCACAATGCAAGGGAGTTCATATAACTGATAGCATGATCTCGAAGAACCTCGGTTGTGGTTTTGTACTTAATTCGATGCTTAAACGCCGTAACATCGTTTGGAATCTAACATGCCACATTATGCTAACATTATATGGCAATTCACATATTTAAAAGAGTTTTACATTATCTTCATCAAATTCAGTTATTTTCTGTTTAACACTTAGCTAGAATCACACAATTGAATTTTGGTTAACTTTCATAGCACATTTTTGAATTCACATTTTAAAGATATTTGGCAGGAATAAGATCAGAAATATGACATAATATTTTGTCGAAATGGTTGACTACTAGAATTTATTCAAAATTAGGTCTCTATTTGCCACCCATTTCAAACATCAGCTAAATGATTCAAGAGGAAAGTGTGAAAAATAATAAATTTTCCGAATGTTGATCGCCATTTTGGCGGCCATCTTGATTTATTATGGCCACTTTTTCTGTCAAGTGGAAGTATGGTGTATCAGTTTCACATCAGTGGTGAGATATTCAATTTTCGATCATAAATTCACTATTACCTATTAATCAAACTGACTCCGTGCATACTCTGAAATTTTGTATGGTGGCCATCTTGATGACGTCATAAATCCACCCAGTCGCGACCCCCAGATGTCTAATATTTGTTTTCTGGTGCCTGAGATATCAAGCAACGTCACTAGCATAGTCGCTATATTTCTTCACAAAATGCACACGGGAGTACATAAGAGCCTCTACTAATTCGATTGGTCCCTCGATTTTCTGTGCGAATTTGACACGCAAATAGCTATAAATTCCTGCACAAATATAATAATACAATCTTGCTGCTAGGGGTTAGTGGGGAAATTATAACCCTGCAGCCGGTGGGGGAAATATGTCCGTCAACAAACTGAATATCTATTAGCTTTTAGTAAAAGATAAATTACTCAAGTTGTGAATATCTAATGTAATACAAATAGATAAAGTTAAAGAGCCGTAATTGTGTTTTATTTTTAACAATTTTAATGGTTAATTAATATAAGGGTATGGTGTAAAATTTCAAACCATTGTTGTGTGAAGTCTAACATTTTCAACTGTTGAGAATGTATCGTCGACAGCTTATTTCTGTGAACATCGACTGACATTGATGGTGATGACGATACGGTGACGATGATGATACTATTGGGCGATGCTGGTGGACACGTTCACCGAATGGAGCGTATTAAAATATATATTGTTTTGGTGACATTGAATTCGACTAAGGACCGACGGAGCTGCATGTTGTTTCAATATGTTTCATTACGGTGCGCTCACACCACACTGTGTTCGAACATTCATGTGCGATTTGATCCAGCTGCAAGGTAAACGTGAATATACATCGCCCACGAAAACACGAGCTCTGTATCTCATCACATAATAATGACTTTTATATAACGATTAACCAATTACTTGCTCTAACACAATTTTAAACATTACAATACTACCCCAGTCATTGTGTACAAGCCAGCTAATTTACCGGCTGCAGAAACCGGATGTGCTGATCTAGTTTGATAACAACATGCTCTGTACTCAAAATTATTACAAGGTGACTGGTCCGAAGCTGACACAGTATGAGCGACCTTGCTCAGGGGTCACAACTTGACACGGGATATGAAACAGCGAACAACTGCACGTCGCTCAAAGCGGTCAAGCCACTGCTGTGCACAATAGACCAGGGACGGGCTGTGTGACGACTCACAATATACCATGGACGCGCTGTGTGACGACTCACAATAGACCAGGGAAGCGCTGTGTGACGACTCACAATAGACCATGGACGCGCTGTGTGACGACTCACAATAGACCAGGGACGCGCGGTGTGACGACTCACAATATACCAGAGACGCGCTGTGTGATGACTCACAATAGACCAGGGACGCGCTGTGTGACGACTCACAATATACCAGGGACCCGCTGTGTGATGATTCACAATATACCATGGACGCGCTGTGTGACGACTCACAATATACCATGGACGTGCTGTGTGACGACTCACAATATACCAGGGACGCGCTGTGTGACGACTCACAATATACCAGGGACGCGCTGTGTGACGACTCACAATATACCATGGACGGGCTGTGTGACGACTCACAATAGTCCAGGGACGCGCTGTGTGATGACTCACAATAGACCAGGGACGCGCTGTGTGACGACTCACAATAGACCAGGGACGCGCTGTGTGACGACTCACAATATACCAGGGACGCGCTGTGTGATGACTCACAATAGACCAGGGACGCGCTGTGTGACGACTCACAATATACCAGGGACGCGCTGTGTGACGACTCACAATAGACCAGGGAAGCGCTGTGTGACGACTCACAATAGACCAGGGAAGCGCTGTGTGACGACTCACAATAGACCATGTACGCGCTGTGTGACGACTCACAATATACCAGGGACGCGCTGTGTGACGACTCACAATAGACCAGGGAAGCGCTGTATGACGACTCACAATTGACCAGGGACGCGCTGTGTGACGACTCACAATATACCAGGGACGCGCTGCGAACTCATACCGATGTGTGTACAGCGAATACAAGTCCGACAACTGTACCACGGAGCTCCATGTATAACTGACCTGTGCCCGAGTTCGTGCGATGCCGTCTTTATGCTTTGGAACCCCCCTTTCTCTTCTACCAGGGAGACACTGTTTCCGTCATCTCTACATAACGTATCCAAGTACGCCAGCCCTGTTAAAACCAGAGGTTAAATTTGAGTGCGTGATAGCGTATCCAAGTAGGACAGCATTGTTAAAATCAGAGGTTAAATTGGATTGCGTGATAGCGTATCAAAGTAGGACAGCCCTGTTAAAACCAGAGGTTAATTTTGACTGCGTGATAGCGTATCCAATTAGGACAGCATTTTTAAAATCAGAGGTTAAATTTGAGTGCGTGAAAATGTATAGAAGGACGTCAGCCCGGTTAAAACCAGAGGTTAAATTTGAGTGCGTGTTAACGTAGCGCAAAGTACGTCAGCCCTGTTTAAACCAGAGGGCAAAGGCTCATTTAATCGTGTTCAACGTTTGTGACATAAATGTGTCAGTGACATGTAATGCTTGCACAAAGGTAGTTCATGTATTTATCTACCTTCAAGTTCAAAGGTCGAATACACCCTAAATCTAGTTAAATAAGAAGTTACCCAACAGTCAATCAACCTGTGCCAATGCATTTTCTTATATATGCGAGTCGACCATAGCTCGCCTCGCATATATAAGAGAATGCGTTGGCTTAACACATATTAAAAATGATAAAATTGTCAAAGAATGTAGAAAAATATTATAAAAAGTGTTAAACAATGTAAGAAAAAATTAGAAAATTGTTAAAGAATGTAAGAACAAATGGTAAAAAGTGTTAAAAAAAGAATTTTTTTAGGCCAATGCATTCTCTTATATATGCGAGCCGACCTATGGTCGACTCGCATATATAAGAGAATGCATTGGCACATGGCATAACTGTAACCATCACAATGTGGCCAATGAACCGGTTCCAATGGTATCCTGGCATCCTCGAATCCCAGAATATCCAACTCAACAGAGTTAAATAAGAAGTTATCAGTCAATCAACGGTTGTATGCCCACAGCACCTATCTACGTTGTGTCAAAAGTTGCACGACAATTATGTTGGATACACTGTTACACAACGTTGTATATATATTTACTACCAACGGTTGTATGCCCACAGCACCTATCTACGTTGTGTCAAAAGTTGCACGACAATTTTGTTGGATACACTGTTACACAACGTTGCATATATATTTACTACCAACCGTTGTATGCCCACAGCACCTATCTACGTTGTGTCAAAAGTTGCACGACAATTTTGTTGCATACACTGTTACACAACGTTGCATATATATTTACTACCAACGGTTGTATGCCCACAGCACCTATCTACGTTGTGTCAAAAGTTGCACGACAATTTTGTTGCATACACTGTTACACAACGTTGCATATATATTTACTACCAACGGTTGTATGTTAATTATACAGCACCTATCTACGTTTATTGAACTGTTGGGTGTTGGGTAGAGTTGGATGACATTTGTTGATTGGAAAGTTTACCCAACGTTGATTGGAAAGTAAAACGGGGCAAGACGCCGTGGATAGCTTTGCCGGTATAGTATACCTTTGTTATAATTATTCTTTGTCCGATACACTGATTATGTAGGCTTTATGTGTTGAGTGTATGAGTGTACTACTTTAGTCAAATTAGTGCCGTCAGCAGTTGTGTAAATTTGTAAACTTCAAAATTTGGCAAATATAAATAAATATACACTCAATACATAAAGCCTATATAATCAGTGTATCGTACACAGAATAATTATAACAAAGGTATACTATACCGGCAAAGCTATCCACGACGTCATGCCCTATTTTCCAGTCGCTCAGGAGTATTTTCACGCAGTAGTCCATCTTGTTTTGAAATATTTGGAGCCAAAAACTCGCATGCTCGCCCGCACCGGAAACGCGCTGCTATTGGATGACCCGGTCACGTGGCGGTTTTATCCAATGTGGTATCAAAGTAATACCACAGAAGACAGTTCACGCCATCAGTTGTGTACATCGTACTAAACTGTTGGATAATAAGTACACAACAAATTCGCACCAACGAGTTGTATACAACGTTCATCCAACTAGATTTAGGGTCTATTATGTGGTGTATATTTTGAAGCGCAAATCGCCATATGGAATTAATATACATATATTAATGAGTTTACAGTTAAAGTGATGTGAAGCACTCCGGTATGGTGATCAAATAGAAATGGAGAATTATCTTGTTCAAAGTAGTAATTTTTACAAATACATGTAATATATTATAATTGACAACACACACCGTCATTCGTATATATGGATTAAATTGTAGTGACTCGCTATGGCGTAGCCATTTTCCTTAGTTTATCACGGATAGATGCGTCCCGAATCAAGTAGTAAATATTTACAATTGAGCATAGTTCTGACTATGTTTTCTATGGAGTGGTACGGTCGATTTGCCTCAAATTTTCGGCGATGTTAGTAGAATGTTACATTCCTCCAGTTGTCATAGCGCACGCGTACTAACATATCAGTTTCATGCACCCGAATAAGTACATAATATATCTTTAATGAAGTTGCATATATACGAAGCACAACGTCTATACGGAGCTCGGTGGCCCAATGGTTAGATTGCTTTATTATGTGTCGTCTGCGTATTCTTCCCGAACCTCCCTCCAAATCAATAATATATACGTTAATATAGGGCTAATATAGATAATTATACTAACCAGATGACTCCATTATATACTGTATACGTTAACATAGAACTAATATAGATAATTATACTAACTCGATGACACCGTAAAGACGACTCCATTGTATACTGTATATGTTAACATTGGGCTAATATAGCCAGTTCTACTAACCCGATGACCCAGTCTTGACGACTCCATTATCTACTGTGTACAAGTCATATCTGAAAAACATACATAAAGGTTGTCAAATTGACACAATGCAGTATAACTGTTACATGCGAAATAACATAAACGTTTAAAACTTTAATATAAGCAATATTCACATCCTTGTACGTGGTATCGCCAAACTGGAGGGTATCACCAGATCCGAGAATTGTGGTTTTGATAAATGAACATATCTTCCCTCAGATGAAGCTATTTATCTCCCAGTTAAATGGTGATGTCCACTATTCAAAACGTAATTTCGCAAAGTGGAATGTTCCCTCAATGGGATAGCGAACATAGCTTGTTCTCACCCCGATACATTTAATTGAAATTCCGACTCATTTCCGATTTTATCATAAATAGTAGACACTTTTTGACGTTAGGTAGTTCGTTTGAAACATAATTATCAGTCATAGATGGCGGATAATGCGTGTATCAATAGAAAACTATATGTTTAATTAACCATAAAATTGTCTAGCCTGCAGAGTGGTTGGCAAAAATGCTATATGCGTCCAAGTGTGGGTACCCACCATAATTTCGGCTATCAACGCCGCAGATCGATCCTGCGATGAGATGTCTCCAAACCAGAGCTGGGATGTCAAATATGCAAATATTATTCTTCACATTTTGACCGTTTCTGCTTGCAATTGCCACAATTATCATTCGGACCGGCACATGGATCATCTTTAGGTGGGTGCGCATGTGCAAGGGTGAAAACGTGTATGCTTGTTTGTGTTTTATGTGGTATTAATATTATAGGCTATCCTATGTTATTCGAAATTATAGGCCCGGAACTGTACAACGAATGGAAACATTAAATAAGTGTAATTCATGAGATAGCAGGGACGTGGCTACATGTTCCATGTTAGGTGTGTTCACCTATAGTTTCTAAATGCACCCCCTTCCATTAACTTCTATTTGCACATCATGTTATGTTCCAGTTTTCATCGAGTTTACAACGGGTTCTTCCAATTGCTGGATATGACAACCCCTAAGTTTAGATTTTTTCATCTGGTGACCGTTTCAGTTCACAACTATGGCCGAAATTATTTAAACTATCTAAATATGCGGGGTTTTGAGTGAAAACAATTTACAAACTAAATACTATAAAAATGTGAACCAATTTTTGGAATGAAATTTCCAAATGAGGTTGTGTTTGGCAAGACATTTCCAAATGTTAAAAGTGTTGAGCGACGTATGGGGAGGTATTATGTTACACCAACACACCACTGCCACATCATTATAAACGAATGAGTGGATGAATTACCTGACTAAGAGAAGAGAACGTGTGATCTTCTGGTGTAGCCCAGTATGTTCGTGGATACAGACCACGCATAGTTATTTATCTTTTCTTGCAATCTTTAGTATCAGAATTATCATTGCAAATTGCTCGCTTGGTTGCCACCACATGTTACTGTATACATGTTTCTCTGTTGAATGGTTTGACCGCGGTTGAGAGACACCACCAACAAAACAAACCCTGTCCCTGAAGACCCATACAGAGCCCCAGACAAACATGAGCCGACGACACTCTTCTATGTGATTCTATATATGTGTGGGGCTCCCTGCAGGGTAATGGATGTTTTTTATTTTATGTCCTAAAAAATGTAAGAAACATTTATTTAAAAAAAATGACAAAAAATTGTTAGGCCAATGCATTCTCTTATATATGCGAGGCGACCTATGGTCGACTCGCATATATACGAGAATGCATTGGCACAGGGTAAAAAAAAATCCCGACTTACGACTGGATTTGATATGGCGGGTTACATTCATCATCAGCTCGTGTTCGTTTTGCACGAGTGGAGCTATACTCACAATTATCTATGTGAACAAAGCACAAACAGCCACTCCCCATGCAATAACCGGCGCGGAAGGCTTAATTATATTATAATTAATCCCTTTATCAGTCCCTTCAACCGTTCCCTAACCTTTTTTAGTATTTAGTGTGTAAATTGTTTTCAGACAAAAAAAAACCCGCATATTTAGATAAATTAATAATTTCGGTCATATTTGTGAACTGAAACGGTCACTAACTGAAAAATATAAACTTAGGGGTTGTCATATCCAGCAATTGGAAGAACCCGTTGTAAACTCGATGAGTATATGCTCTTGTATGAATTGTTAAATATCACATGGAAGGTATTTCGTCAGATCGCATTGAGAAAGCCATGTAACACATCAAGCCATAAACCAAACATCTCTACAATCGGGAGAAAACGGAAATGTGGGGCAATTCCTTCCTACATACCACAGAACAAAGTTTCATGTGCATGATGCAAAGTTATATTAAATGCCAAATTTTGTCAGAAAACATTTATTTATTTTTGGTACACTATGGCAATCAAAATAGCTTGAACAATATGGGAGCGTGGTACATAGTTAGGTGTTACAAATTTAGAAATTAGAAACGTAAGCATAGGCCGCGAGTTTTCGAAAGGGTTAATTTTGAAATTTAGAGTTATGTACATGAGTAAGCAGTTGTAGAATGTAAGTGTATGTGTAAGTCTGCAGTAAAATATTAAATATCACTGGAATCGTCGTCAGTTATGTACCTGGTGATGGAGTGTTTAAACAACATACCACCGCTTTTCGACACTTTTACAACAAGGGGTGTTTGTTTCAAATGAAATTTAGACAAGTTCAAGTGGTGTAGTAGTTGGAAATTATAAGCTAGAAACAACCTACGGAGGGCATCAACCCGGGCCATTTAAACCATCAAACCGGGTCACTTAAACCATCAAACCGGGCCACTTAAACCACATAAATAAATTGGCTGTTATCAGTTTCCCACACCTGAGTGAAACAATCGCTCTTTTTAGCTATCGTTTATAGGAAATATACATGTCTTGATACATGTAAATTTCATTATATACGATATTTTACTCAATTGTTGACCATAAAACAGGCACGGCCATGGCGACTAATGTTCTATTAGGGGCATGAGCACGGGCGTGTTTGTCACAATGATAACACTATATGGTCGTCTGTTAAACAACATTACCATGATAATAGCATGATATGGTCGACTGCTGAATAACCTTACACTGTGCATAGCATAATGTGGTCGCCTGTTAAACAAACTTACTCTGAGAATAGCATGATGTGGTCGCCTGTTAAACAATTTTACTCTGAGAATAGCATGATGTGGTCGCCTGTTAAACAATTTTACTCTGAGAATAGCATGATGTGGTCGCCTGTTAAACAACCTTACCATGAGAATAGCATGATGTTGTCCTCTGCTAAACAACATTTTACTCTGATAATATCATTATGTGGTCGTCTGTTGAAAAACCTTACCCTGAGAATAGCATGATGTGGTCGTCTGTTGAACGGCCTTACACTGATACTAGTATTATGTGGTCGTCTGCCAGCGTCTGTTAAACAACCTCAGTCTGATAATAATGTTGAACAACCTTACCCTGAGAACAGCATGATGTGGTCGTTGGCTGGAATATTGTTCATCGTGCGAATATAATTTCTGAACTGTTCGAGCACGGTTTCTGCGCTCACCATTTTATTGGAGACTCTGCTTTCTGACCAGTGAGAAGTCGACGAACTCTGTGAATGTGAGATGCGATGATTTTACAAAAATGTTTGTTAGATAACTATATTTAGTGGCGTATATTCGTTTACGGTTACCATCCTTCCGATTAGATAACCTATAATTATTAATAAATTACTAAATAATCAACTCCGAGTAGTAGTTACCTAAGGAAATGTTCAGATAATAAGATTAACATAGGTCGTCTGTTGGGCTTATTATGTGAACATTTCCCTCACCCACTGAATGTGAATCTTTCGCCACTTGTACAATTTTGTCATATGTCGGTTGTCTGCTCATTGTTTCTGGAAACCTACCCAATTGAATGTTCGACTATTCAAATGTATACTTTTATAACTGAATGGGAGAACCTATTTGTATTCTGTAGACTGTAACCGTTATCTTAACATCAAAGTTAATAATTTTATATAAATATAATTTATGGCTGGAGTCATAAATTGAATTACGAATTTCCGTGTACAGGGCGTAATCAAAATAATCCACGGATAGTGGATTGGGCAAAGCGTGTAAACAATTATGTTGATACGGGCGTAAACTCAAGCCACTCACACTGACTATTAACTATACAATAAATTAACCCTTTACACCCTTATGGTGCCCCTCACAGACACAAGCAGACGACATTCAGTAATAGATCCTTATATGTGTGTGGGGCTCTCTATGGGAGTTAACCATATTAACCCTTTACCCAACAGAAGGGCCCTGTGCCAATGCATTCTCTTATATATATGCGAGTCGACCATATGTCGCCTCGCATATATAAGAGAATGCATTGGCTTAACACATTAAAAATTATAAAATTGTTAAAGAATGTAAGAAAAAATGGTAAAAAGTGTTAAAGATTTTTTTTAGGCCAATGCATTCTCTTATATATGCGAGGCGACCTATGGTCGACTCGCATATATAAGAGAATGCATTGGCACAGGGCATAACTGTAACTATCACAATGTGGTCAAGGAGCTGGTTCCAATGATATCCATATTTGTATGGTTCTATTGAGACAGACCGTAGATATTTTAGGCTGTTGAAGCTTTATTTGGCCGGTTTTGGCCGTTTTGTTGGGTAAAGGGTTAAATGAGTATATGGGAGTTGTATACATATAACATTTATTTGATACATTTGCATGAAAACTGTCCAAAACTTACTCGACAACGACAAGTGGCATTTTCGCATTCCGGCTAATCTGCCATCCGTAACATTACGTCGTACTCAACAGACTTTCTAATAATTGAAATCTGGTTACATTATTCTACAACTCAGAGACAAAAGAAACCAACAACAACATTTGGGTACAGTATCCCTTTAACATAGATGTAAATTCGTACTAACCTCGGATATGATAACTCCTGCTAAGTTGATGTTGATTTTGAATGGAAGGTTAGCAATAGTGTTATATCGATGATTCATCTGTGAAGAAAAACGAGAGAAGAAATAAATACATTGTACATGTCAGGTATCACTTCCCTAACAGTACTGTCTACACATATGAAGGTTCGGGGACATAATGTGATAATTTTCGTCGCCATTCAAGTCAGGGGTGGCGCCATGAACCCCCGACGCAGCGGTGAAATGGCGAGAATTATTATCCCGAGGTGGTGTCGTTTTAATAGTAAGCGGGACTATTGTATAATTGACTGCGGGACTATTGTATAATTGACTGCGGGACTATTGTATAATTGACTGCGGGACTATTGTATAATTGACTGCGGGACTATTGTATAATTGACTGCGAGAATATTGTATAATTGACTGCGGGACTATTGTATAATTGACTGCGGGACTATTGTATAATTGACTGCGGGACTATTGTATAATTGACTGCGGGACTATTGTATAATTGACTGCGGGACTATTGTATAATTGACTGCGGGACTATTGTATAATTGACTGCGGGACTATTGTATATTGACTGCGGGACTATTGTATAATTGACTGCGGGACTATTGTATAATTGACTGCGGGACTATTGTATAATTGACTGCGGGACTATTGTATAATTGGCTGCGGGACTATTGTATATTTGACTGCGGGACTATTGTATAATTGACTGCGGGACTATTGTATAATTGACTGTGGGACTATTGTATAATTGACTGCGGGACTATTGTATAATTGACTGCGGGACTATTGTATAATTGACTGCGGGACTATTGTATAATTGACTGCGGGACTATTGTATAATTGACTGCGGGACTATTGTATATTGACTGCGGGGCTATTGTATAATTGACTGCGGGACTATTGTATAATTGACTGCGGGACTATTGTATAATTGACTGCGGGACTATTGTATAATTGACTGCGGGACTATTGTATAATTGACTGCGGGACTATTGTATAATTGACTGCGGGACTATTGTATAATTGACTGCGGGACTATTGTATACTTGACTAATAATTCTGCTTGCTGTTCGAAGACACCATCGAGGGGAAATAGCGGTCAATGTGTCTTTTATTATATGTGGCAAAATTAGCAGGCCAACCGTGACGTCTGCAGGCAGATAAATAGTTCGAAGACTATAGCCTGAGTCGTTATTTCGTGGGAGAATCTGGATTCAGAATCCTAAACCGATTACGGGGCGGGGCTAAATCGAGATTACACGGATTCTAGGTCAGATTTTGAAATCCACGTGGTCTCCGATACTATGTTTAATGTTCTCCCAGCTTCAAACCTGGCTGATGCATTTGACACAAGTATCATTTGTATCTTATACTTATAATGCACATGTTTGTTGTGAAAGTCATGATTTTCTTATATGTGTATATACACATGTACATGTACAAATGTACATGGCACCTTACTCGCTGCCAATCCGACTTAATCGCTTCTTTTTTCAAGTTAAAGTGTGTTTATTGATGAGGGCAAGCATTTATAACAGCTCTAGATCTCCTGAATCACATTCCGAAGACGTTGTGGAGAACACACGAAACTTGTGAGTTGTACAGGGACGTGGCGACAGATGTAGGTTGGTTGGTTGGTGTCTCGACCCCCCCCCCCCTCCCGAACTTTGGTATAATTTTATTAGCTTAACAGTCATTCATACGTGAGTCAAATCCGGATTATTTTGACTAACTATTCCAAATAATGATACATACAAGCCAGCAAACGCAGCAAACAAACTCGATTTTAAACAAATACTTATACAAACTTATGACTAACTGGGGAGGGGGTGACCGGTGATCTGTATATATGTTCAACTTGTTTTGGTAGTCATGCTGCTTTGCCATTACTAATTATGTATTGTTCAGTGCAATAACATATGGAAACGGGGATACCATTAAGTGAGTCAGCACTTGTCCTCCAATCCCATTGTATGTATAAACAAATGTATGTGTTATATAGCATGTGTTATCTAAATTTGACAACTACATATATTTAAACGCCTGACACAACATTAATTGGACATTAAATTGACACCATATATTGGTTGGAATTGTTCTCATTGTTTGATTTTTCAACCAGTAAAAGTTGGTAATTTTCCAATCTTAGGGTGTGTCAGGTTGGATATTTCCAATGGGGTGCAAATGGAATTCTGCGAACCTGTGAGTTTGATGTTTGGTTCAAGGGGGGTGCAGTTGGCAGGAAATTTGATGGAGTACTCCCATGGGAGACCTCTAGCCACGTCCCTAGAACGTGTACGTGTGGGTACTTAATAAATTAATTGACTGATATTTCCACTATATAGTCCGGAGATTCTAGAATAAGCTTTATATTTGTGTTTGTGCGATTGGGAGCTGCAGTTCACGTGCGATCACAAGACCACACCATTAGCTTCATGTGAAAAGCTTTATTTTCCAAGTAATGTACAGCACGTTGGCCAAAAATGCCTGTGTTTCTGCAAAACGACTGAATTTAAGGAAACAAGACATTTTAAATATGAAATTGCTAAAATACTAGATAGTACATACATGTATCTGATAATCCATCAATATCATATAATCCTACTATTTCTTGAATTAGAAGAACATATCATAACGAACAAACCAGAAGACATATCCATGCAGGTTCACGTGAATTCGGTCAATGGTGACGTATCCGCCGAATATGAAATCGACATACGTTCGGATGGTATGTTATGGATGTAATTATGAAATGAACAGGATGAAAGTGACAATGAAACTGACAATGATTTGCTTCCAGTTCGCCACCAACCGAAGTGCTTCCCCAGTGGTACTCTCTATAACATTATTATTTGGCTAATTTCAGTAATATTCTCCCCGTTTACACTCGATAATACAAATTTGTCTCCGCATTTAAAATTCTTTGATAGACGTCGTTTATATTCTGAAATAATTTGTAAACAAGGGACGGATTCTTATGTTTTCTTGTGTTTTTAAACTCCGAGGTGGGAAAATCACGGTTTGTTTACATTATGAACGTTTGATTCCGTAATCGTAATCAGAATCTGAATCCAGATTACGACGAAATAACGATTGATTAAGAATACGGTCTGTTCGTTTACTGATTCTTGTCTGTTCGTTTACCGAACCACGTCGTACGGGGTCTAATCCGTAATCTGAATGCAGATTTTCCCACGAAATAACGACTCAGGGTGATATTTTGAAAAACTCACGCGAAAATCGTCACAATTCTGGCATCGCGCCAAATTCTGGCATTCGCCCCACATTGTGACGTCAACAGGCGGTAAGTAGTCGAAGACTGTAATCTCGCTCGCCGGGTGATGGTCAAAACTACTTACAGACAAGTTATGGCGCTTTATCGAATTAAGTGCCGAACAGGATTACTATGGTAACCGTTTAGGTGGTCGTATATCAAGCGCTAGCAACTCATGACGTTCTCCGGTCGGAAGTCGGGATTTTTTTTACCCTGTGCCAATGCATTCTCTTATATATGCGAGTCGACCATAGGTCGCCTCGCATATATAAGAGAATGCATTGGCTTAACAATTTTTTATCATGTTTTTTAAATAAATGTTCTTACAATTTTTAGGACATAAAATAAAAAAACATCCATTACCCTGCAGGGAGCCCCACACATATATAGAAGCACATAGAAGAGTGTCGTCTGCTCATGTTTGTCTGGGGCTCTGTAATGGTGAAATTGTAAAATTGTTAAAGAATACAAGAACAAATTATTAAAATTGTAAAAAATTGTTAGGCCAATGCATTCTCTTATATATGCGAGGCGACCTATGGTCGACTCGCATATATAAGAGAATGCATTGGCACAGGGTAAACAAATCCCGACTTACGACATAAATCAAGCGCTAGCAACTGACGACGTTCTCCGGTCTAATTTCGACCTTTCCAAAAAATGGGAATTTCTTTTTTAACTGTTCAAAATTATATATTTTGGCTATTTAACTTTGTACGTTCCAAATTTCTTCTAAATTTATACAAACCGCTCCTGGGTCATGCCTTACGACTTTTTGTCATGATGGTACCTGTACAATGTGAGCACCAGAACCATAAAACATCTCACTTCTTTAATATTTTTTAGTCGAATATTACAAGCCAGGTTTAACCACATATACGTAGGGGAGACCCGGGCAAAGCACTTAAGGTTTTCTTGTATAGTATTCAACCGATAATCAGAAATATTAGCTCTGCCAGTTTCTAACTATAACGGCTATTTAACTTTGCTTTGGTCTGTACTTTCCAAATTTCTAAAAACCGCGCCTGGATCATGCCTCACAACTTTTTATCACGATGGACAAGGAAACCAGAACCTGTACAATTTGAGTACAGGACAGTAGAACGTTGGTTATTCCGTCGTTATATATACATTTGACGCATGATGCATTCAGATCATCTATTGGTTCGGTTGCTATGGTGATTTTTTATATTAATGACAAAGCGGATAATCTCAAAGATATTTGACCAATGTTTTCAAATAGTTTTCGAATAACAAATTTTGTGAATTATAGTTTACCGTTATTTTTGAAACATTTCCAGATTGCTAGTGAAAGAAGCTCCTGTTGATAGAAGCTGATTGTCGTTTGTGTATATGAGGGGCACTGTATGGGAGAAACCTCGAGCGCAACATGAGCATAGCATTCCAGAATTCATATAGGGAGCCCCATGCACACAGGTGTATTACTGATTGACGTCTGTCCGTGTCTATATGAGGGGCACTTTATGGGAGATACTTACCCCGAGCATGGGTACAGTAGTACCAAATTACTGAAGGGAGCCCCGTGCAGATAGAAGGATCTATTACTGGATTTTTGTCTGTTCGTGTCGATGAGGGGCTCTCAAAGGGGGTGGGCCTACTTACCACAAGACCAACATGAACATAGTATTTTCTAATCCTGACTGGAGCCCCAGACATATAGACGGATATAGTACTGAGTGTCGTCTGCTCGTGTCGGTGGGGAGCTTTATGGAGATACTTACCCCGAACGCAACATGAGCATAGTATTCCCGAATTCTGTTAATAGCATCGTTCCTTTTAAAGTTTGAGCTTGTATAATATCTGAAAAATTACCGGTATACTGTTACTGTAACTTATATTGCTTTTATGTGTAACCATATAAGGTAAGGGTGTGTCTGACCAGGTGGCAGAACTGTCAAGGTTAGCGACCCCACACCTAGCACACCAGAAAGACAGAGAAAAGTCAAAGTAATGTGCTGGCAGGTGGACCAGAAGGCCTTTTTGAAAGTCAACTAAAGAAAAAAGTAAAACGGCTAAGAACGCATTTGTCATAAGAATTTTACACACAATTGATACCGGTCGGTGCAAAATGTACGGTCTATATAAAGTGGTAGTATAGTCCCCCCGCAAGTTTGGAAACAATTACATATGCGTGACACCCCGAACGCAACATGAGCATAGTATTCCCGGATTCTGTTAATAGCATCGTTCCTTTTAAAGTTTGAGCTTGTATAATATCTGAAAAATTACCGGTATACTGTTACTGTAACTAATATCAGTAATTTCATCATATAATAGTAACATCCTTATATGGTATAAGATCATATAAGATGTATTGCAAATTACATTATCACCGAACGTTGCATGTCACAATAAATAAAAAGGGTATATTTAATGGAATAAGGGTAGGATCATGTAATAAATGTATATAATCAATGTATGTTTATCCCAGTTCCTCAAATGATTTGGACGAGTGCTTCAACAAATGTGCCAACCGACCAAGTTAATATTGATGTTACTATGGTTACAATGAGGAGTATAACAAAGGTTGTTGAGTGTAAATCACCCGCCCGCGAGATGTAATAGGTTGATGGGTTCACACAGACTCGTGTTGAGTAGAACGGCGGGCGACATACTTACATATGTCATAGTAACTATGGTGGTTTGTAGTCACCGCATTGAACCACAGTAAGTAAGCACACACATTACGACATAGTCACGTGGTACACCGCCCATCAATGCGCAATAAATTCAATCATAACATAGAAACAAAATAAAAAACAAACAGAACACACACGCACACCCTCACCCTCCCTCACACACCCTCACACGCATGTTTGTATTACCATCCCAACGATGTATCGAACTCTATAACTACCAACCGAGGTCTACCCTTTCTGCTGTAGTTAGAGACCAATATGCGTTATAATCGTGTAGTTGTATCGGTCCCTTTGCGGGAAACCACGACCATGGAACAGTACTTGGCTCATTTTACATCAGCGAACACTTCACCATCATCATGAGGTAAATTCATATCCCGCACATTTTCCATGTAAGGGGTGACACAGAGAGGTAGTATAGCATCATTGTGTGTACCATCCTTACGAGGTCAATTCAAAATAACACACGTTTTACCATATAAGGGGCGACGTAACATACAGAGGTAGCTTCTTTTAATGAACAATTTACTGATAGAGGTAACTTTGTGAATACAGAGTTTGTGAGCTCTGCAGTAGTTGGGATGTGAATTGGACTTCAACAACCTTGTCGGCTTTATTCCGCTTCTAGTCCGGCAAAATAAGCAGAATATAGGCAGAACCTATATTTAACATAACAACTCTGCTAATTGGATTAAAACAGTCACTGTGCATATACATTATGCAAATATTATCATAACATCCCATGTTTCTGCCAAATTAAGGGGTCCCCATTGTTCTAATTGGATTAAGACAGTCACTGGGCATATAAATTCTGCAAATATTGTCATAACACCCCATGTTTCTGCCAAATTAAGGGGTCCCCATTGTTATAATTGGATTAAAACAGTCAATGGGCATATAAATTCTGCAAATATTGTCATAACATCCCATGTTTCTGCCAAATTAAGGTGTCCTCATTGTTCTAATTGGATTAAAACAGTCACTGGGCACATAAGTTCTGCAAATATTGTCATAACATCCCATGTTTCTGCCAAATTAAGGGGTCCCCATTGTTCTAATTGGATTAAAACAGTCAATGTGCATATAAATTCTGCAAATATTGTCATAACATTCCATGTTTCTGCCAAATTAAGGGGTCCCCATTGTTCTAATTGGATTAAAACAGTCAATGTGCATATAAATTCTGCAAATATTGTCATAACCTCCCATATTTCTGCCAAATTAAGGGATCCCCGTTGTTCTAATTGGACTAAAACAGTCACTGGGCATATAAATTCTGCAAATAACATCCCATATTTCTGCCAAATTAAACATAATGCATCGTGACTGATATAAATTAGTAAAGTGTAATGACAAATGTTGACTGTACTGCTGCAACAATGCTATAAAAAGGGGGGTCAGGATCTGAATTATCTCTATCTCTAATAATTTATGGACTTCTATAGAAGTACAACACAAAAAATAAATACAATACAATAAAATAACTACGTAAGGAGACTATACCGATGATACAAATAAATGAATTATGCAGGGGTGGGGATGGGTATATGGAGAAATAGGGGTTCATTCAGATTAACTGATATACGTTATTAGAGCGATAACGACCAATGTTGACACATATTGCATCGTGACTGAACTGTCGCGCCAAGGCTATAAATAGGGAGGGGATCATTCAAATGGGGGGGGGTCGGAATCTGAATTATCGCTATCTCTATAGAAAGGAATAGCAATTGATGTACATATATAGTAATATATACAAACTATTATCACATGATAAAATATGTATGTAACAGCTAACGCGACTACACCGATGAAAAAATAAATAAATTGGGAAAGGGGGCGTCAGGCTATATTGGGAAATAATGTTTATACCAATGAACTAATATAAATTTGTAGAGCGATAACGACCAATGTTGACATATAATGCATTGCGACTGTGCTGTCGCGGCAATGCTATAAAATAGGGGGGTCTGAAATGATCTCTACCGGTATCTATATATATGGCGCCAGATTCTATTGTAAGGAATAGCAACTGATTTACCTATATAGTACAAATTAGTATCGCATGATAAAATATGTAGATGTACGTAACAGCTAATGCGCCTATACCGATGAAAAAATTAATTGGGGGTGGGGGTATATGGGGAAATAGGGGTTTATACCAATATAAATTTGTATAGTGACAACGACCAATGTTGACATATAGTGCATCGCGACTGTACTGTCGCGCAAAGGCTATATCTAAATGAATAGCATGCATGTCATGTATCAAAACTGTAGTATATCACGATTATACGTGTGGTATTAGGGTGTGGGGCAGCGGTGACCAGCTAGAGGCACCAAAAGGAAAAGATTGTCAGGTAGAACTGTGAAAATGTTAAAATTCATTAACATAGGATTTCCCATTAAAATCGATTTATGTCGATGAAACTCTTATTTTTCAAAAAATTAAGCTGATACTTCGTTTGTCTGCGTGTAATACTTATATATTCTCAAAATGACAGAGTCCAAAACGCAATTATGTTTTAGATGGAAGAAATTAAGTTTTTTCGATGCTAAATTTACAGCGTGGACGAGCTGACAAGTTCGTTGATTTTGTAAACAAACTTTTCTCAGGTGCCGTTTGGTCAGACTATCAGTTTTTCGACGGGGAAAGCTGATCCAAACTAGTGGTGTGACTGTCCCAATGGGACTAAGGATACCCCTGTGTTTTTTAAAATACTACGATGTTTCACATGTCGGTAAACATTTAGTTAAAATAATAAAATGATAGTTCCCATTACAGGTACACAACCCTAGCCATAATCTTAAACATATTGACCGAAAAATGTAGGAATAAAAGCTCAGACAAAATTATGCATGTTGCAAAAATGTTCTAAGTCAAAAAAGGGGGATACTCCACCAAAAATGTCGGACAGACGTCATAATCGCAGGTGCACAGGTTCCCATGGTACTTAATATCTGTGCCAAGGTACAAATAAATTGACATAAAAATGTAGGAATAAAAGCTCGGGCAAAATAATACATGTTGCGGAAATTTTCTAAGTCGAAAAAGGGGGGTACGTCCACCAAAAAAAGTCCGACAGACGTCATAATCGCAGGTACACAGGTTCCCATGGCGGTTGATGTCTGTGCCAAGTTTCACGGAAAGTGATCAAAACACAACTGAGAAAAACTCCGGACAAATTTGTGTCCACGGACGGACGGACGACGGACGGACGGATGGACAAGCTGACTCCACTATACTCACCTTTTTGGAAGGTAAATCCAATCACTAGATATCAAAACAATCCTTTCTAAACACCATTAAAGATATCCCACAAAGTTTTAATAGCTTAATTAGGACGCAGAATCAGTCAGACAGTTGAAAACGAGAGAAAAATAAACATTTTAAAAATAACACTGATAGGTAGTAATAAAACGTGTTCGTCATGAACTCAGACATACCGATGTACTTCCAATTTTCGACTCAGTCAAAGAATTTCCACAAATCAGATGTATCGAAGCAGGATTGAGACGTAGAGATCAATATTTTTTGCAATTATGAATTCACAAAATGCCGTGATAAATCTAAATCATTGTGTAACTAGATAGTTGAAAACGAGAGAAAAATAAACACTTCTAAAAATAACATTTACCTCGCTGCTTGCTTCATTGTGAAAGGCTACGCCAGTTGAAAACGAAAAAATAAATACTTCTAAAAATAGCAATTACCTCTGTGAGTCGTTGGTATGCACATCCTGGATTGCGCATGCGCAAAACTTGATGTCTCTGGTGACAGGTGTTGGGACCAATGAGAATCATTAGTGTGTGAAAATGATATTAGGTAGCGGCATGTGTGTCCAGATGAAAACGCACTCCACTGACTGTGCACCGATATTCCGAGGTATATCCCATAATGCAATATGATAATCTGCGTGAAATTCTGAATAATTTGACGAGGTAACGAAGCGAGGTAATGGGAAAAAGTACCTCGGTATTTTGGAATACCTCGGTATGCTATTTTGCAGCCATACGATTTACCTCACAAATCACGCTGACGAACACACGCACACACACACCCTCACACAAACAAATAACAATAGACATTGAGTATGGTAATTAACACCTATCTGGTTCAACTTACTTAGCATAAATACTGTATTCTGCATAAACCAACAGATCAACATAATAATTTGGAGTTGTCGCCCTTTTCGATCGAGCCGTCCGTTCCTCATATTGTTCTTTTCTGTGTTTATAATGGAGACGGACATGTTTGTTATCTACAAGAGAAATTAAACGAACTAGCTCATTTTAACATCCAAATTTTAATTGTTTTTGAATTTAATTTAAATTATGTTTTTATTTTTGTTTACCAACAACAAAGAATAACACGTGAGGAAACAGGACATTATATACACGAGCAGACGGCACTATATATACACGAGTAGACGACGCGATATATACACGAGCAGACGACAGTCATGATCCAACTCCAGGAAAAACGACACAATACATACACAAGCAGACGGCACAGTACCTACACTATCAGACGATATTCACGATCTAAATCAAGTTTAATTAAACCATACAATACATACACGAGCAGATGACATTCCTTATCTACGTCCAATACACACGACACAATATATAGACGTTAGAGACATTCATGATCTAAATCCAAGACAAACGACAAAATACATCCACGATCAGACAATCAAATTTAAAAAACATGTGCAATGAAACATGTTTTATTTATTTTCTCGCAGACTGTCACGATCTCGGATGGTAGACTGAGCGCCTTTGGTTGGGTTCATAGTCTAGATAATACAGTGTATTTTTGGAAAATATTTCTGTCAAACTATATCGACCTACATGAAAACGTGAATATTTTTTTAAACCACTTCTTTGTTCACATAATTCAAACATGTCTTTTATTGTGAGGTTAATCATGTGTTGTTATAATACTAAAGCATACATTGGTCATAATTGATAATGGTTTTTTCCTTCGAATTGATTGTGGTTGTTTGGAATTGAGATTTTTTGAAAATTTACGGCATACGCACCTTAAGGGGGGGGTCAAGTGACCAATTTTAATGGGGATTTCCATGCAAATCTCCGGAGCAAAAGTTATGTATGAAGCAGTTGTTTTGGAACTAAAGCAAGCATATCATTGAGCAGTCATAACATTTAACTGGCAGGTGCACTAGGTAAATTATAACATTGTGCCTCCTGTATCGGCATGACCCCAAATTGACAAACCATAGATGAGATGACTGTGGATCAAAGAGAAGTATAGTGTTTTCAGGCAGTTCTTGGGTAGCATTCGCTTTACATTATTTAAGGAATCCAATGCATTGGATATTGTTTTACTTAGCATAGATATGTGATGTTTAAAGGTGAGGTTCTCATCAATTATAATACCAAGAAATTTTCAGATTGTTCAGATCTTGCATTACCTACTCGCGTTAAGGGCTTGTCATTCAATTTAATTTTAAGATTATTCCATTTGAAATGTTGTTTCCCATACCATATAAAGACACACTCAGAATCATGTACATCTCTGTAACTTTTGCTCCGCAGATTTGCATGGAAATCCCCCATTCAAAATTGGTCACTTGACACCTCCCTTAAAGGTACGGTTGGCCTTGGCGGTGGGTATCCTGTGAAAATATTTCCACCCGTCAAAAACCGCCACAAACAGAAAGAACATCAAAATGTAGACAGACTTTGTCCATATACAAATAAGAAATATCGCATATAACAGTATGTTATTGTCAAATGTTTGACCATTGTTATGTAAACAAAAGCATAAAAAGTTACTTTTCTGGTGTTTGTTTATATTATGATGGTAAACATAAAGAGCGTTCTTTGTTGGTGAATTCCTGATATGGAACTAATAAAGAGCGTTTATGCCATTTGTGTGTGATTAGCCAGTAGCATTGTGCTGTCTTCTGTAACACAATCAGGCTCTTGCTTAGGTAAAATATAGTAGGTCTTTATGATAACATGCTGTTTACGCGATGGTCATGATATATATGAACGGAACTGTATGCGTTTTACTGTTTTTCTGTTTACGGTGTTTGGAACAAATATGAATATTTTCGACAATTAAGGCCGCACGTGCCTTTAAGGGTGTAATTTCTACAATTTCTTCTTTATAGAAATAATTTCTTATCAAATATAGCTTATTAGTATCATTATACCATGCGTGCTTGTCGTGTCATTATACCATGCATGCCTTGTCGTATCATTATGCCATGCATGCCTTGTCGTATCATTATGCCATGCATGCCTTGTCGTATCATTATGCCATGCATGCCTTGTCGTATCATTATACCATGCATGCCTTGTCGTATCATTATGCCATGCATGCCTTGTTGTATCATTATACCATGCATGCCTTGTCGTATCATTATACCATGTATGCCTTGTCGTATCATTATACCATGTATGCCTTGTCGTATCATTATACCATGCATGCCTTGTCGTATCATTATGCCATGCATGCCTTGTCGTATCATTATGCCATGCATGCCTTGTTGTATCATTATACCATGCATGCCTTGTCGTATCATTATACCATGCATGCCTTGTCGTATCATTATACCATGTATGCCTTGTCGTATCATTATACCATGTATGCCTTGTCGTATCATTATGCCATGCATGCCTTGTCGTATCATACCATGCATGTCTTGTCTTATCATTATGCCATGCATGCATTGTTGTATCATACCATGCATGCCTTGTTGTATCATTATACCATGCATGCCTTGTCGTATCATTATACCATGTATGCCTTGTCGTATCATTATACCATGTATGCCTTGTCGTATCATTATACCATGCATGCCTTGTCGTATCATACCATGCATGCCTTGTGGTATCATACCATGCATGCCTTGTCTTATCATTATGCCATGCATGCCTTGTCGTATCATTATACCATGCATGCCTTGTCGTATCATTATACCATGTATGCCTTGTCGTATCATTATACCATGTATGCCTTGTCGTATCATTATGCCATGCATGCCTTGTCGTATCATACCATGCATGTCTTGTCTTATCATTATGCCATGCATGTATTGTTGTATCATACCATGCATGCCTTGTCGTATCATTATGCCATGCATGCCTTGTCGTATCATTATACCATGTATGCCTTGTCGTATCATTATACCATGCACACCTTGTATCATTACATCGTGCTTGCATGGCATTCGTGGCATATAATTGGTGTCCACAACTAGGCAATATGTTGGCATAGAACAAACAAACACATCCAAAAATAAATAAAGCGCAATCAATGGCTTATCCGAGCTTAACAGTGTTACTGGAGGCATGAGCTGCAATGGGATCAATCTGTTTAAAGTCGGAGGTAAAAACATTATACAAACACAAGCTCTGATAACTTTTGACCGACTATAAAACAAATACACACTATACACACATAAACACATACACATTATCATATAAATTGTATACAAGTTAAAATACCTAATGTTGTAACAGCTAAAAATTCGATTTATCGAATAGTAAAATTACTATTTTATTTAAAAAAAAAAAATCAGTATATTTTAATTTGCCACTTCCAGTAAATGAAATTAGAATTTGCTTGGATTTCATGTTTCTGATGTTTTGGAAGCTCTCAACGTACGGTTAGCCAAAAAATGATATTCTGTAATTAAAATATAGATAAAATGATCTTCTGTAATCAATGCCCTTCGATACGCTTGGTAGCGACAATTTATATCAGCCGAGGGAAATGTCGTTTCCCGAATCACAACGCGCAGTAATACTTAAAAAATCCTTCCTAAACGCGTCCATAGCTACCATACAGTGAAAACGAAGTTAACGAATTAGACTGATCGGTGAAACTATAAAATGCGATACTTTAGTTGGGGAATAAAGGAATGTGTTACATAACTATTCCACGATTATTAATATTAGCATTTATCCAGCTTTGTGCCAATACAAATATGACATGGCAGTGAGAGCATAGTATGCATCTTCGCGAAATTATAGAGTATGTATTTCGGCATCAGACACTTCTAAACACCGATAGATGCATCAAAAACGACGTTGTTTGCATATATAGATAACATATTAGTGGTTGTGTTATTTACCTTGATTTGATCATTAATACTTAAAATTATTAAATGGGCTGGTTGGGGGTGTCAATGGGCTCTTAAATGATTTCACTGTCTTCCTTGTCACATACTCCAATCAACTAGTCCAGAGACTGCCAAAAACCCCTGCTAGCTTATAGTATTTGTCAGAAAAATAACAAATATGACAATACCGACACACCGCAGCGGCACTCCGGACCATCCCAGGACATAACCAAGCACATGAAATGATTAAAATCTGATTGCATCTTGATATGTTCCGGAAGGCCGTTTCAGAGTGTGGGGGGCAGCATATTTGAAGGACCTTTTACCATATGTCACAAGATTAAATCGGGCTACCTCTCTGAAATTGGATACCTAAAACTATATTATGTGTTCTTCCAAAAAACTAAATCTTGGAAGCATGCATATAGGTGACAACTTATTCAAAATCTATATGTTTTCGATAGCCTTAGTCCTTAGTCTTCGCACTTTGAGGGATGCTGCCTTGGCTTTGAGGAGGGGGTCTTCACAGGATGAAATGTAGTCATTATATATAAAGTTTAATGTTTGAAAGGGTATATTTGCAAGTTTCGTGTTACTGTCCTCACTGAATAATGCCACGCCAAAGGACACAAATTTAAATTAGATAAAATAAATGTATGGAATATTGTAATCTTGGACAGATGGTTCAAGTTTTGTTCATGTATTACTTTTTAAACCGACAAGGCTTAACCGAACTTTGCACTTTTTCTACAGACAAGCAGTGCTATTTGAAACGCCGTCGTAGTTAGAGTCACATTTATTCATTACTCTGGGACATGTAACCAATTATCTATATGGGAATCATACAAGCCCATAGGTGGGGCAAGTATTATATTTCATACCTGGTAATATATAATCTTTTTCTATCATGGGATTGCTCTTGACTTTTTTAGGTTTGAGTTGAATAAATGGTTGGTTCTCGTGCAGCAACACATCCCTTTTTGATCGCCGCCTATCGGCTAAATCTTCCTGCACAATGTACTCCCGACCCTCGTGAACAAATCTACCATTCTGGAATGAGACGGCGACTATTGTAGTTAATATGCAGGCAATAGTTAACTGAACTGAACAGTAAAGAGACGGCAACACATGTAGTTAATATGTAAAGAGACTACGATACCTGTAGTTAATATGTAGGCAATAGTTAACTGATCTGAACATTGTACGGGTGTTATGCTCGAGTGAGATGCGGAGGATTATTCTTTACGAGGCACCATCTCACGAGAGGAAAATTACGTATGCTATACTCAAAACAGTTAACTGTTGCGTTTATTATATTTATATACGGATGTGTTAGGGTTCACCACAATGTATCACACGGTTAAACATAATACGTTATTTAATCTACAACATCACACTGAGAAAAATAGGTCGGTCAATATGACTAACTTAGGGTAGTCAACAACTTGTCCTGGAGATGACTACCTTTTTAGTCAAAATGACTACCTGGAAAAGTTAGTCATCATGACTAGGTTAGTAGTAGTCAACATGACCAGCATATGCTTAGTCAACATGACTAACATTGAGTCATATTGACTAACATTGCATTAGTCACAATGACTACTATGATTTGAGTCATAATGACTAATTCTATTTGAGTCAAAATGACTAAAGTAAGTTTAGTCAGCATGACTAGAACTGAGTCAGGATATCCCGGCCTGTTCCCTGCATGTGGAGTAAAATGTGACTGAATGTCTAAAATAATGGGCCGTCATTCTTAATTTGTAATAATATTAAAATAACTTCTTTGCGAAATCGCAAACTTCTATACAATAAATATATGCGATTTAGTGCAAAGGTTTTCAATTTATAATTAAACAAGGGTTTGCAATTAATCAAATCAATTTTCAATTAATACAGGGCTTTAACCGTATAAACATAAATCAGACATCTTCAACAGGTCTGGGTGAACTCCAATCGCTCCATAATAGCACGGTCAGGCTAAACGAGACCGATCGGTCATTTACAGCCAGAATGCATGTGTGATGAGGGGAGAAAAATCTTTGCGATAAATCACAAAACGACATTGTGAAAAATCACAAACACCTTTGCGATATCTCGCAGACATTTGCGATAACTCGCAAACATTTGCGATAAATCTCAAGCATCTTTACGATAACTCTCAAACTACTTGGTGATTATACTTTACGGTTTATCGTAAACATATTTGAGATTTATCACAAAGGTTTGTGATTTATTGCAGATATATTGTTATGTGTTGCCACTAATGGACTTGAACCGTATAAACATAATAAATCAGACATCTTAAACAGGTCTGGATGAACCACAAATCGATCTATAATAGCACGTTGGGCTAAAATAGACTGATCTGTCTTTCACAGCCAACATGCAAGGGGAGCAAACCAATACTTAACACAAAAATTAATTTTGATCTCTTTTGGAGATTATTTACTGAGAATATTCAAAATTAAAACAACTTTGCGATAAATCACAAAACAACTTTGTGAAAAATCACAAACACCTTTACGATAACTCCCAAATCTTTGCGATAAATCTCAAACGTCTTTACAATAACTCTCAATTAACTACTTGGTGATTATACTTTGCGATTTATCGCAAAGATGTTGAGATTTATCACAATAGACTAATCGTTCTATCACCGTGACAACCAGCATGTGTCTGGGGTAAGGGGAGTCACTCTAAATGGCTGTATTATTATCGATCAACCAATACTTCAAAAACAAAACCAAATTAATTCCGATTTGTTTATCAAGACACTATATAATTATTTACTGAGAGCATTCAAAGTTAAAACAACTTTGCAATAAATCGAAAACATATTTCTGATAAATCGCCAACTACCTTACTTGGCGATTTATCACAACGGTTAACGATTAATCGCAATGATTGAATTATATTGTTATATGTGGGCACTAATGTGATTGAACCGTATAACCATTATCAATCAGATATCTTAAACAGGTCTGGGCGAACCACTTACCGATCAATAATAGACTAAAATAAACCAATCGTTCTTTCACAGCCAACATGCATCTGGGATAAGGGGAGTCACTCTAAACTGTTTATTGTTATCTCTCAACCAATACGTATTAATTAATTCTGATCTCTTTTGCAAGACACCAAATAATTATTTACTGAGAATATTCAAAATAAACATACCGGTACATGTATACAAACAGATTCAATTTGTCAAGAAAATTAGTGTTCCCTCTCTTACAACAGTGAGCACTGTGTCATGAAGACCGATCGGTCTATTGTGGCCCGATCAGGCTATTATAGTTAATATGTGGTTCGCTCAGACCTTTCTTTATACCATAATAAATATCGCGTAAATAGTATGTAATTGTTGTAGTTCCTACGCTGCATTATGTGAACAAAGCCAAATTCTGTTCGAGAACCTGTTGTAAAGTACATGTATGTATATAGCATGCGATAAGCAAAATACTCAACAATGGGGAGACCACTTTGGTTAATTAAAACTGGCGCCATGTTGTTTGCAAAATACTGTTACATGTATAGCGCTCACTGGTCCTCGCCACAATATATTGGTGTTGAATGGGTCACCGGAATTAATCTCCCAAAAATAATTGCCACATTATTGAGTGTTTTGCTTATTGCACACTTCCGATGTGCTGTATCGGTACATGTATATGAACAAACAAACAAACCTCACACAAAGAGAGTTTAATGTATTTAATATATGATCCATTTTGGAACATCCATAGTGAATAAATTATTCTCCATTCGCAGCTATGCGTCATTGACTGATAACCAGAGCCATATAATGTAGAATTTCGCGAATATGGTTTCCAATTATGGAAGAGGTTATTTCTTAGCAAAGCGGAAATGTCCGAATCGTTCTGAATGATAGCCACACATGTTTTGATAAGAACATGATGCATCTGGATATTTGAATGGTCTACATGTTCATGTACCTGTATATATATACAGCTAAGCTCTAATTGACCCCCCCTAAGGACGTTGACCACCGATATTACCACTTTGTTGATGATGTTAAAGTCAGCATTATAACCACCACAGGGTGTATATTTCTGGCATAGCTTGATTGCATTGATGATGCAGTTGCGAATGTCGGTCAGTGACCAACTTCGAATGTTGATTAAAGCGTAAACACATTATTAATTGAACTATTGTTTTGTGTATACACCCACTTGACAACACAAGTGTCCATTGGCACCGCGGTGTATTTGCCGTTCGGCCGCATTTCAGAGTTTGTAACTGCAGTTGAGCACCGTGGCCGAACGGCAAGTACACTGCGGCCGAACGGCAAGTACACTGTGGCCGAACGGCAAGTATCATCTTTTTTCAGTTTAATGAACGTACACCGCGGCAACCACCGTACACCATGGTCGAATGGCAAGTACACTGAGGCCCAACTGTAGTTAGCCAGTGGAGCCGCAGTGTAGTTGCAATTCGGCCGCGGTGGCAACGCTAACTGCAGCGCGGTTAAGTGGACACTTGTTTTGTCCAGCAGGGTAGTTAACACGGTGCATGGCGCTCACGAAAAGCTGGACTGGGTGTAAGGTGGCCATGTGAAAAATTAATGCAGAGTACAGTAGTCGCAACATATTATTAATAGTACTGTAGAAAGATTACCTGCGGTTGCCACATGTCAACCACTTGACCGTGGATGAACGGCGGTATATATGGTATAACCGGTGTCATTAACGCCCTACAACCTTGTTATTATATTTAAAGGGGACGATTAATTAGAGCATAGCTGTAGTACGTTACTAAATGTGAAAGCTTGTGATGGATTCAGTGATAATGTGTGTCCCAGAATTGGATCCGTATCTCCGAGATTATCCGTCATTTCATAAATATATCACAACAATATCACAGCGTCACCAGTGTTTCAATCAAAAGAATAGCAGACTCCGTAACTGCGCGATATGTCATGGCGACATGGTTCTCAAATCACGTTTCGATGAAAATTGAAGAATATGATCCATCTTTGTACAGGTACTTGTAGTTGTACGTTGTAGCCAACACACTTGTGACTGATTCATGAGTCATGATTGATCTGTGATGTCATAATTCTGACTAAATTCTACATAATTGTATGTCTCGTAATCCTAGTCACCAGTGGTTGACTCTTGTCAGACTTGGGAGTTAATTGGACGGTTTATAAGTTTGTGAAGTATCTGTCTTGAAATTCACAACATTGTCGTGCATGTCAACAGGTCAAGTGTAATCGGAAGTAATAACATCTTGTCCATTTCAATCAAACATAATCCAGACAGTGCTAACAATATTCCAGGTTATTAAGAAGCTAGTCATAGGTCCAATTATTTGCTAAAACAATCTAAAACAACGCACATGGTTCATACGGTACACCGGAAGCATATTTCGATTTTTCGTACAATAAAGCTTGTATCATGAGTGCAGGGGTAAATTAATTATGCCGCTAGAATGATAACGTTATAGTTTCAGGGACATTTTAAATACAATAAGCTGTGAGTTTTCAAACGTAGCTTATGTTCAGTAGCTATATCTACTTATAATTATTTTTATTTTCATTGTCAATTTGACTACCTCAGAATTAGTCATGATGACTCGTGGGACGGCACGGTATAGTCAAAATGACTACAAATATCCATGACTAACCCAAAGGTAGTCATATTGACCCGTTATTTTTCTCAGTGCACCAGCCATTTCTGCTAAATATAAAGCGCCGAAGGACGGACAATATTACGCCATGACACAGTGCTGATAGTAGGACAACATCTTCACAACGACCATTCGAAAACGCGCATCTGTGTTGCAAACTGCGACGATACAACCGCGCATCTCGTATTTTTATGTTGCAATATGTTCCACGACATCGACGGAAATAAAGTGTTTTAATTTATTTATCATATGAGTGAATTAACACGTTCGGTCTTCTGAACGGGAGTGGGGATACGATTTACATGTACATTTTGACGAAAACAGTTGATGAAAATATAACAAATTACTTTAGTGTGAGGTATGTTTTTCGATGCCCAAAATAAACATAATATAATTAGCATCTAACAAGTTCATGCGGACGAATTCGCTAAACACTTTATTATGACGTCGACGAACGAATGATTTCACGAGTATGGAGGACGAATTCGCTAAACACTTGATGACATCGCCGAACGAATGATTACTCGGGTATGGATGACGAATAGACCAAACACTTGATTATGACATCGCCGAGCGAATGATTACTCGGGTATGGATGACGAATAGACCAAACACTTGATTATGACATCGCCGAACGAATGATTACTCGGGTATGGATGACAAATAGACCAAACACTTGATTATGACATCGCCTAACGAATGATTACTCGGGTATGGAGGACGAATTCGCTAAACACTTGATTATGACATCGCCGAACGAATGATTACTCGGGTATGGAGGACGAATTCGCTAAACACTTGATTATGACATCGCCGAACGAATGATTACTCGGGTATGGAGGACGAATTCGCTAAACACTTTATTATGACTTCGGCGAACGAATGATTTCACGAGTATGGATGAAAGCACTAAACACTATATATATAAGTCTTGATTATGACTCCGAAGAACAAATGATTTCACGAGTATGGGTGACGAATAGACTAAATACTTTACTATGACGTCGAAGAACGAATGCTTACTGAGTATGGATTTCATTAGAGACGTCAGCGAGAGCGTTATCTAAAAAAAAGTTCATTTTATTCGATGCCCATAATGGTCCATGTGCCTTTGAAGTAAAAACAATCAAGTAAGTGTATATTAACTGTGTTCTAGTTCTAGTTACCTGCGGCAGCATCGGGGTCAAACTGCAAACGAGAGTTCAATCGGCTTCTACACCGACTTGAACTCTGCCATATAGTTTACAAATTGTGAGAATGGCGTTAACTCTGCCGCATCGTATACAAAATGTGAGGATGGCGTTAACTTGCCACATCGTATACAAAATATGAGTATGGCGTGAACTCTGCCACATCGTATACAAAATATGAGGAAATTCAGGAATCGCTACTCTCTGCATGCTAACTGGTACTCGGGATTCGCGGGGGGGGGGGGGGGGTGATATAGGTAATATTTACCAGTGTTTTAATACTGTTTGTAGACTGCGAACACCTCACAGTAAAGCTTGCTTTGGTGGCGACATCCTCAAATATTGAGTATTGCTGGAAAATAGAGAATGGTATATTATATAGGGAACTAGTCACAATTTGACCGCATATATGTATGTATGTTGAATATTACATAGCTGGAAAGAAGACAATGGTATACTATATTGTGAAATACAGTGAAATTTGTTCTCAATATTAAGTATGGTTGAAAAGACATGGAATATATATTATGCATGTTGTATAGTTAAATACAGTCACAATTTGTCTTCAAATATTGGATGCGGACACACGTATCACAGTAGCGATTGCATAGAGGTGTGACAAATTATTATGGTGGAGTTTGGTGACAATTGGTCTTCATTATTGATATGCCATAGCCAGCCATGTTGCCCGCTGAGTTTCCACACACTGAGTCGACTGGACCAATTAACCCATTGCGTTTCACCTAGGTTGATCTCTACTCATTACGTTTTGCTACCTTGTATTCGCTACTCGCTACGATATATATCATTGCACGATCGATCGTCCACAATTGTGTTTGACCGTGGCCTGGACCCAGGTGGCAATTCCTCACTCACTCACATATCATGCATTTGGTATGTTTTTTATATGATCTCAATTCATTTTTATCTACTTATATTTATTTCACGAGTATTAAGACAGTTCCCCTTTTCTTTTCTTTTTTGCGATGTTTAGTTCTACGCATAAGGTTTGATTCACTTTCATTTGCTGAATTATTACACGGGCGATCTGTACAAACAATCATGAGTGTTGACAGAAATTGGTTATTAATTAAGTTGTCAAGTGGACTTGTGTGTTAGCATGGAAACTGTAACACTGCGTCTTGAGTAAAGATCAACAACGACAAGACATTCGTGTAGATACATCCTTGAGAGATCGACCGTCATTGCGAATTTGCAGCAGCGACATGGCTTGCTATGGCATATTATATATGATGAGCAATTGTCACCGAAATCTACCATAATATATTGTCACACCTACTATATCATCGATACTGTGGTACGTGTGTCCGAAGCCATTGAGTATGGCTGGAAATAAGAGAACGATATATAATACAGAGAAATACTCACGTAATTGCCAAATAGAACAAACTTAATGGCGCATCCAAGATAATGTTCGTAATGTTCTCCGTTATACTTTAGCCAGCCTATATATAAATACGAACACATGCGTGCGACAATTGCCAGGGACAATAGAGCACATCGATATGTCGTATAACCGTATGCATGCGACATATGACTCTCTGTATATAGTGATATTTTATTTGATTATTGATCGCTCTTCCACTGTATATGACTAGGACCGCATTAGTGCGATGTATGTCTGGGACAATGAAGCGCTTGTTAAGCCGTATGCATGTGACATATGACTCTCTCTGTTAATATCAATATGTTATTTATTTGTGAGGGTGTTTGTGGTTTTTTATTTTTTTATTTTTTATATATATATATTTATTTTATTATTATTTTTGTATGCATGTATTTGTTATGTAACCTTTGCATGTCATACTTCGTGTTGTCTGATTTGTAAATTACCAGTCGCTCTCCAAACTTGGAGGTCAATAAATAAATAACACTGTAACATGGAGAGTCTCCACAAAAACAGCACACGAAGGATACTTTTGTAAATATAACGTAGTGTATTGTATTGAGAAATTTACAATGGCGATAACAGTCATAAAAGGAAAATAGTTCTCTATGCTTTTCATCGATATTAAATAATTTAAAATTGCAAAAAAAAACACAAAAATTTTGTTGGATAAAACATAATATATTGTTTATCTTTTGCACTAATTGGATTTCGATTGGCCATGTAACTGTAACAGTAATGTTTACATAACATAACAGCAGGGTTCGAGCGCTGCCACTTGCCAAATTTGCCAATGGCAAAAATAATTGACATTTGGAAAAAAATATTTTCATTTGGCAAAAGTTTTGGCAAGTCACTTTTTAATTCCTCAAGAATCAATACCATTCATTTCAGGAAATTTTACAACATAATTATATTAACAGTGTTTTATAAGGTTTAGGTTAACACCTCTATTAAGGTGCAGTTAATCTCGTAGCATTGGTATAATATACCGATATTTGGAGGGATTACTAGTATTTAGTGTGGTGGTGGAGTTTGCATAGCTAACCTATTGTGATGTACCCTTCTGATGAACCAGCACTTCTATCATTTTATTGTTCCGTGATTGGCTTATTGTTGTGTGATAAAGCACAATAGAGATTCTAGTATAATTAATTAGTAACTAACAGTTTTTCTATCGATATCAAAAGTCGTTCAAACCGCGAGTGTCGAAACATTACAATTAAGTTTGTAGAAAATGATACTACTATGGATAGCATTTGTTTTATGGTTTATGCCATTATGGCAAAGGGGGTGTCAAGACCTAGTAACTACAAACTTGGTGGAAAGCACCACACTGACTCCACGGACTAGCAGTAAAATACTAGTATGCAGGATCGACTGGTAATCGAGGGCGAACCATCGGCTATCTATAAGTCAACAAAGGATATAGAATAGTAAAATGACTGATAATTCTGTCGCTATAAATATACTTTTTCATGTGATATGTGCATAAAACGGGTGTGTGCATATCATGATGGAAAAGGAACGTAGCTGCAAAGCATATTAAAGATATGGGGGTGGTTTATGGTTCTGTTGCCCAATTTGTACAGATACAGGTTTCCCCGTCCATCATGATACAAGATTTGTGAGGCATGATCCAGGAGCGGTTTACAGAAATTTGGAAAAGATTTGGAACGTACATACCAAAGTAAAGTTGAATAGCCAAAATAGATAATTTTGAACGTTAACAAAGAGTTCCCATATTTTGGAAAGGTTGAAATGACACCGGAAGCGTCTTCAGTTGCTAGCATGACTTCCTAAACGGTTGCCATGTTTATCCTTTTCGGGCAGCATAACAATAAGATATTCCCATATCCCTAATAAGTATTGGTGCTATGTTCCTTTTCCGTCATGGTATGGATACATTTGTTTCATACACATATCACGTGAAAAATGTACATGTATGACGACAGAATGATCGGTCGTTATACTATCCTGTATCCTTTGTTGACCTGTAGATAACCGAGGGATCCATCTCGGTTACCAGTCGACCTTCCATACTAGTATTTTCCTGCTAGTCCGGTGGGCCGGTATGGTGCTATCCACCCGTTACTAGGCCTTGACATCCCCTTTGCCATAATGGCATAAACCATAACACAAACCGCGAGTGTCGAAACATAGCACTTAAGTTTGTAGAAAATGATACTACTAGGGATAGCATTTGGCAAATGCTAAAATAATTTGACAAAAAATATTTTAGCATTTGGCTAATTATTTGGCAAAAGTAACTTTCGGTCCAGCGCGGACCCTGCATAACAGAATACAAATTTGTGCATGTACTTGTTAACCCCATATGTTATACATAATTGTTATTGCGCAAGAACCCACTTCGAGGACCTTTAACATTTCTATTCTATAAACACTCATTGACAAGTAGTTCCCTCAGGAGATATCCAGACAACAAACTAAACAAACGCGGCCATTTGTTAAACTTATTATCTAAACATTTCCCACAAATGAATATGATTCCTTAAACACTTAAAGACATATTATGTAGTTATCTGGGTGCGTGAAAATAAACATTTAGTATTTAGGCACTATGCCAACTGGAGGAATATAGCATTCTAGTAACATCATAGAACATTTCAAACAAATCGACCTTACCACTACCACATCGTCTGAACTACGCGCAATTGTAAATATTTACTTCTCGATTCGGGACGCAACTATCTGTGATAATCTAACAAAAATGATTTCGCCACCGAGAGTCAATGTATTTAATTAATATACAAGAATGACGGTGTTTGTTGTCAATTGGGTTATAATATTTGTAAAAATTACTACTTTGAGCAAGATTATTCTCCATTTCTATTTGATCACCCTACCGGAGTGTTTCACATCACTTTAATATCACTAAATATATATGTTATATTTTTGCTTGACTGCTGTCTGCTATATTATCCTGAACCCATCGAACTGAATAATATACAGTTCCAGTGTATACTTTTATAACTAAATGGGAGAGTCCATTTAGTAAAGAAAGGGTTAATGTGATACCTGACGATTATCAAACTCCATGCAGCGCCCTCTACATTATCACTGCGATATAGCACTGCCACAAAGATGTCACTTTGCGGACCGATCCATCTATTTTTACATATCGTCGGAACTATATTTTGTCACATATTATCTTATTTTGACCACCACAAGTTTGCAATAATGGTAATTCTTTCGGTATTGATAAGAACAATATGAACTGAGGAAGACATAGACAATTTTAATCTTAAAACATAAGAACTAAGAACACGTAAGAATTCCTTACCAAATGCCCTTATGGCAGTGGTATCTCAGCGGAGCGATGGGAGATAACTCTGCCTGGAGTTTGGACGATTATATATCGTCAAGTACATGTCTCCAGTGCAAACGCCACAATTCATAATTGAGGCGCCCATGGGTTCATATCACCATCTGGGAACTTAAATATGAGTCCAGGTTTCCCATTGCAGATAAGACCATGTAGAATGGGGTTCATACAATATAAATTCGTTGACGCTAACCCGCTATGCGGGCTAGCATCTCTAAATTTACCCTCTGGTGACCTCATACTGCTAGGCCTCATTTTCTCTGGAAAGTTTCTTTTTATCAAATTTCTAGTGAAACTTTTATTTTTTAGTTTAGTTTCTCTATATCCCCAAATTGGCAGACAACACATTACATAATCGAGGTTCCCAATGGGTGTACATCATAATATTCACCATTTGGGAACTACAAACCGAGTCTATGTCTCCCATAGCAGATGAGACCATGCAGACTAAGGTTCATACAATATGAATTCGGTGGTGCTAGCCCACTGTGCGAGGTAGCATCACTACCCCCCCCCCCCCCCCTCTGTGGATCTCATTCTGCAAATGACCAGCACCATATTTTACGGCCTGATTTCGTTATAAAGATCATCGATCCGAACGTACTCTATTTTCTTTTGAGTACACGTGGTCTGAGTGAAGTGGTTCGTACAGTTTGCACAGCGCGTTTCTAATACAAAAGGCTTCCTACACACTGCATGTCGATGAATGGGAAATTCAATAGACACCAGTTTTCACCAGAAGTCCGACGTATCGATTTACAGTACCCATTAGGGTTTAAATGCGCCTGTATTAAACGAATGACTGTACTCTCGGATTGACCCTGTCTATGCTGAATGCATTTCCCATTAGGTTTTAAATACCCCTGTATTAAACGAATGACTGTATTATGAGACTATTCTCGGATTTACCATGCCTATGCTGAATATATTTCCCATTCAGTTAGTTATACAAGAGTGCACTGGAATGGTGTATTATTCAATTGGATGGGTTTAAAAATAATAATAACTACTCGTCAATTAGTATGCAGTACAGAAAGGGTCGAGTTGGAAACAGAGGAGAAGTGACTTACACAGTAGGAGCTAATTGCGGAATATTTAGACTCCTACATGCATCCACGCTGTGTAACTATTTACACTCCTAAATCCACAGCGGTGTTGAACTATTTACACCCCTAAATGGACTCACGACGTGGAACTATTTACACTCCTAAATGGACCCATGATGTTAAACTATTTACACTCATAAATGCACCCACGATGTTGAACTATTTACACTCCTAAATGCACCCACGATGTTAAGCTATTTACACTCCTAAATGCACCCACGATGTTGAACTATTTACACTCCTAAATTCACAGCGATGTTGAACTATTTACACTCCTAAATGCACCCACGATGTTGAACTATTTACACTCCTAAATGCACACACGATGTGGAACTATTTACACTCCTAAATGCACCCACGATGTGTAGAACTATTTACACCCCTATATACACTCACGCTGTGGAACTATTTACACTCATAAATCCACAGCGATGTTGAACTAGTTACACTCCTAAATGCACCCACGATGTGGAACTATTTACTTCAGACTACAAGCATCCGCACTGTGGACGGAATGGGATTGAGGACATCGATTGGGTGAAATTATATAATATGACGTCGCACAGAAGGGAGTCTAATCACTGTGCAACTCGAGTGAATGACGTTGATTGGTTGAAATAATATACGACGTATATCAAATATGTTTATTCAGGAGAACTTGATACTCATCACCTAGTTCTTAGTCTATTTTTTCATCTAGTTCTTCGCCTAGTCCATCACATTGTTCTTCTGTATATATAGTCAGTGTTAAGCACAAAGAACCTTGTCAATTCTTGTCCGAAATCAAATGAGATTATTAACAGAACTATTGTCACGCATATAGAAAATGGTCGGTTAAATTCATGTCACGTGAAGTCGCGCGCAGGACACACATTGCTGTATTATTGCATGAGCGTAACTTACTTGCAATACGATACCAGAATATCGATCAGAACGGGCGCTAAGTAATATGTTAATCTGTTCAGAATGAGCGCTAAATTATCTGTTAATCTGAACGGGCGCTGAATAATCTGTTAATCTGAACGGGCGCTAAACAATCTGTTAATCTGCTAGTGTTGTGATACCCATAATATATCAGCATAATATATTAACAGAGGGATGCTCGTATCCCGGTCACACAGTAGAGTTACCCCTGTCTTGGACTCTGGTAGTGGAAACTTCACTAATGGTGTCCAGAGCAGTCTACGTTGCGGAAGTTTACAAATGTCAGGATAAGTTGAGTGTAAATATAAGAAATTTAAGATGATTTTGTTGCGATCATGGAACACACACAAATCAACATAAATTTCTACAACCGTATAATTTCTCTGTCATCATTGTGTACGCTATATTAACGTATATCAGCATTGTTTATGCTTTAACGTCTGTCATCATTGTGTACGCTATATTGCAGTCTGTCAGCATTGTGTATGGTAATTCTATGTTAACTTCTATCAGCATTGTGTATGCTATATTAACGTCTGTCAGCATTGTATATGCTATATTAACGTCTATAATCACTGTGTATGCTATTAACGTCTGTCTTCATTCTGTATGTAATATTAACGTCACATGCTATAGTAACGTCTGTCAGCATTGCATTATTATGCTATATTAACGTCTATAAGCATTGTGTACACCCTAAATCTAGTTGGATAAGAAGTTAGCCAACAGTCGATCAACCGTTGAATGCACACAGCACCTATCTACGTTGTGTGAAAAGTTGCATGACAATTTTGTTGGATATACTTTTACACAACGTTGCATATATATTTACTACCAACGGTTGTATGTTAATTATACAACGTGTTGGGTGAAATTTCACACAACACTCAATCAACGTTAATTGCCCACAGCACCTATCTACGTTTATTGAACTGTTGGGCGTTGGGCAGAGTTGGATGACATTTGTTGATTGGAAAGTTTACCAAACGTTGATTGGAAAGTAAAATGGGGCAATACGTCGTGGATAGCTTTGCCGGTATAGTATACCTTTGTTATAATTATTCTTTGTACGATACACTGATTATGTAGGCTTTATGTGTTGAGTGTATGAGTGTAGTACTTAAGTCAAATTAGTGCCGTCAGCAGTTGCGTAAATTTGTAAACTTCAAAATTTGGCAAATATAAATAAATATACTCTCAATACATAAAGCCTACATAATCAGTGTATCGTACAAAAGAATAATTATAACAAAGGTATACTATACCGGCCAAGCTATCCACGACGTCTTGCCCCATTTTCCAGTCGCTCTAGAGTTTTTTCAAGCAGGCGTCCATCTTGTTTTGAAATATTTGGAGCCAAAAACTCGCATGCTCGCCCGCACCGAAAACGCGCTGCTATTGGATGACCCGGTCACGTGGCGGTTTTATCCAATGTGGTATGAAAGTAATACCACAGAAGACAGTTCACGCAATCAGTTGTGTACATCGTACTAAACTGTTGGATAATAAGTACACAACAAATTCACACCCAACGAGTTGTATACAACGTTCATCCAACTAGATTTAGGATGTATGCTATATTAACGTCTGTCTTCATTTTTTATGTAATATTAACGTCACATGGTATATTAACACCTGTCCGCATTGTGTATGCTATCTTAACGTATATAAGCATTGTTTATGCTATATCAACGTCTGTTGGCATTGTGTAAGCTATATTAACGTATATAAGCATTGTGTATGCTATAGTAACGTCTGTCATCATTTTGTATGTAATATTAACGTCACATGCTATATTAGCATCTGTCATCATTGCGTATGATAAATTAGCGTCTGTCGGCATTTCGTATACTATATTATAAGACCTTCGAAGTTGGTACACGCGACATGTAGCGTCTTCAACTGGTGACATGTGATATCCACGGGCGTAGCCAGAGTAGCAATTAGTTACATGATCTACTTCGTTAATACTTATTGAACATACGGCTGTAAAATGGAGGTCACGAATTACGGTCGTAAACCGATAGTTAACCTGTAATTGCATAAGGGATTCAAATCCATATAGGTAAATGTATCAATTACCTCACTGTCGACGTCCTCTCTCACAACGTCGTGAACATCTGGTGTGTATTCTTTCACAATGTACACAGGCGCATGCGCGGCGAGGCCCGTCCTCCTGGTGAGATTGAGGACTACATCCTGGTCGTCGACTCTAAACGACACCCTCAGGAAACCATGGAAAACATCTTCTTTACAAACTACCACGTGATCAGCTTCATAGAGTCTGTCGAAATTTATTATATATTCTGAAAAGATGAATTATTTATTTTATCAATCCATCATATGTTATCTATATGTACATAGAATTACACAGCCATTATACATACAGTCCCATCAACTCGGACTTTCCCAAAAATAACACTCGTGGTATAATCGTATTCGTTGTGTGTAAATTCCGCTTTGGACTATTATGTAGAAAACTGCTACATTCTCATTGGCAATTTATCTTTTAAAACACTTCAACACTTAAACATTTGTAACACCTGCATGCTGTCTGTCATGTGTTTAGTTGTGAACAGCAGTACCCAATGCGCCTTCAAAATGACTTTCCTAGAAATCGTGCTGTTGTTATAGAAAGTGATAAATCATTAAATGTTCTTCATTACATATAGACAGAACACAACGCGCTTCTTAAGGTCAATCCACAGTGGACGCGAGCGCGCGATTATAACGGCCGTTTTCTGTTGTCCGTAGCAGTTCAAAGCGCGCAATTTTTATATTCCCACTGCACAATCGCTGACCACGAAACGATCACAGCAGTGATTTTATGCTTCCTCGATTTCTTTGTGGCAAACCAGCGGGATAATTGGGTCGCTGTCAAATGGGATATATTGCGTGCGAAATTCCCTCTATTTAAAGGCGACACATGCATTCGTCGTCGCGATAACAAATGGGGAGGGGGACTTTAGCGACATGCTGATAACTGAAGTGCAAGAATAAAGGAGACGAGAAAACGCCTGGCAAGAGCTCGACGTAATAACAGGATCGTGTGATTAATTTTTGGTCCCAATCTATTCCAAGCTTGTGAAGTCACTTGGCGCACAATTTGCACCCCCCCCCCCGATAAAAAAATACACAAACCGGAATAATAGAATTAAATTAAATTAAACGCTATTTCTATGAGAATTTAGGAAGCCCGTGCATCATCCACTTGACATGTGTTTCGCAAATTCTGATTAAAATGTCCCTATACATGTACACAGTATTAAAATGTCCCTATACATGTACACAGTATTAAAATGTCCCTATACATGTACACAGTATTTAAATGTCCCTATACATGTACACAGTATTTAAATGTCCCTATACATGTACACAGTATTTAAATGTCCCTATACAGTATTAAAATGTCCCTATACATGTACACAGTATTAAAATGTCCCTATACATGTACACAGTATTTAAATGTCCCTATACATGTACACAGTATTTAAATGTCCCTATACATGTACACGGAAACATTACATATTCCTTATATCACATAGTGTATATGTGACCCGCCATATCAAATCCAGTCGAAAGTTTTTACCCTGTGCCAATGCATTCTCTTATATATGCGAGTCGACCATAGGTCGCCTCGCATATATAAGAGAATGCATTGGACTAACAATTTTTTATCATTTTTTTTTAAATAAATGTTTCTTACAATTTTTAGGACATAAAATAAAAAAACATCCATTACCCTGCAGGGAGCCCCACACATATATAGAAGCATATAGAAGAGTGTCGTCTGTTCATGTTTGTCTGGGGCTCTGTATGGGTGAAATTATAAAATTGTTAAAGAATACAAGAACAAATTATTAAAATTGTAAAAATTTGTTAGGCCAATGCATTCTCCTATGGTCGACTCGCATATATAAGAGAATGCATTGGCACAGGGTAAAAAAATCCCGACTTACGACTGGATTTGATATGGCAAACAAAGGCAAACATTCTTTGATCGCGCTAAATCAGGAATTGACAAACAATAAACGCTCTGTAACCACATATCCACACATATATGATATGTCAGTATGACTGAAGAAAAGTCGGGACCGAATTTGGTTAATTCCTTTGTATGATAAAGTTTTCGGAGCATATAACGCCCGTATACAATTAATAGGCCTTCTTGTCAACCCAGTGGTGTCAATAGGTAACTATTGAAAGTACAGAAGATTAATATATACATACCTGTAGTGGCTAATACGATGTTTATATTGACTAGAATGATCAATAATCTACACATGTAACATATCGATTCCATATCACAGATACACTAGCTGGAATCAGAACTGGGATTATTCCTATATATCCGTGTTCGAATGCTCCGTCATGTGAATATAATTGTCCTCGAAATCATTTTATATGATGTTTGTTAACACGGTCTTTTATTTGCTTTTAAACGAATGAACGGCTTTCTTTTGTGTCGTCGCGTAACATAATGGTCGTCAATGTTTAGCTTTGTATATAACATAGATGCGTCATTCGTCCATTCATTGACGAGCGGCTAATCAGCCAAGTCATTCAGGTAAACCGGCGACGAAGCGCGAAAGGATGGAGAGAAACTTCATCTGGTCTTCATTGATCGCCGATTTTATTATATAAGTGTAATGGTTATGTTTAGGAAACATTCTTATATTTCACATGACAGGTTGTAGATAATATATGAGCGTGGTGGTTATCTTTAGGACTTATTCGTACATTTCACATGGCAGGTTATAGGTAAGGTTCAGCTCTGTAGGTCATTTGAGGTGACAGTTTCGGCGATTGATCATGGGAATTAAACCAGGTGTCGTAATATAAAGAAACATTAAACAGAATATTGACGATGCCTTGCATGCATCCATCAATCTTGTGTCAGCATTCTGTGTTTCCAGAAAATGACAGAAAAAACATATACTCTGTTCTTGGCTCTACTTCAATACAATGATGCTTGGGGAATCACGGTAATTTATGTATAACTTTGGTGCACTGCCAAAATTATTTTCTCAATTCAGGAAAAAACAAACTTAAAATGAGAAATTTCTAGGGAGAATAGCTAGAAAAATAAGCACAACATTTTTTCTAGGCCAACAAATAGAAAGGTGGAACAATTTCTTTTCTAAGAAAGTGAAACATCGAGTCTAGAAAATTTCTTTAAGAAAATGCAGTAATCTCAGTAAGCAAATCCTAGTAAAAAAAAATTAGTATAGATTTTTTTGTCTCGTACAAGTTTATTTTTGTTGAAATAAGATTAGTTTAAGAAATATATTCTTTAATCCATTTATTTAGAAAATAAAACATTCATAATCTGGATCAATTAACAGACCCGTCATTTGTGCTGCTATTCTCCGGTCAGTTTGCTGGTTGCATGGTGGAAATCGGTTCCCGGAAAGAGGAGTAAAGCAATTTCGAAGTTGAGTAGCGATGCAGCGAAATGTTCGGTTTCGTTTCAAATGGCCGTGAAGACGCCGACAGACGTGTTCATTTCCAGATCGCTAAAATGTGAAACTAACACGTTGTAGTAGTGCTAAAAGAAATTGACATATGTCACAGATTGTTACGCAACATACGGGTATTCTCTGAAGTCTGAATATACATACTACATACCTATGTGCGCCTGCGGCGCATAAGATACTATGGGAGGCGGGATGGGGTGGTGTGTGGGTACTACATACCTATGTGCGCCTACGGCGCATAAGGTATACTATGGGAGGCGGGATGGGGTGATGGGTGGGTACTACACCACCCCATCCCGCCACCAATAGTATATTATGCGCCGCAGGCGCCCCTAGATTTGTCCACCGAGGAAGCAGTCTGAACCCACTTCCTATAGTATCTTATGCGCCACATGCGCTGGAGACTAATGATACTGCCCACATAAATAATATGTATAAGGTGGCCCGCCCACCACCCCATCCCGCCACCCATAGTATTATGCGCCGCAGGCGCCCCTAGATTTGTCCACCGAGGAAGCAGCCTGAACCCACTTCCCATAGTATCTTATGCGCCACAGGCGCTGGAGACTAATGCTACTGCCCACATACATAATATGTATAAGGTGGCCCGCCCACCACCCCATTCCGCCACCCATAGTATATTATGCGCCGCAGGCGCCCCTAGATTTGTCCACCGAGGAAGCAGTCTCAACCCACTTCCCATAGTATAATTTGCATAAAACTGATTAGGGTCTGGTATGAAAAACGGCGGCCATGATGGACGCCGTTTTGTCTGGAGTCTACACGGCCACTTCTATTTCTTGTTAACATTGCTTAAAAGTTGAAGGACATAATAAGGAACAAAATGAGTGAGGTGAAGTTAAGTCCCAGGGGGGTGCAAGGGTACCCCTATTAGCTCCCGGACTACAGGGACTATGTACCATTGGTAGAGACATGTATACTGAGTGAATTCGGTCGCATTCTGAGCCCAGAGACAAGTACACTTATTTGTTTGGTCGTCTTCTGACTCCAGAGACATGTGTTCTGATTGGTTTGGTGGTATTCTGACTCCAGAGACATGTACACTGATTGGATTTTGTCGCATTATGACCCCAGGTACACGTATTCTTATTTGCTTGGTCGTCTTCTGACTCCAGTGACAAGTATTCTGATTGGTTTGGTGGTATTTTGACTCGTTGTACTTTCCTGTCCGTCGTACATGGGTTATATGGTAGGGTCGTGCAGCTGGCAGTGTGTGTATATCTTGGGAAATGTACAACAGATAATGTATTAGTCTATACATTTTTATGTTTCCACGCGATATGATTCCCACTTGGCTGGGTGGAGATCCATACACGAAGCGTGTTATAGTGTCACGTGTAGATAGCTTCTCGGTGTGTATATCAGGTGAACGCCATGGAAATGCAATTTAGATGATATATTAGAATATGTTCATCAGAGTTTATGGGGTCAAGCATTGGAAACGCGATGATATTCACACCATCGTATATATGTCAGCCGTTAAAGTTGGTAAATGATACAAGATTTGTGTGACACGCGAGCCACGAGTGGTGACAGATACGAAATGATATACATACATTAAAACTCGAAACAAAATAAAGACTATACGCGCGTACCTTTCTATATTAAATGGATTCTCCCACACAATTATACACATATACATTGCGAATTGCGATGGTCTATTGTTCACTTTGAGGGGCGATGAGGACAAATGAGCAGCAGACGACATACTGATTAAATGAGCAGCGGACGACATACTGATTAAATGAGCAGCAGACGACATACTGATTAAATGAGCAGCAGACGACATAGTGATTATAAATACAAGTGCATGATGATATATTCATTGGAGGGAAATTGTCAGATAACCAGTTTAACCCTTTCTAATCTAAAGCATCATTGAAGGGTGGTTATCTCATAGGGAATGTTGAGATAATCAGTTTAACCCTTTCTAATTTAAAGCATCATTGACTGGTAGTTATCTCATAGGCAATGTTGAGATAACACGTTCAACAAACTACAATAGGTATTTTCACCCCCCCCCCCCCCTGCTACAAAAGGTATTTTTCACCCCCCCCCCCCCCTGCTACAATAGATATTTATGTTGAACTTATTCTACAAACATTTCCCACCAACGAATAGGAATTTATTTTTACATTTATGATCTGCCAATTACTTATATTTGTTTATATTTGTTTATATTTGTTAAACACCTTTTCAAATGAATACTAGACCATTCCTATGTCTACTTTTATAAGTGAATCAGTGGAGATGGAAAAAAAGTTGCGGTCACGTTATACTAGTATGCCCAAACTTGAAAGAGCTGAGATCAAGATATATAAAGAAATGTTGCTATAAAAGGCCCCAATACATTGAAGCTAACCGACCTATTTACAAACGAACGCTAACTAATCTTGCTCTATTTATTAAGAAAGCCCAATCAAGAACGCGGATACAAAAACCCTTATACCAAACCGACCCAAACCCACTGATTACTGACCACATATCCCATATTATAGTGTCGTATAATTATTCATATAATGCACTGCACGCATGCACAATTCCGAAATATTTTGAAATTTAAAATGATATATTTTCCACTCTATATGTCACACGACGACGAGTATATACCAATAAATTGGAAATAGAATAGAAGGGGTAGGTGCATCATCATCAGCGCAAAAATAACTTTTTTTTCCGAAAGCTGACCATTTTCATTCTCATGCCTTTTTACAAAATATATCATAATCGTTTTACCCATAAATGGCAATAAACATTAATACTGAAATATATACTTTATATCGTATTATATAGTAGTGGGTTGTCATTTCAGAACACATACTGAAGCCGTCTGTTGTGTGCATGGAATTCATCACTGTTCTAGATTGTGACCCGAAACAATTATGTCATTCAAGACTTCACCGGGGCCGGGAGTCCCTTAAATATTGCTTGACCAGTTCTAACGAGATATGATTTTAATCAAACAAAACAACTGAACATAATAAAATAAACCAATTAAACGGAATAAATTAACTACCTGCTGTGAATCGTAAAACGATTCCAGGAAAATTTTAATTTGAAAACAATAAAAATGAAACTTGACAGATTATATCACATTATCCTAATGAAAAATGAAAAATTTTGGGAACCAAAACAAATTTTAATCTGGGTTTAGGTTTGGCCATGTAGGTTGAAATGGGAGATGACAGTGTGTCGAGAGTAACTATCCTGCGCGTCCGGGTGCACGTGCGGACGCACCACATACACCATTATTCCATTGTGGCTGCGCCCCTATGTATGCGTACCCTACGGCGATGAAATGGAGTTTGGGGCATTACTGCCGCATGTAGCCATGTCGAACAGTTTGTGACGGTGGATGGTACTTATATGTAGGCGTGCCGACCCAACTCCATGCAGATTGATATATATATATATATTTGTATATACTTTTGATTTGTTTTTATATTTTTATATTTCATATACTTATTTATAAGCGTTTGTATCATGTTCTTTATATGCCATTGTGTTCATATATAATCTTCAGTAATGGAGGATAATTAAATATATATATTTCACACGTTGATACTAGTGCGTGTTATGTGAACGTTACTGATACAGTTAACGCAATGTTATGTGAACGTTACTGTTACAGTTAACGCAATGTTATGTGAACGTTATTACAGTTAACGTAATGTTATGTGAACGTTACTGCTACAGTTAACGTAATGCTACGTGAACGTTACTGTTACAGTTAATGTAAAGTTATGTGATAGTTACTGTTACAGTTAACGTAATATTATGTGAACGTTATTACAGTTAACGTAATGTTATGTGAACGTTACTGCTACAGTTAACGTAATGCTACGTGAACGTTACTGTTACAGTTAACGTAATGCTACGTGAACGTTACTGTTACAGTTAATGTAAAGTTATGTGATAGTTACTGTTACAGTTAATGTAAAGTTATGTGAAAGTTACTGTTACAGTTAACGCAATATTATGTGGACGATATTACAGTTAACGTAATGTTATGTGAACGTTACTGCTACAGTTAACGTAATGCTACGTGAACGTTACTGCTACAGTTAACGCAATGTTATGTGCAAGTTACTGTTACAGTTAATGTAAAGTTATGTGAAAGTTACTGTTACAATTAACGTACTATTATGTGAACGTTATTACAGTTAACGTAATGTTATGTGAACGTTACTGCTACAGTTAACGTAATGTTATGTGAACGTTACTACTACAGTTAACGTAATGCTACGTGAACGTTACTGCTACAGTTAACGTAATGCTACGTGAACGTTACTGCTACAGTTAACGTAATGCTACGTGAACGTTACTGTTACAGTTAACGTAATGCTACGTGAACGTTACTGTTAAAGTTAACGTAATGCTACGTGAACGTTACTGCTACAGTTAACGTAATGCTACGTGAACGTTACTGTTACAGTTAACGTAATGCTACGTGAACGTTACTCTTACAGTTAACGTAATGCTACGTGAACGTTACTGCTACAGTTAACGTAATGCTACGTGAACGTTACTGTTACAGTTAACGTAATGCTACGTGAACGTTACTGTTACAGTTAACGTAATGCTACGTGAACGTTACTGCTACAGTTAACGTAATGCTACGTGAACGTTACTGTTACAGTTAACGTAATGTTATCAACAAGCATCACTTAATGAGTTGTAACTCAGACGTTTTACCTAAATCAATCCGATCAGACTTCCCCATATCAACATTTCTTCAAAATACGCTTTAGTTATCAGAATCGATTAATTGCAAAAACATAATGCTAACCACTGTGAACTATGGTATCAAATTTCCCAAAAGGTGTTATTTATCAACATTTTATTCAACTAAATATGACCGTATTATCACTTGAGTATCACAATATTTGGCCGTATTACCACTTGATTTTAGAGTTATCCATCGTCTTCCGCAATTTTGTCCCATAAGTCGATATCTGATCACTCTGAGCTTTGATGGGTGGATTCCTCGACTCGAAGCCAAATAAATAATTATTTAGGAGCGTTAGTTCGGATAATGCATCTTTAAACATCATGATACTTAATTTGAATATGATACTTATTTTGAATATGATACTTATTTTGAATATGATACTTATTTTGACCTTCTATAATGTAGAATTTTGTGATTTGATCAACATGGGCTGAACTGTTTGTTGGTTAACTGTAACAGGCATGTTTCCATGACAACGGTTTTAACACTTGATGTCTCGCCTGTGAAGTAGATGTTTCATCTATTGTTCATAAAAATAAACAAAATGTTCATCTATCGTTCATAAAAATAAACAAAAGGTTCATCTATTGGTCCATGTTCATTCTAGTGACGATGACTGTACAAAAAAAGTCCATCTATTTAGTTTCCATCTTAGTTCTATCGACGGTTGTATACGTTTATATTAATGTTGTTCACATGTGGGCGACTTATGTTCCTTTAACATTTATGCACTGGCCAGTGCGGATGGCTTATGTTCCATAAAATATCCTCTGTCGAATACATTATGCCCTTAATGATTCTAATTTAGAAACGACGTTATAAGTGACCACTTAGTTTATAAAGGGGATCGACTGTCCGTCAGCCTGGATGTATATACGTGCAATGTTAACCCTTTACCCAACAGAAGGGCCCTGTGCCAATGCATTCTCTTATATATGCGAGTCGACCATAGGTCGCCTCTCATATATAAGAGAATGCATTGGCTTAACACATTAAAAATTATAAAATTGTTAAAGAATGTAAGAAAAATGGTAAAAAGTGTTTAGGCCAATGCATTCTCTTATATATGCGAGGCGACCTATGGTCGAATCGCATATATAAGAGAATGCATTGGCACAGGGCATAACTGTAACTATCACAATGTGGTCAAGGAGCCGGTTCCAATGATATCCATATTTGTATGGTTCTATTGAGACAGACCGAAGATATTTTAGGCTGTTGAAGCTTTATTTGGCCGGTTTTTGGCCGTTTTGTTGGGTAAAGGGTTAATACTTCAATCGTGACTTTAGTCACACATATCAGGTATGTTGAATAAGATTCCTATGAACCGCTGACTGTTTTCTTACAACTAGAGAGTACTACACTGTTTATTATATTGATACTTCGATGATAGAGTACTACACTGTTTATTGTATTGATACTTCGATGATAGAGCATTGCTCTGTATGTTGTATATACTGCGGTACTTTGTATAAGTGCATCGTCATTATGTCTGTATTTATCCGGACCGTTGAAGCGTGCTCTCACAACACGTTTTTATTAGTCACCGCATTATACTCGTACCACTGTAGGTCTATTCGTACCTACACAAATCAAATGGGCCGCACACAAATGATTGATTGACCCATGCTGCACTATTATCATCACATCCTGAACAAAGTATAAACGCAGTCATTCGGAATAAATTATGACTCTCATAAGTATTAATATTTCAGAGAAAACGTTATCCTTACATGGAAATGTCGGAGTCCGTGAAGTGACGTCTTTATCTGCAATCACGGATGTGACTAGAGGGATGTTTTTGTTGTTGGATATTTCCAACTATATCCCGCTATTATTATATGAAAACGCAAAAATACACTTCTGCTTTCTTAACCCTTGCTATTCTAAACACCATAAAACACTAGAGTAGACTGATTCATAGTCATTGGTGGGAAAGGTTCAGATAATATGTTCAACGGACGATTGTTGAACTTAGTATATGAACAAGTGAACTACTCGTCAATGAGTATGTAGTATGGAAAGGGTTAATAAGGGAACTACTCGTCAATGAATATTTATTATAGAGATGGTTAATAAGCGAACTAATCGTCAGTGAGTATTTAGTATGGAAAGGGTTAATACGGGAACTACTCATCAATGAGTATTTAGAATGGAGAGGGTTAATAAGGGAACTACTCGTCAAAATATTTAATATAGAAAGGGTTAATAATGGAACTACTCGTCAATTAATATTTAGTATAGAGAGGGTTAATAAGGGAACTACTCGTAAATGAGTATTTAGTATGGAGATGGTTAATAAGCGAACTAATCGTCAGTGAGTATTTAGTATGGAAAGGGTTAATACGGGAACTACTCATCAATGAGTATTTAGAATGGAGAGGGTTAATACGGGAACTACTCGTCAAAATATTTAATATAGAAAGGGTTAATAATGGAACTACTCGTCAATTAATATTTAGTATAGAGAGGGTTAATATGGGAACTAATCGTCAATGAGCATTTAGTATTGAGAGGGTTAATAAGGGAACTACTCGTCAATGAATAGTATTATATAGAGGGTTAATAAGCGAACTAATTGTCAATGAGTATTTAGTATATAAAGGGTAAATAAGGGAACTACTCGTCAATGAGTATTTAGTATATATAGTGTTATTAAGGGAACTAATCGTCAATGAGTGCTTAGTATAGAGAGTATAAATAAGGGAACTAATCGTCAATGAGTTTTTAGTATGGAGAGTGTTAATAGGGGAACTATTCGTCAATGACTATTTCGTACAGAGAGTGTTAATAAGGGAACTACTTGTCAATGAATATTTAGTATATAGAGGGTTAATATGGGAACTACTCGTCAATGACTATTTAGTATGGAGAGGGTTAATAAGGGAACTACTCGTCAATGAGTATGTAGTATGGAGAGGGTTAATACGGGAACTACTCGTCAATGAATATTTAATATAGAAAGGGTTAATAAGGGAACTACTCGTCGGTGAATATTTAGTATAGATAGGGTTAATATGGGAATCACTCCTCAATGAGTATTTAGTATGGAGAGGGTTAATAAGGGAACTACTCGTCAATGAATATTTAATATAGAGAGGGTTAATACGCGAACTAATCGTCAATGAGTATTTAGTATAGAACGGGTTAATGAGGGAACTACTCATAAATGAGTATTTAGTATAGATAGTGGTAATAAGGGAACTAATCGTCAATGAGTACTTAGTACAGAGAGTGTTAATAAGGGAACTAATCGTCAATGAGTTTTTAGTATGGAGAGTGCTAATAAGGGAACTAATCGTCAATTAGTATTTAGTATAGAGAGTGTTAATAAGGGACCTACTCGTCAATGAGTATTTAGTATGGAGAGGGTTAATAAGGGAACTAATCGTCAATGAGTTTTTAGTATGGAGAGTGCTAATAAGGGAACTAATCGTCAATTAGTATTTAGTATAGAGAGTGTTAATAAGGGACCTACTCGTCAATGATTATTTAGTATGGAGAGGGTTAATAAGGGAACTACTCGTCAATGATTATTAGTATAGAGAGTGTTAATAAGGGAACTAATCGTCAATGGGTATTTAGTATAGAGAATGTTAATAAGGGAACTACTCGTCAATGATTATTTCGTATAGAGGGTGTTAATAAGGGAACTACTCGCCAATGATTATTTAGTATAGAGAGTGTTAATAAGGGAACTACTAATCAAGGAGTATTTAGTATGGAGAGGGTTAATATGGGAACTAATCGTCAATGAGTATTTAGTTTAGAGAGTGTTAATATGGAACTACTCGTCAATGAGTTTTTAGTATAGAGAGTGTTAATAAGGGAACTACTCGTCAATGAGTATTTAGTATAGAGAGTGTTAATAAGGGACCTACTCGTCAATGAGTATTTAGTATGGAGAGGGTTAATAAGGGAACTAATCGTCAATTAGTATTTAGTATAGAGAGTGTTAATAAGGGACCTACTCGTCAATGAGTATTTAGTATGGAGAGGGTTAATAAGGGAACTAATCGTCAATGAGTTTTTAGTATGGAGAGTGCTAATAAGGGAACTAATCGTCAATGAGTGTTTAGTATAGAGTGTTAATAATGGAACTAATCGGCAATGAGTATTTAGTATGGAGATGGTTAATAAGGGAACTACTCGTCAATGATTATTAGTATAGAGAGTGTTAATAAGGGAACTAATCGTCAATGGGTATTTAGTATAGAGAATGTTAATAAGGGAACTACTCGTCAACGATTATTTCGTATAGAGGGTGTTAATAAGGGAACTACTCGCCAATGATTATTTAGTATAGAGAGTGTTAATAAGGGAACTACTAATCAAGGAGTATTTAGTATGGAGAGGGTTAATAAGGGAACTACTCGTCAATGATTATTAGTATAGAGAGTGTTAATAAGGGAACTAATCGTCAATGGGTATTTAGTATGGAGAGGGTTAATAAGGGAACTAATCGTCAATTAGTATTTAGTATAGAGAGTGTTAATAAGGGACCTACTCGTCAATGATTATTTAGTATGGAGAGGGTTAATAAGGGAACTACTCGTCAATGATTATTAGTATAGAGAGTATTAATAAGGGAACTAATCGTCAATGGGTATTTAGTATAGAGAATGTTAATAAGGGAACTACTCGTCAATGATTATTTCGTATAGAGGGTGTTAATAAGGGAACTACTCTTAAATGATTATTTAGTATGGAGAGGGTTAATAAGGGAACTACTCGTCAATGATTATTTCGTATAGAGGGTGTTAATAAGGGAACTAATCGTCAATGAGTATTTAGTTTAGAGAGTGTTAATATGGAACTACTCGTCAATGATTATTTCGTATAGAGGGTGTTAATAAGGGAACTACTCGTCAATGAGTGTTTATTATAGAGAGTGTTAATAGGGGAACTACTCGTATATGATTATTAGTATAGAGAATGTTAATTAGGGAACTAATCGTCAATGGGTATTTAGTATAGAGAATGTTAATAAGGGAACTACTCGTCAATGATTATTTCGTATAGAGGGTGTTAATAAGGGAACTACTCGCCAATGATTATTTAGTATGGAGAGGGTTAATAAGGGAACTAATCGTCAATGATTATTTAGTATAAGAGATGGTTAATAAGGGAACTACTCGTCAATGAGTGTTTATTATAGAGAGTGTTAATAAGGGAACTACTCGTATATGATTATTTAGTATGGAGATGGTTAATAAGGGAACTAATCGTCAATGAGTATTTAGTATAGAGAGTGTTAATAAGGGAACTACTCGCCAATGATTATTTCGTATAGAGGGTGTTAATAAGGGAACTACTCGCCAATGATTATTTAGTATGGAGAGGGTTAATAAGGGAACTAATCGTCAATGATTATTTAGTATAAGAGATGGTTAATAAGGGAACTACTCGTCAATGAGTGTTTATTATAGAGAGTGTTAATAAGAGAACTACTCGTATATGAGTATTTAGTATAGAGAATAATATAGGGTTAATAAGGGAACTACTCGCCAATGATTATTTAGTATGGAGAGGGTTAATAAGGGAACTAATCGTTAGTGATTATTTAGTATAGAGAATGTTAATTAGGGAACTAATCGTCAATGAGTATTTAGTATAGAGAATGTTAATATGGAACTACTCGCCAATGAGTATTTAGTATGGAGATGGTTAATAAGGGAACTACTCGTCAATGATTATTTAGTATAGAGAGTGTTAATAAGGGAACTACTCGTCATTGAGTATTTAGTATGCAGTAGGTTAATAAGGGAACTAATCGTCAATGATTATTTAGTATAAGAGATGGTTAATAAGGGAACTAATCGTCAATGAGTATTTAGTATAGAGAGTGTTAATAAGGGAACTAATCGTCATTGAGTATTTAGTATGCAGTAGGTTAATAAGGGAACTACTAATCAATGACTATTTAGTATAAGAGAGGGTTAATAAGGAAACTAATAGTCAATTAGTATTTAGTATAGAAAGGGTTAATAATGGAACTACTCGCCTATGAGTATTTAGTATAGAGAGGGTTAATAAGGGAACTACTCGTTAATGCGTATTTAGTATAGAGAGGGTTAAACATACATGGCTCCATTGGCTCGTTTCACCCTCAAAGATAACGTATGTGAATAATTTGTGAGTGTGAAGAATATATAGGTTCATATATACGCAAGCTATCGTAATACAGAACTTAAATTAATTTCACTGATTTACTGTAACATATATATACATATATTGATAAATTCCCAGAAGTCATTGAGAATTATTCAACTGCTCCTAATTCCCGTAACTAACTCACCATAACATATATTTACTAACTAACTCGCCATAACATATATTTACTTACAATGAACGCTCTTTATTGCTTATATTCTTTATGATCATCATATCATATATATATATATTATGCTAATAATAAACGGTCTTTATGCCCATCATATTAGCTACATACGGATGATTGGTTAATGCTAACGATATTTAGTTTAATTTTATAATTTCACCCATACAGAGCCCCAGACAAACATGAGCAGACGACACTCTTCTATATGCTTCTATATATGTGTGGGGCTCCCTGCAGGGTAATGGATGTTTTTTTATTTTATGTCCTAAAAATTGTAAGAAACATTTATTTTTAAAAAATGATAAAAATTTGTTAGGCCAATGCATTCTCTTATATTTGCGAGGCGACCTATGGTCGACTCGCATATATAAGAGAATGCATTGGCACAGGGTAAAAAATAGGTTTGAGCTATAGCTACGGGTTGTGGTCTGTCGTCCGTCCCAGTATAGAGCCGGTCGTGCGTCCGTCCACTATTTCCTGCAAGCCACATTCATCATCCGATTATCACAAACATACTTATCTTACATAGATGGGATATATCGCATTTTTGTCTCGACATTCCGTGGACAAATATATATTGCCGCCAGCAGCCATATTGAATTTCACTTCCATCTGCACACCATGTAGCCCACATTATTCAAAGTAATGTTATTTGGAAAACTACAGGCATGTTTACGATCACATCTAGATGGGAGCTATCGAATTCGAATTTGAAAGGCAGCCATCTTGGTTTTTTTTACTCTTTGCATTAATAAATCATCAGGTCGCAACCAATATTTTTCATCGGATTTATCCCAAACTTCAGACGAGAGCTGATTTTAAATTATTTTTGATTAAAATTCGTCTTGGAATTCAATCTTTGCGTCACTAAATTATTCAACATGGCCAACATTATTCTTCTGAATCCTAGGGTTCTCTAGGTGAGGACTATAAGCATTGTTTCGGATCTTCTCTAGGTGAGGACTATAAGCATTGTTTCGGATCTTCTCTAGGTGAGGACTATAAGCATTGTTTCGGATCTTCTCTAGGTGAGGACTATAAGCATTGTTTCGGATCTTCTCTAGGTGAGGACTATAAGCATTGTTTCGGATCTTCTCTAGGTGAGGACTATAAGCATTGTTTCGGATCTTCTCTAGGTGAGGACTATAAGCATTGTTTCGGATCTTCTCTAGGTGAGGACTATAAGCATTGTTTCGGATCTTCTCTAGGTGAGGACTATAAGCATTGTTTCGGATCTTCTCTAGGTGAGGACTATAAGCATTGTTTCGGATCTTCTCTAGGTGAGGACTATAAGCATTGTTTCGGATCTTCTCTAGGCGATGACTATAAGCATTGTTTCGGATCTTCTCTAGGTGAGGGCTATAATCATTGTTTCCGAATTTCATTTCATACATGGCAGCCATCTTGGATAAACTATTTAAATCCACAGGTACACATGCAGTCCACATTTATCGGATAAATGAACATTTATAGGCATGTTAAGTAATAATCTCTTCAATAGGTGGGGGCTATCGAATGCACAAGTTTCGATAAAAAAAGCAAGGCCACATGTTGCCATTTTGGATTTTACTTTTTGGTCAGTATACTTGGATACACCCGCAACCAACAATTTATCAGGAATATTCCGAGTGACATCAATATGGAAACCATACTTTTTTTTCGCATTTTGGTTAAAACACGGCTGTCAGCGACCATCTTGGATTTCAAATTTGAAATCATCAGCACACCCTGCAGCCCAAAACTTGACACGGCTCTCCTGCTTGACCTCTAGTATATCTGAAACATTTCAACTGTCAGCATTTCACATCGCCATGTGTGATATTATCCCATTCCATGTTGAGCTATAATGTCATTGACTCTTCCATTTTCTAAATTCCTAGACTTGAATCTTGAATAGTTAAGTATTTACGTTACTATTAACATACGTATATAGTATACTAATAGCCAGGAACGTGGTGATATGGGGTTTTCGGGTGTCCATCCTCCCCAGCATTGGTCAAAATGTTAAACAGATGGAAATTCCATGGCTATAGTGCATATTGTATAGTGAGCATGAGGTGGAATGGTAGACCACCTAGTACAACCAGGACTCATGCAGTATCCCTCACGACGGGATACATCTTGCGACCAACAGCGTGCCACATTAGGGGATTCTTAACCTTTGTAGTGGGCGGAGGTCCTATTATAACACGGGCCCACATGGTGCAATGAGCGGAAGTCCTATTATACCACGGACCTACGCGGGGGGGGGGGGTCTTATGAGCAGGAGATGGAGCATTATACATCCTAATGCAACCAGGACTCATGCAAAATCCCTCATGGCGGGATGCACCTTACGACAAACAGGATGCTACATTAGGGGATTCTTACCCTTTGCAATGAGCGGAGGTCCTATTCTACCACGGACACATCCGGGGCGGGTATAGTGAGCAGGAGGTTGGGTTGTTTATTACCCTAAAACCACCAGGACTACAGACCTGTAACATCTCTCATGGCGGTATGCACATACTGAATCAGGATGCTATATACATCAGGGGATTCATACCCTTTACAATGAGCGGAGTCCTATTCAACCACGGGCCCACCCGGTGTGGGTATAGTGAGCAGGAGTTGGAGTGGCATATCACCCTAATAAAACCAGGACTACAGACCTGTAACATCCCTCATGGCGGGATGCGCCTTACGACCAACATGATGCTACATAAGGGAAGTCTTACCCTGAGCGGGGTCCTATTCTACCACGGGCCCACCGGGGCGGGTATAGTGAGCAGGAGGTGGAGTGGTTTATCACACTAATACGACCATGACTACAGACCTGTAACATCCCTCATGACGAGATGCGCCTTACGACCAACATGATGCTACATAAGGGAAGTCTTACCCTGAGCGGGGTCCTATTCTACCACGGGCCCACCCCGGGGTGGTATAGTGAGCGGAGGTGGAGTGGTATATCACCCTAATAAAACCATGAGTCCAGACCTGTAACATCCCTCATGGCGGGATGCGCCTTACGACCAACATGATGCTACATAAGGGAAGTCTTACCCTGAGCGGAGTCCTATTCTACCACGGGCCCACCCCGGGGTGGGTATAGTGAGCCGGAGTTGGAGTGGCATGTCACCCTAATAAAACCATGACTACAGACCTGTAACATCCCTCATGGCGGGATGCGCCTTACGACCAACAGGATGCTACCTAAGGGAAGTCTTACCCTGAGCGGGATCCTATTCTACCACGGGCCCACCCCGGGTGGGTATAGTGAGCAGGAGGTGGAGTGGTATATCACACTAATACAACCATGACTACAGACCTGTAACATCCCTCATGGCGGGATGCGCCTTACGACCAACAGGATGCTACCTAAGGGAAGCCTTACCCTGAGCGGGGTCCTATTCTACCACGGGCCCACCCGGGGTGGGTATAGTGAGCAGGAGGTGGAGTGGTTTATCACACTAATACAACCATGACTACAGACCTGTAACATCCCTCATGGCGGGATTCGCCTTACGACAAACATGATGCTACATAAGGGAAGTCTTACCCTGAGCGGGGTCCTATTCTACCACGGGCCCACCCCGGTGGGTATAGTGAGCAGGAGGTGGAGTGGTATATCACCCTTATAAAACCATAAGTCCAGACCTGTATCATCCCTCATGGCGGGATTCGCCTTACGAGCAACATGATGCTACATAAGGGAAGTCTTACCCTGAGCGGGGTCCTATTCTACCACGGGCCCACCCCGGGGTGGGTATAGTGAGCCGGAGTTGGAATGGCATATCACCCTAATAAAACCATGACTCCAGACCTGTAACATCCCACATGGCGGGATGCGCCTTACTTTATCACACTAATACAACCATGACTACAGACCTGTAACATCCCTCATGGCGGAATTCGCCTTACGACCAACATGATGCTACAAAAGGGAAGTCTTACCATGAGCGGGGTCCTATTCTACCACGGGCCCACCCCGGGGTGGTATAGTGAGCCGGAGGTGGAGTGGTATATCACCCTAATAAAACCATGAGTCCAGACCTGTAACATCCCTCATGGCGGGATGCGCCTTACGACCAACGTGATGCTACATAAGGGAAGTCTTACCATGAGCGGGGTCCTATTCTACCACGGGCCCACCCGGGTGGGTATAGTGAGCAGGAGATGGAGTGGCATATCACCCTAATAAAACCATGACTCCAGACCTGTGACATCCATCATGGCGGGATGCGCCTTACGACCAACAGGATGCTACATAAGGGAAGTCTTACCCTGAGCGGGGTCCTATTCTACCACGGGCCCACCGGGGCGGGTATAGTGAGCAGGGGGTATAGTGGTTTATCACACTAATACAACCATGACTTCAGACCTGTAACATCCCTCGTGGCGGGATGCGCCTTACGGCAAACATGATGCGACATTAATGAAGCCTTACCCTGAGCGGGGTCCTATTCTACCACCAGGTCCACCCGGGGTGGGTATAGTGAGCAGGAGGTGGAGTGGTTTATCACACTAATACAACCAGGACTGCAGACCTGTAACATCCCTCATGGTGGGGTGCGCCTTACGACCAACATTATGCTACATAAGGGAAGTCTTACCCTGAACGGGGTCCTATTCTACCACGGGCCTACCCCGGGGCGGGTATAGTGAGCAGGAGTTGGAGTGGCATATCACCCGAATAAAACCATGACTCCAGACCTATAACATCCACCATGGCGGGATGCGCCTTACGACCAACAGGATGCTACATAAGGGAAGTCTTACCCTGAGCGGGGTCCATTCTACCACGGGCCCACCGGGGTGGGTATAGTGAGCAGGAGATGGAGTGGTTTATCACCCTTATACAACCATGACTACAGACCTGTAACATCCCTCATGGCGGGATGCGCCTTACGACCAACATGATGCTACATAAGGGAAGTCTTACCCTGAGCGGGGTCCTATTCTACCACGGGCCCACCCGGGGTGGGTAGAGTGAGCAGGAGGTGGAGTGGTTTATCACACTAATACAACCATGACTCCAGACCTGTAACATCCTTCATGGCGGGATGCGCCTTACGACCAACATGATGCTACATAAGGGAAGTCTTACCCTGAGCGGAGTCCTATTCTACCACGGGCCCACCCGGGGTGGGTATAGTGAGCAGGAGGTGGAGTGGTTTATCACACTAATACAACCATGACTACAGACCTGTAACATCCCTCATGGTGGGGTGCGCCTTACGACAAACAGGATGCTACATAAGGGAAGTCTTACCCTGAGCGGGGTCCTATTCTACCACGGGCCCACCCCGGGTGGGTATAGTGAGCAGGAGGAGGAGTGGTTTATCACAATAATACAACCATGACTACAGACCTGTAACATCCCTCATGGTGGGATGCGCATTACGACCAACAGGATGCTACATAAGGGAAGTCTTACCCTGAGCGGGGTCCTATTCTACCACGGGCCCACCCCGGGTGGGTATAGTGAGCAGGAGTTGGAGTGTCATATCACACTAATACAACCATGACTACAGACCTGTAACATCCCTCATGGTGGGGTGCGCCTTACGGCAAACATGATGCTACATAAGGGAAGTCTTACCCTGAGCGGGGTCCTATTCTACCACGGGCCCACCCGGGGCGGGTATAGTGATCAGGCGGTGGAGTGGTATATCACACTAATACAACCATGACTACAGACCTGTAACATCCCTCATGGCGGGATGCGCCTTACGACCAACAGGATGCTACATAAGGGAAGTCTTACCCTTGAGCGGGGTCCTATTCTACCACGGGCCCACCCCGGGGCGGGTATACTGAGCAGGAGGTGGAGTGGTTTATCACACTAATACAACCATGACTACAGACCTGTAACATCCCTCATGTCGGTATGCGCCTTACGACCAACATGGTGCTACATAAGGGAAGTCTTACCCTTGAGCGGGGTCCTATTCTACCACGGGCCCACCCCGGGGCGGGTATACTGAGCAGGAGGTGGGGTGGTTTATCACACTAATACAACCATGACTACAGACCTGTAACATCCCTCATGTCGGTATGCGCCTTACGACCAACATGATGCTACATAAGGGAAGTCTTACCCTGAGCGGGGTCCTATTCTACCACCGGCCCACCCGGGTGGGTATAGTGAGCATGAGTTGGAGTGGTATATCAGCCTATTACAACCATGACTACAGACCTGTAACATCCCTCATGGCGGGATGCGCCTTGCGACCAACATGATGCTACATTAAGGGAAGTTTTACCCTGAGCGGGGTCCTATTCTACCACGGGCCCACCCGGGGTGGGTATAGTGAGCATGAGTTGGAGTGGTATATCACCCTATTACCACCAGGACTACAGACCTGTAACATCCCTCATGGCGGGATGAGCCTTACGACCAACATAATACTACATAAGGGAAGTCTTACCCTGAGCGGGGTCCTATTCTACCACGGGCCCACCCGGGGTGGGTATAGTGAGCAGGAGGTGGAGTGGTTTATCACACTAATACAACCATGACTACAGACCTGTAACATCCCTCATGGCGGGATGAGCCTTACGACCAACATGATGTTACATAAGGGAAGTCTTACCCTGAGCGGGGTCCTATTCTACCACGGGCCCACCCGGGGTGGGTATAGTGAGCAGGAGGTGGAGTGGTTTATCACACTAATACAATCATGACTACAGACCTGCAACATCCCTCATGGTGGGTTTCGTCTTACGGCAAGCAGGATGATACATTCGGGGACTATTTCGCGGGGGCGTATAGGGAGCAGGAAGTGGGTGGTATATCATCATAGTAAAACCAGGACACCTGCAGCACCGCTCACGTTTCACCCAACTCCAAATAGAATGCTATATTATGTGCGCCATATAGCCCTCGCAATGGGGCGATGGGCCGACTTATTCTACTCAGGCCTACACGGGGGTATAGCGGGGAGATGAGATGATGTGCGGCGATGGGCCGACTTATTCTACTCCGGCCTACACGGGGGTATAGCGGGGAGATGGGCCGACTTATTATACTCCGGCCAACACGGGGGTATAGCGGGGAGATGGGCCGACTTATTCTACTCCGGCCTACACGGGGGTATAGCGGGGAGATGGGCCGACTTATTCTACTCCGGCCTACACGGGTGTATAGCGGGGAGATGGGCCGACTTATTCTACTCCGGCCTACACGGGGTATAGCGGGGAGATGAGATGATGTGGGGCGATGGGCCGACTTATTCTACTCCGGCCTACACGGGGGTATAGCGGGGAGATGAGATGATGTGGGGCGATGGGCCGACTTATTCTACTCCGGCCTACACGGGGGTATAGCGGGGAGATGAGATGATGTAATGCACATATAAATCAATATGTTAGTTAGCACGGAAAGATCTCATCGGCTCGGTTGATCTATTACACATGTATCTAAAGTAACAGTTTACTTCACCGTCTGCATGGAAGTCACATCCTCATTCATACGACGAACACCTCCAGATTTCTAAATACAAGAGGGAAATAGTTATGTCGCCGATGATTAATATACAGGTGGATTATCTCTTTGTAAACATTGTGTGGTTGTTTTAGCTAGCGAACAATAGTGGTTACACTGTTAACACTGTCGGATACCCGTTTAGGTTCGGACATTCCAAGATGGCGGCGCCGAGTAAAGAAGATAAACGGTAAGTGTGTATATTGTCTCCAAGCATCAATTAACGATATCTTTCGGTGATACACCTTTAAACAGTTATGTAGGAATTTGTATGCCCAACAACATACGTAACACGCCTTTCGCGTGACAGGCATGTGAATTGTTGTATTTGGCGTGTCAAGTCGTCATAATTTTTCGCTTTTTCGCATTTTTTTGGCCCTGGGATCATGGATCCGCGAATTTATGTATTGTTGTGGGTAGATTATGTTACCACACATCTTCGGAACCTGAACGAAAATTGTGTCTGAACCTGAACAAAATCATCGCGAATGTTGCGAATCCGAACCTGAACATTTTGAAATTTTCAAAGGTCGTTTTTCGGAGTTAGACAATAAAAATATCGCCGGTTTTGCATTCCGAAGATGTGTGGTGACCTAATCTACCCACAACAATACATAAATTTGCGGATGCATGAGCCCAGGGCCAGAAAAATACGAAAAAGCGAACATTTCGCCGCCTCGATAAAATTTCGAAAAATTATGACGACTTGACACGCCAAATACAACAATTTACATGTCTGTCACGAGAAAGCCGTGTTACGTATGTGTTGGGCATACAAATTCCTACATAACTGTTTCAAGGTGTATCACCGAAAGATGTCGTTAATTGATGCCTGAAGACAATATATACACTTACCGTTTATCTTCTTTACTCGGCGCCGCCATCTTGGAATGTCCGAACCTAAACGGGTATCCGACAGTGGTTAACAGAGACAATAATTTTATTGTGTAATTTTGTCACAAATAAACGTCAATTGAACTCTTTATCGCTTATAACTATGGAAAATAACAATATAATCAATGAATATGGGACATTTGACGTTCGGTACGTAGCTATAGGAACAACCTAATGCTCCCTATCGCTATATGGTATTGCCTGAATTGTCTGTTCTAAAAATAGACAAATAAAGTGTCCCAATTAATCATCACATTTCATAATAAAATATTCGAAATAAAATCAATATTAATTGCTAGAATGCTTTACGGACAGGGGACTTAAATTCATATTTATTATTTTATACCCACGCAACTATTTCAAATTTGTTATTTAAAGAGATAATTCATCTTTAATAAGACATAATATAAGGGAATGTTATTAGATTATGGTGGTATATTCGCCTTGGTATGGTTGGTACGCATTCATTCAGTTATATGAAAGCATGTTAACTGCTAAATACTGAAATGGTATAAACGTGTAGCTTATAGTGATGTCATATGCATGTATATCCGAAGGTATTTATTTGATATATCAAGTTAATGTGTTAGATGATCAATGTTGGCCCTTTACCCAACAGAAGGGCCCTGTGCCAATGCATTCTCTTATATATGCGAGTCGACCATAGGTTGCCTCGCATATATAAGAGAATGCATTGGCTTAACACATTACAAATTATAAAATTGTTAAAGAATGTAAGAAAAAATGGTTAAAGTGTTAAAAAAAGATTTTTTTTTAGGCCAATGCATTCTCTTATATATGCGAGGCGACCTATGGTCGACTCGCATATATAAGAGAATGCATTGGCACAGGGCATAACTATAACCATCACAATGTGGTCAATGAGCCGGTTCCAATAATATCCATATTTGTATGGTTTTTTTGAGACAGACCCAAGATATTTTAGGCTGTTGAAGCTTTATTTGGCCGGTTTTGGCCGGTTTGTTGGGTAAAGGGATATATGTAAGTTATATGTAAATGTTGTACAAATATCCTTTTTTCCATACCATTATTGATGGATAAATTAATTTAATTGTATAGAACTCCAACATCATCTATCACGGGATGCAACCATATCATGGGGTGTTCCCCGCGGCAAACAGGATGTCCACATTACGGGAGCCTTATTCGTCGCAGTCAGTGGGGCAGAGCACATATCATGGGGTGTTCCCAACGGCAAACATGATGTCCACACTACGGGAGCCTTACTCGTCGCAGTCAGTAGGGCAGAGCACATATCATGGGGTGTTCCCCGCGGCAAACAGGATGTCCACATTACGGGAGCCTTACCCATCGCAGTCAGTGGGGCAGAGCACATATCATGGGGTGTTCCCCGCGGCAAACAGGATGTCCATATTACGGGAGCCTTACTCATCGCAGTCAGTGGGGCAGAGCACATATCCTACCAGGCCGGCATAGTATATAATATTATATAGGAGAGAAAGAGAGAGGTAGACTTGTATGTAAAGTAACGAAAAAGTAACGTGAAACGAAAACATTGGTTTGAACAATATATTCTGAATAAAACACGACACCAACACTATACACACTATGAGCACAACATATTTTCATAAACAGGGTATGGGAACAATGTCAATTCAAGGTATTCTTACTCGAATTGGCTGGTGGAATTTATTCATGACTCCAGGGAGTGGTCGCCCTTTGGTTTCCGTGACGACTGTTTCTTTATGTTATTCACGACGTCAGGGAGTGGTCGCCTTGGTTTACAGTCTATCCGACGACTGTGTTTGGGTTCTTAATGTTATTAATGACACCAGAGAGTGTCGCCCCTTTTGTTTCCGGTCTGTCAGACGACTGTGTTTGGGTTCCGTGTGTTATTCATGACGTCAGGGAGTGGTCGCTCGTTTGTTTCCGGTCTGTCAGACGACTGTGTTGGGTTATTTAATGTTATGCATGACGTCAGGGAGTGATCGCCATTGGTTGCCGGTCTGCCAGACGACTGTGTTGGGTTATTAAATGTTATGTATGACGTCAGGGAGTGGTCGCCCTTGGTTACCGGTCTGTCAGACGACTGTGTTGGGTTATTTAATGTTATTCAGGACGTCAGGGAGTGATCGCCCTTGGTTTCTGGTCTGTCAGACGACTGTGTTGGGTTATTTAATGTTATTCACGACGTCAGGGAGTGATCGCCCTTGGTTGCCGGTCTGTCAGACGACTGTGTTGGGTTATTTAATGTTATTCATGACGTCAGGGAGTGGCCACCCTTGGTTTCCGGTCTGTTAAACGACTGTGTTGGGTTTCTTGATGTTATTCGTAGCGTCAGGGAGTGGTCGCCCTGGATTTCGGGTCTGCCCGACTGTGTGTGTTTATTAATGTTATTGATGACGTCACGGAGTGGTCGCCCTTTGGTTTCCGGTCTGTCAGACGACTGTGTTGGGTTTCTTAATGGTATTGATGACGTAAGGAGTGGTCGCCCTTTAGTTTCCGGTCTGTCAGACGACTGTGTTGGGTTTCTTAATGTTATTGATGACGTCAGGGAGTGGTCGCCCTTTGGTTTCCGGTAGGTAGAGGCTGAGCAGCGCCGATATTATTTCCACGATGCCGATTATCAGGTACATCAAACTGCCATTGAGCTGCGTCTGTAACAAGAAGCCATTATCAGGGATGTGGCGACAAGGGGGAGGGGCTCAACTTTCAAAAGTTCGAAATATCAGAATTGACACAACGGTTAGAAATTTCAGATTATATTTCGATTATTGTTTTTCCTGATGGTTTTCCACATAGCCTATAATGTGCAATGTGTTGTTTGTGTATCAAAATATCGAATATTTGTTTTACTTGGCCCCACTTTTGTAGAAAATTCCAACAACTGGAAAATTCAGAACTAACAAAATAGCAACAACTTCAGATTAAATTTTCCAACTCATATCTTGTGTCGGATATGGTGTTTGTAATATATAGTGTCGGATATGGTGTTTGTAATATCTACTGTCGGATATGGTGTTTGTAATATCTACTGTCGAATATGGTGTTTGCAGACAAAAAGTAAAATACTTTCTGTCAATTTCCGACTACAATGTCCATCAGTTGGGATTCCAACAAAGTTGTGCTAGACAGATATTATTCAACAGTTGCAAAGCATAAGGTGTCCGTAAGAACATGTTAACCCAGGAAGGATGACATTCAACGTTAACAGCGTTGGAGGTTTTGGTCAATAGGATGTAGTCGGAAATCGAATTTGCGTTCTTGGAAATAAGACAATACGTGTTCACCCAGTACATGGTTCACGCACTGGCCCGATATTCAGTGCTACATTGAAATTAACTAATTCTTGATTGAGGCGTTCCCGAGATTGACAACTACAGTGCGTTGAAATTGACTACGTCTTGATAGAGGTGTTCCAGAAACTTACTACTACAATAGAGATCTTTCGCAAAATTACTATTACGATTATGGATAGGATCTATTGTCCTACTAAGGTGGACACCATCACAACATACATACGGTCGTTAATTGGTGAGACGGCATATGCCGCACTATAGTCAGTTACGCATATATTTGATGAGAAAAGTAATGTGTGTCTCTTTCAGATCCCATTTCCTTATCCGTATATTATACATCACACGGATAATGTTGGAGCGTTCCCAAACAGGACCGGTGGCAGACCTGTGACACGCATGCACAAAATTGAACTGCCTGGGGTAAACTTCGTCTGACATAAGAACCCTGTGCGAAAATATCGACCCACCCCCTCCAAACTGCTTCAAATTACTATTTTACTCAGGGTTCCTGACCTTATCCGATGAATGTTCCATATCATGATTACAGAAGCATTTCTACTTTTTATTTATCAACAAGACAAGTTTCAAAACAATTCTCCAATAAATGTGGGCTGTAGGGTATGCTGATGGATTGACATTTTAAATCCAAGATGGCTGCTGGTGGCCATGTTTATTTTTTTTTTTAAATGGGGAAAAAATGGAGGCTATCGATTGGATGAGAAATGTGACCTGTAAGGTGTGCTAAAGTATTTGGTCATACAAAGAGTAAAATCCAAGATGGCCACTGACAGCCATTTTTTTTTCACAAAATTCAGGAAAAAATGGTAGGCACCCATCGAATGAGGGATAAGCTTTGCAGGGTGAATTAAGGATTTAGTGATGCGAAGAGTAAAATCCAAAATGGCTGCCAGTGACCATATTTTTCATAAACAAGAAATTCAATTAATTGAGGAAAAACACCCACTGTCCCGAGTGGTATTGATAAGCTATTGGAGGGTCTACCACTTCGCATGAAAAATAGCAAAATAACATTGAATGTCTCAATGACATCAACAGCTTTAAGATGGGAATAACCCACCATATATGGTAGATATTCAACCAGGCTCTGCTTAAGTTTGTTAATTGATGACTGGTGTACATATACAGTACACACAATTAGTAATAACAATGAACATTATGATTTTGAAACTAACCATGATAGAATATTGACTGTAAGGTGGTATTAACTACTACGAGTACTATTCGTAATAATAGTACTATTCTAGCATAATATATGTGTACATGATGTATGGGAAATATTAAAGGACAAAACAATAGTTACAATACAATTATAACAATTTTTTTTAATTAAGCGCAAGAAGAGCTAATTGCGCTTAAGCACAATAAGGAATATTCCTTAAATGCGCTTAAGCGCAATAATAAAATCTCTATTGTACTTAAGCGCAATAAGGAAATATTTAACATTGCTTAAGCGCAATAATGGAATTTTCAAATTGCGCTTATATAATAAAGCCCAATAAGGAATCTCTTAATAAGGAATATATTATATATAGTACATAAACTCCCTATAATCCAGGTGGTGTAGTCCATATCCATGGTACAATGGGTGGAACAAATATAGGATTATTCTACTATTTGCAGAAGGGTGATCTAATGAGAGAGATATTAATTTCGCTTAAGTACAATAGGGATGTCATTGCGCTTACCTGTAATAAGGAATGTCTTATTAGACTTAAGCGCAATAATAATATTCCTTATTGTGCAGGAATATCATATTGTGCTTAAGCGCAATAAGGTATCTCTAACTGCGCTTAGCACAATAAATTAAGAAATATTCTTATTGCATTAAGCTCCACGAGAAATATTCTCATTGGGCTTGAGCTCAATTAGAGATTCCTTAAGTTATTGCAGTTGTCTATTAAATGTCAATTTGGTTTCCCATAGAGATCATCAATGATGTCTATGCGCAAGGGACCCATGCCAATCTTCTCTGTTGGGATTCCAATTGTTGGCTTACTAAATATGCACATATGCTTAAGATACATTTGCGCGCCAAGCGCGCTCCCGTAGATCAGGTTTTGGATCCCAATGAATTAAAATATCATTGAAATAATTCCCCCAATAAACATCCATATATTCAATATACATTTTTTGGAACAGAATTAAGTAGTCCATTTTGGACGCCATCATGGAATTTAATTGTTTTTGTTTACTTTTCACACATATTTATTAATTATGTGGATGGAGTTATCATTAAACCTCACATCCTTATATTGGTTATGTGGATGGAGTGATCATTAAACCTCACATCCTTATATTCGTTATAGTAATGCCCAAAGCAATTGACCACTTAACCACAGCAGAATTATGGGTATTTTTTCAGGATTTAGTTGGAAATATGGCTTGTTGCCATTCATCGGAAAGCTCTCGCCTTTCCTGAAAAATTATCCGTAATTCTGCTGTGGTTAAGTGGTCAATTACTTTGGACATTACTGTATGAGGTTGGAGTTATCATTAAACCTCACATCCTTATATTGGGGATTTTGGACCTTGACTTGGGACCGTTGGTTTTTAACGCAACAAATGCGTGTACACCTTATACACAAATTTCTTGGATAAGATTAGTTTGAAGCCTGCTTACATTTCAAAATGTTGTCAGTTTTGTATCGTCTGCAGCGGAACTCGGCATGTTGAAGCAAAAGTTACAAGAAATAAAACATGTACGTAACGAGACTATAATACAAATGAAAAAATAAATTGAGGGAGGGGTGGGCGATACAGGGAACTAAGGGTTGAACCGATATAAATTTGTAGAGCGATAACGACCAATGTTGACATATTATGCATCTCAACTCTACTGTTCATACAAGGCTATAAAATAGGGGGGTGTCAGAATCTTAGTTAACTATCTCTATATAGTGACAGAATAGTCATTTATGGACTTCTATAATGGTACAAAGCAAATTAGAATCAAATGACAAAAATATGTATGTAACACAACTACACTGTATACCGATGAAAAGAAAAATAATAATTTAGGCCGGGATTAGATGTTGGGTTGGTTATATGGACTCGGAGAAAAAGGGGTACATACCGATGAACTGACATAAATTAGTAGAGCGATAGCAATCAATGTTGCCATGTAATGCATCGCGACTGTACTGTGGCGGCAAAAATATAAAATTGGGGGGTGGGGTCTGAAATTATCTCTATCTCTATAGATGGCACCAGAATTATATAGATAGGAATAGCAATTGATATACGTATACGGCATAGTAATACGTACCATAGACATAAGTATCACATGATACAAATATGTACATAACTCGACTATACCGATGAAAAAACAAATAAATTGGACCGGGATGAGAGGTTGGGTTGGTTACATATGGATAATTGGATGTGCGGTTAATACCGATGAAACGATATAAATTAGTATAGCGATAAACACCAATGTTGACACTTAGTCAGGCTATGCGGGGAAATTAGGGTTGATACGATAGACCAAAATAAATTTGTCGAGTGATAGTGACCAATGTTGACGTATAAAGTAACACGACTGTACTGTCGCACAATGATCAGGTAGAAATGGTCCAATATGTACCCTGATGTCCAATATGGAGCAGCTCAGAAAACATTCGCAGGGCCCTAAAATTTATTTAACACAGGATTTCCCATTCAAATCGATTTATGTCGATAAAAATCTTATTTTTCAAGATTTTAAGCTGAGACTTGGTGTGTCTGTGTGAAATACTTATATATTCCTAAAATGACAGGTTCCAGCACGTAATTATGTTTTAGATGGAAGAAATGAGTTTTTTTCGATGATAAATTTTAATAAGGGATTTTCCCATTCAAATCGATTTATGTCGATAAAACTGTTATTTTTCAAACTTTTAAGCTGAGACTTGGTGTGTCTGCGTGGAATACTTATATATTCCTAAAATGACAGGGTCCAGCACGTAATTATTTTTTAGATAGAAGAAATTGATTTGTTTCGATGATAAAAATCCAGCTGCAGACGTCGAGACGAGCGCTGTCAGAATCAGATTGACAACAAATTTCTCAAATGCAGGCCTGAAACTCACCTAAAATCTAATTGGATATCAAAACAATCCTTCCTAATCACATTCAAAGATATCCCACAAGTTTTTAATATCTTAGGACACAGAAACAGTCAAAATGAATGAATTTAAATCACGCTTCCGAGACCAAGCGAGACATGTACATATGATGTGTACGATTTGAGGCGTCTTGTTTACGATGACGTCATTTGCGTTGCTTCCCAACCTTAACCCTTTCCACACTCAACGACATTTCAATTGAAATTAAACATTTCTCAAGTTACAGCTCAACCTGAATCTAGTTACCCATTTGGTAGAAATACTTTAAAAGTACATTTTAGTTTTATCAGTTTTAACTATAATTTTTTTGACGATATGAGCTCAACATCATAATATGAAAATGTTTATGGCGGTGTTATCCAAACGTGTGCTTTGATAATGATTTTGCGATCAAACGTCAGTGCAGCTCAGCAGAAACGCATGGGCACTAGTTCAGTTCAGCAGAAACGCATGAGCTCCTACGATCATAGTACCACCCACTGGAACCGGATGCGCCGGTTCAGTCAGTGGGTGAAAATCATTCAAATTTGACAGCTCCCATCTAGAGGTGATCCTAGACACATAACCGAATATCGCTGAAATCGGTCAAAGTTTGTTTTAACACCTTTGTTTTATAGTATTATGGTTTATTGAATAGTCTATTTGTATTTGAAGAATCTATTATTGTGTTATGTTTTCATTTATATCAGGTTGAATAAATTATTTTTAATAGAACTATTTACATCTGAGCCTTTCTACGTCAACGTGCATCTTGATAAATGTGTAAGCCGGGCTGCTGAACCACCCACCCACCCCGCCTAGTGCTCGAAAAAAAAATTGCAGACCCCCCCCCCCCCCCCCCCTATAGCGTCCGGAATTTTTTTCATGATTCCCTTGATGTCATTATACTTTTAGGTTACAGCTGTATAAACTTAATCTTAATAAGAGTTATGTTTTAACCCTTTCCATACTAAACACTAATTGACGAGTAGTTCCCTTATGGAGCCGCATACAGAATGAACGATGCACTGATGACTGTCGTCTGCTTGAGTCCATGTGAGGCTCCATACGGGAGTGATATATATAATGACTAAACAGATTACTAAACACTAACGAGTTGTAAGAATTGTTCAGATAATAAGTTCAACATAGGTCGTTTATTATCGAAACATTTCCCTTCGATTGATATGAATCCTTCTATTATATGAATCCTTCTATTATGTGAATCCTTCTATTATATGTTCAATGGATATGAATCCTTCTATTATATGTTCAATGGATATGAATCCTTCTATTATATGTTCAATGGATGTGAATCCTTCTATTATTTGTTCGTAAGTTTGAATCCTTCTATTATTTGTTCGTAAGTTTGTCGTCTGCTCATTGTTTCTGATCGAACCTCCAAATGAATAATATATCATTTTAATGTATAATTTTATAATTGAATGGGAGAGTGTAGTAATGGTTAACCCATATATCGTACCAGGAAAATGAGTTGTGGTGCCATCATAGCGCCTATCCTCGACACAGTGTTACCCAAGCCTAGACCCAGATTTCTGGAAACAAATAACACAACATTGGCATATAA